>BSBK01003445.1:380000-410000 GCA_027943335.1 Chamaecyparis obtusa
GATAATAAAATTAAATATTAATTTAATATATTTTAATTTAAATAAAAATCAATATATATTATAATATCATATATTTTTATTTAAATTGTAATATTTTGTAAAAATAAATAGTATAAACTACAAATAAATGGACTAATCATATGTTCAAGAAATAATTTTGAAAATTTATAAAGTTAAAAATATTGCATTTGTACTATGAAAAACATAAAATTTATAATAAAATATAAATTATGTTAAATTGTTATCCATAAAATGATGCAATAATACTTTCTTAGCCTAGAGCAAGTATTAATAAGATAACACACAAATATAAAGTGGATGCAAAAAAAATGCCTTTAAACACAAGCACATAAAATCTAATCATACATACTCAATTCATGGTAGGAAAATAATGGACAATATTATGATAAGAATTTAATTTTAATTTTAAAAAAATAAGGGTCAATTTGGTAATCATAACCTTTGATTGCAAATATGTTCATGGATAAGTAAACAACTATACTCACGTGGATTACATATATATTGAATAGATGTATAGATAATGATGATAAGTAATCAACTTAAGGGACTGTATTGAAGTATATGCAAATATAGAAAAGATGAATTAATGTGGGAGAGCATTGTGGTAAGGGATTGATAAAAGCTAAGAGAGTAAATGCAACATCACATAGTATTATACCATTTATTAATATATAATTTAATAAGATATTCTCCTAAATTAATTTGACAATTATAATTGTAAACAAATGTCAAACTGCGTATATTTAAAAATTTGTAATAATGAAAGAATGAATCCAACCTCTCATAATATTACACTATTTATCAAATATATAATATGCAAAATAGTCTCCCAAAATAAAAATATAATAAAACTGATATAAATATATTGATTGAAAAAGCACATTCCGAGAAAAAATATATCAATAATTCATTTAATTTTAGACATATCGATACGTGGAAAGCTAATGTTCAGTAGAAATAACAAAGTTATGAATTATTTACACGGGAAGTCAAAGTAGGAACTGTGCGGAATTTATGTAAGAAAGCGTTTGCAAGAAGACTGAAATTGAGCGTGGAGGTTCTCTAACCTCATCGCAGAGCCTACTTTAGCTTAAGACAATTTAGTATGCCAAAACATTACATAAAAATAGTGTGGCATCAATTTGTTGTGGAACTTAATTAGATAAATATCGTGGCAATGAGATTCGATTTCTCAGTATCACACTTGTACGCAGACACTAGCATTCTTCCATATTTTCCCAGCTCTGCACACGAATCCTTTGTCCGGAGCACAATGGCGATCTTCTTTGCAAACGCAGAAACCATCTAAAGCACACCCATCTCGCCATATTTGTACACCTTTGCCGATCCCCAGCACTCCATCAGACCACTCACTAGAGAAATACCCTTTTGGGTCCAGCTGCTTCTTTACCTCCAAAAACTTACCTAGATTCACCGTTCGTTTAGCAGCTCCATCGAATGTATACACCCGATTCTTCCCCCAGTGCGGCACGCCTCCGTATTTCTGCAAAAGCATCTGTTCAATCTCATCAATCACATGCCCATTCCATCGCGGCAATCCCGGCTCTCGGTAGCGAAAGTACATAAATTCAATCACAACGCTGTCTTCCTTATGGGACAAGTAATCGGCGGACTTCTTAAAATACCGAAATTCCACTCCTAGATACGAACCAAAGGTGCATAATGAACTTGGATCCATGTCGCGAAGCTGCTTCAGGTCTCTAATGGCTTCCCTTATTCTCGACAGAGGAATTGCAATGGAAGTATGATGATAGAAGCCACCCTTCACTTCCGTGTCCCAATTGCAAATAGTGTCGTTGCTTTTTAATTCCTTTCCCTTCCACGGACATAGATTATTCTGCTTATCGCGGGGATCGATCTGGCAACCCGAGGATGTCTGCATAAGGTGATTATAGCCCACCACAGGGAAGCCTCTGAAAGTTTGCCCATCGTTCAGATATCCATTCCCTGTCTTGATGCCTTGCTCTACCTGCGTCCTCACTAGTTTGCAGAGATTACTCGCATTTATCTTCGCATTGTTCAACTCCTCTGCATAGAATCCCATCAGAGAAAAAATCTAAAACCGACCAAAATTTAATAAATGAAAATTTGAGAAGAACTTACCCATTGCCCTGTTCTCTACAACGCTCTTCACGGTCGCCGGTTGAAAGGCAATCTGCGATACTGTGCCGTTCCCCGGGACGTCAAGGGGGACTCTGTCCTGTCTGGTGTAGACCACTTTAGAGAATGAAGGGTACCAATTCATTAACCCAAATTCATGCGATTTGGAAAACTCTACAAACGAATTTTCCAGATCTGAGTCGTTCTTGAGCTTCAGGGTTACAGAACGCTTGAACAACTTCTCCACAGCAAACGTCACCTGAGAAATGGCCCCCAAGACGCCCAGTGAAACCCTCGCAGCTCTGATTTCCTCGTCTTTCACTGTCAAAAGAATGATCTTTGCATAACCCATTTCTGCTGGCGCAGGAACTACAGTGCTAATGGCCACCACATACTCATGGATTCCGCCGCCTTTTCCCCACAAACTGCTCCCATGAGCCGCCGTGCAAATGACCCCGGCCATGGATAAGCCATCCCAGTCGGTCACATGAGGCAGCGCAAGCCCCTTTGCTGCGAGTGTATCCACAAGTTTTCGCACGCTCACCCCGGCGTCAACAGTAACCGTCATGGATTTCGCGTCCACCGTGATCCGGGAATTATAGTTCCTTGTGCTGATAACAACACCATTCTTTCCACCGGGGCATGCGAAACGGTTCAGCGAATGCGCACTCCCAGTTATTACTTTCACTTTTTTCTCTTTCTGGACGGCATATGCAACTGCGTGGATAAGCTCGGACTCTGTCTTGGGAAAAAACACCTTGGCGGCCTTGCAGGGTATCTGATCCTCCCATTCACCGCGGAAGTTTGTGACGTGGCATCTCTCGGTGTTAGCAGTACATTGGACTTTGGGCGGACTACAGGCAGCTGAACAGGATGGGTTTTGCAGAGCAGTTAACATTACAGCGCACTGCAAAGTTAGAATCCACAAATTTTTTCTCCACATCTGTGACTCCGCCATTGCGAATGTAAAAGCTCCGGCTACACAAACTCAATTATAAGATAGGTACCAATCAATAATGAATGCAGCTTATTGTGTGAAACACGTTCGCAATTAATCTAAGGTTAAATAGGGAAATGTAAGTAATTCATTCACAGTATTTCACGGAAATTTATCACAAATGAACTTTATCCCTCTGTTTTCTTATCCCACCTCGCCCACCGACCAAAACAAACTGCCCATATATCTGCAATTTGAAAGGGACATTAAACTATTTAAAACGTGGGTCTTTGAAGTGGAAACGCATTGCACTTACACTGTCCCTACTGCTAAGCAAAGTAACGCTGACAATGAGTGTGACGGATTTTCTAATAAAAAAAAGGTAGAGAAGAAAAATAAATTTTCATTGAAGGAGTTCATTGGATACAACCAAATATCCTCAATCCATAATACAGATTCAATTAGGCCTGGTCTAAAATAGGTCTCGTCTACAATTTTTTCCTTCTTTAGCCATCTCTATGAAATATAAACAGTTGGATCTCTACACATTGGCTTCCTTTGGCAGACACATAGATATTTACCCTTTTTATAGGGGTTTCTTTTTGGCTAGCTTTTCTTCGTCTACTAATTGGGAAACTTTTCTTGAGGACGTTGACTAGACGTGGAGTGTGACTGTGAACCCTATCCTGGTTTATCTTTGATACACCTTCCTTTAACCATCCTCAGGAATCAATTGATTTTTCCCCTATTTGGGTAAGACTGCTTTTATAGTTTTTCTCATTAGGTATGCATTAGGGCATTTCCAACTAGTGGATACTACTAATACTAATTTTCTCATATCTTCTTTATCTATATTCTAGTATAGACTAATCTTTATAAAACTCTTCTCGAAGATATTTTTTACTATTGAACAATCATTCTTAGACCTGTCTAATTGATTATGAGGGCACTCCTTTCTAATATACACATTTCTCTATTACAAGGCATCTGATCTCTAGCTATTCCCATAGCCCTACAATTCTTCTTCTTCTCATTGGTGGTGGAAAAATTCACTTACTCAACATCTTATACTATCCCCAAATGATTCTCGTGAGTCTGAGACTTCTAAGCCCTCAATTCCTATTTCAACTCATTGTGAATCTCACCTTGACCATTGTTATTTTTGGTATTCAAAATTTCTATGTTATTTCTCTAGTTATTTTCTAGACTAAATCTACTTCTAACATTAGAATGGTAAATGTTGGGATTATGGTTTCTTCTATTATTTCTCCTAATATTATTTAGCGAACTACTTTAGACAATAAAAAAATGGTCGTTTCTAAGGTTTGTACCAGGTTTAAGGATTCTTCTATTATTTCTTTTGATAAAGTTGTTCTCCCTAATGTTGTTGTTCTTTCTTATTGTACTTTTGTTGTTTCCTCTTCTATTTTTCCCCTTTTTTGGATTGTTAATGAGGTTTCACCATCCTCTTCACCTAAATCTTTATGTTTTGAAGGTAAATGAGGTTGTAGAGTGGTATAAAGAAGAAAGAAAGATGTAAAATTGGTCAAGATTGTTAACTTTCCTAGTTTATAAAAAAAAGAAAGATGTAAACATTTTTTCATGTCCTAACTTTGGTTAACTCGTTGGTAACTATAATGTTCTAAATTTGCAAAAATATTTTTTTTTATGACTTGATTCTAATTTGTAATGGGTTGAGGCCATTCCTCATTTATATTAATAAAAAATATTTGAACATATGTAAGTTTTAGTATTATTATATTTAATGTAATTTAGTAAAAGCTTTCATATAATCTACAACGATCTTTAAATTTATATCTCTCAACATATATTACATATATTTTAAAAATATAGGTATGCCAGTATATAATATTTTATTAGTTTTATATGAAAAATGTTGTATATGTTTCTTTATTTCTATAATGTGATGTTAGTATAATTTATATATTGAAGAGGATTTTTTATTGTGATCATATTTTGGATATAATCAAACAAAGTGGTCTTACAATGACATCAAAAGTATCTGTAAACATTTTGGAATATTAGAAAAGTTTATGTCTTGCGTTGCAATATATTGAAAGTGTGGTGTGAAATGTGAGTTAATGCCAAAATATTTGGTGTGAAAATTTTCAATTTTATGAATTGTGAATTCTTTAAATTGAAAGGATTTTCCATATAATAAGACATATGGACTCTTTCCATGGTACCCATTTCCTAATCTTTCTAGGGATATGGTGATCAAAGGAATGTGGATGTTAACCAAAAAGTACTATTCATACATGTCCCAAATTTTCTATAATTATTATAATAGACATATCCCATCTTTTAATGTGTGGGATTTGATTCTATCTATTTGATCCTACCTATATCATGTTTGATGCTCCTAGAAGATTAGAAAATCTTGCAAAAATACAAATGGCAAAGTATCCCAAAGGTAAATCATTATGTAAGGTATCAAGGCCATGTGTATCTATAAATTAGTGGTTACAATGTTATGGTGCCTCAATATTCTATTAGGATTTATTTCTCAATTCAATTCCATCATCCATTTTAAATTGTGCTCCTAGTTTATCAATAACATCCTTTTGGATTGTCTAGCTCGTGAACTACTCAAGTATGGTTCATCAAATTCTATTGTATTGGTTGAGGGCATTTGGTAAGACGCTTCCATTAATTTGAATTAAATCTCATTTCTGATTTGATCTCCTAGCCACTCAATTATATCTTTATTTCTTTTATTGTAGAAGGCACTTCATGGGTCTTACACTAAGTTGTAGAGTACTAAGTACACTTCCATCAAATATATGTATTCCATTATCATTTGTTTGATTGGGAGAAATAGAAGATTTGCATTTTTCTCTTATCTTTACAGACTATTTGGATTCCTTAACCTACATCATTTTTTCAAGGCTAAAGGATCCAAATGTAGAATTATCAAAATATGATATAATAATAAACGTGATATAGTAAAAAGAAAGAGAGAATGATAGGGGACTCAAATCTTGGCAAAATATAATTGTTAACTACAAATTTTAATGTAGATAAAGTTGAGGATAGTTCGAATAATATTTTTTTGAATGGAGTAAATTCAATGTTAGATTTAGGTTTTCTTTTAGAATCTAAAAATTTCAAAAATTATGTTAATTGATCTACCTAGTTCACTTGCACTTGGAACAGTACAATCAATTCCTCATATCACTCAAGCCATTAGTTACTAATTTTTTCATTGATCCATTACTGGTAATCAAATTCCTCAATGAACAATGCCTATGATGGTAAGTCTAAAAAATGGAACTTTTTAAAATTGTTGCATGCTTTGGTTGGATATAAAAAATTAGGCTTCAAAGAATATAACTTATTGTCAAAGTAAATAGACATATATATGTAAGTTCTCTTATTTGAAGTAAATATTGTGATGAGAATTCATTTAGACATGTCTAAGACATAGTAACTAAGTGAATTATTTTTCCAATGCCTCTTATATAGATAGAGAGAAGATGGAATGGAGAAGAAAAAAAATATTTGGTGGATCCTATTATTATTGAGTTTTAGTACCTCTTATCTATTTGGGTCACTACATATATTTTGATAATTTTATTTTGATATATTTATAATATTTAGTTTAGTTGTATACATTTTTAAACACTCTTAGATAAAATGTGAGGTAGTTCAATTTAGATTAACCAAATGTTATGGGCCGAAACCAATGTGGATATCTAGCTTAAATAATGTGGATGAAATTTGCAAGAACAATATAGTTAAGATTAGTCTCATGGATCAAATTGAAATAAATAAGTAACTATTTTTCCAATAAAGAAGAACCAAAAATAAAATACTATGTAAATATTACTAAATATATTAAATGATGAATAATAGATAGTACTAAATTTCCCTAAATCCTCTATAAATATATTTGAGCTTTGTCTACGTAATGATGAGCCAGTTGCTAGAATCTCCAAATAGTAGTGAAAAGGAAAATGAATAACTCATCTCAATGAAATCCACATAGTGGACCCTAATTGGAAAAGAAGAGTGTTAATAATTAGATTTGTTGTGTCATCTCAACAAAATCTAGCCTCATCAATCATGAACACTAAAAAACACTTGATTTAATATTTAAAAAAATGATATAGACCATTAATTTTTATTGGTGAATTATTATTTTTTATTTTTTTACAAAAAATTAACCAATTGACAACCTATTCCAGACTCCCCCATTTGTTATTATATTGTCCTCCACTACTAAGACATGCAACATGTTGAACAAGAGAATTTGATCGATAAGTGACTCTAGGAATGCAAAGTTGAGAAATCTTTTATTTGCAAGCATTCAAGTGTTTTCTACAATTCAATTAAATGCAGCTTATTATAATTTCTTGAGCATCCACAAGAAGATCAATGTGTGTAGACTTTTATTTAGAGTATTTAATTGGTGAAGATCTTACATGTTTCCAAGATGAGTTCACAGCAACTTCCTCACAACTACAAAAGGGATAGATGCAGAATTTTTTTTGGGTTAAAAGGACATGTCATGTAGAAATCTGTTGCATTGCCTCGTAGTCAAAGAAGCATTCTTTGTAGCTATTAAATCATTGTTGTATTTCATGTTAGTCCATATAAAAATTACATATATCTTGTAAGTGATGTTTTAGATATATGAACTAAGCTTGATAATAATATTAAGTGAGATTTTTATTAAATTTGTTAAAGAAAAAAAGAGAAGTATTAGAATTTGTTTATGGTTAAATGGAAATTTCATTGAATAATATGTTTTAAAAGGTGTTCATAATTCAGATTTGATATTAAACTATCATACATATATTAAATAATATATTAAAAATGTTAAGATATATCCTTCTTCTAACATTTGATAATTTTAGTTTTTAAATTACTAAAAGAATTTCTTTACATATTTTTATATATTATTTAATATATATGCACTAATTTATAATTGTTATGTAACTTTTATTTATTTATAAATTATGTAGTCTATGATCTATATAACTGCCTATAATTAAAATTTCAAGTACCATCATTTTTTTAATTTTAACATTACTAGATATAGATAATTTAAAACCGAGTGCTGGTTTAGTAAAGACCGTAGTCGTATGCCGAAAAAGACAACAAAACAATATAGTTACTTCAAAATAGTGCTGCGTAACTTATTGTCGAGCTTATTTATTTAGATAATTTTCATGACAATAAGATTCAATTTCTCAGTACGACACTTGCATGCAAACACTAGCGTTCTTCCAAATTTTTCCAGCTCTGCACAAGAATCCTTTGCTCGGAGCGCAATGGCGATCTTCTTTGCAAACACACAGCCCATCCATAGCACAACCATCTCGCCATATTTGTACACTTTTCCCCATTCCCAGCACTCCATCCGACCACTCACTAGAGAAATACCCTTTTGGATCCAGCTGTTTCTTTACCTCCAAAAACTTGCCCAGATTCCTAGTTCGTTTGGCTGCTCCATCGAATGTGTACGCCCGATTCTTCCCCCAGTGCGGCACGCCTCCATATTTCTGCAAAAGCATCTGTTCAATCTCATCAATCACATGTTCATTCCACCGTGCCCTTCCCCGCTCTCGGTAACGGATATATAGAAATTCAATATCAACACTGTCTTCCTTGTGGGACAGGTAATCGGCAGATTTTTTAAAAAACCGAAATAACAATCCCAGGCTGCAAAATGCACTTGGATCAATGTCGCGAAGCTGCTTCAGGTCTCTAATGGCTTCCTTTACTCTTGACAGAGGGATTGCAATGGCAGCATCATGATAGTAGTTGCCCTTCACTTCGGTGTACCAATTACAAATAGTGTCATTACTTTTTAAATCCTTTGCCTTCCACGGACATAGATTGTTGTTCTTATTGTAGCGGGCATCGATCTGGCAACCTGAGGAACTCTGCATAAGGTGACTATAGCCCACCACAGGAAACCCTTTGAAAGTTTGCCCATCGTTCAGATATCCACTCCCTGTCTTGATGCCTTGCTTCATCCCCCTCCTGGCTAACTTGCAGAGATTACTCACATTTATCTTCGCGTTATTTAATTCATCTGCACAATTTTCTATCAGACAAACATCTAAAACCCGGACTAATTTCATAAATGAAGATTGAAAAGAACTTACCGATTGCCCTGCTTTCCACAACGCTCTTCACCGTGGCGGGTTGAAAGGATGGCAGGGCCAGTTTGCCGTTCCCCGGGACGTCAGGGGAGACTCTGTCGTCTCTGGTATAGAGCACTTTATAAAATGAAGGATGCCAATTCAATTGCCCAAACTCGTGCGATTTAGCAAACTCTAGAATCGAATTTTCCAGATCCGCTTCTTTTTCGAGCTTCAGGGTTACCGAACGCTTGAACATCTTCTCCACAGCAAACGTCACCTGAGAAATGGCTCCCAATACTCCCAGCGAAACCCTAACGGCTTTGATTTCCTCGTCTTTCTCTGTCAGATTAATAAGCTTTGCATATCCCTTTTCTGCAGGCGCAGGAACCACAATGCTAATACCCACAACGTACTCGTGGATTCCGCCGCCCTTTCCAAACAAACCGCTTCCATGAGCCGCCGTGCTGATGACTCCGGCCATGGACAAGCCATCCCAGGCGGTCGTCTGAGGGAACGCGAGCCCCTTCGCCGCGAGTGCATTCACCAGTTTTCTTATCTCGACCCCTGCGTCAACGGTCACCGTCATGGATTTCACGTTGATCTTGATTCGGGATTTATAGTCCCGAGTGCTGATAACAACGCCGCTGTTTCCACCCGGGCATGCGAAACGGTTGAACGTATGCGCACTCCCAGTTATGACTTTTATTTTTTTCTCTTTCCGGACGGCATATGCAACTGCGTGGATAAGTTTGGGCTCTGTCTTGGGGAAAAACGCCTTGGCCGCCTTGCACGGTATTTGATCCTCCCATTCACCACGGAAGTTTGTGACATTGCATCTCTCTGTGTTAACAGCACATTGGACTTTGGGAGGACCACAAGCAGCTGAACAGGATTGGTTTTGCAAAGCGAAAAACATCACACTGCACTGCAAAGCTAGAAACCATGAAAGGTTTCTCCACCTCTGTGACTCCGCCATTGCCAATGTAAAAGCTCAGGCTACACAAACTCAATTATAAGACGGTACTGCAGATTCTGGTGTGAAACATGTTCGCAATCCGGTTAATTTTAAATAGGGAAATGTGAGGAAAATAGGAGACATCGTCGATTTTCAACTCGCAATCGGGCCATTAAACTATAATGCTGATATATTATAAAGTGTTTTTTCATTGATTTCTGATTCGACTTTCACCCACAGACCAAAAGAAACAACAAAATTCTTGTGACATGTCATCTATCTGTGTCAGCAGCTGGAGAAGATTGGTTTTGCAATGAGAAAAACATTACTTCGCAGACAAAAGTTAGAATCCATGAATTTTTCCTCCACCTCTGTGACTCCGCCATTGTCAATGTAAAAGCTCAGGCTACACAAACTAATTATTAGACGGGACTGCAGATTCTGGTGTGAAACACGTTTGTAATCCAGCTAATTTTAAATAGGGAAATGTGAGGAAAATTGGAGATATCGTCAATTTTAAACTCGCAATCGGGCCATTTCACTATAATGCTGATTCACTATAAACTATTTTTTTCACTGATTTCTGATTCGACTCTCACCCACAGACCAAAAGAAACAACAAAATTCTTGTTTTCATATATCTGTCCTTTAATGTGAGAGAATATTTGAGTTTTATTTGATGGTAGATATTAAGGTTTGTATTAGATTTCTGGATGTCCAAGTAATATTTTGTTAAAATTGAAGTAATGATACAATTTCTATCATGTGGATCTTGTAAGTTATAAACGAGCAGATGAAAACAAATAAACATATTGAAGACATCAATATAAAGAAGACAAAACACAATGCATCAAATTATAGTAGTTCAGCGAATTTGCCTAAGTCCACTCTCAAAGCAGGGAAATCTCTTATTAATGTTTAGCCAATATGTTACATTCATGGTCTACACACATCTACTTATACACACATATGTAGCTACCAAATGAATAGGCAAGAATGGGAAAGGTCATGTGACTATTGGGCATCATATCCCAACAATCTCCCACTTGAAGTCCAATCGGTACAACTATGAACAATAACATCCCTCCTGTTTTGTCTTTAATGTTATATTGTAACTAGGCCCTGAGAAGATTTTAACTTTGCCAGATTCTATTCCCAGACAACACGAGTTAATCTTCTCCAAAAATTTTCAGGAATAAAAGCAATCTAACAACTTGACATCTTCTTTTATAAATTTTACAGGTGCAAGTTCACCCATAAATCCATGATCAAGAACACTACAATCTGCAGGTTCAGAATACACTCCTTTATACAAAGAAGAATACATGATTGCATCTGATCATATTTACACAACATCTGAACCAAATTAACAAAATCTAACTTGTTGCAATACACTACCAACAAAGACAACTTCTCAAATACATTTGCACTCTTATGAACTAATAATTTATTCAACCAAAGCTGCCCCACTATCATGATATCCATGGTGTTCCCTAATTTAGCAATTGTAGTTCTTTCTACTCCTGGTTCTCCCAAATGAATGGGATCATCCTTGGTTCTTCAAATAAGATCTTTTGATGCTAAGATTTTAGGAATAATTGAATAATAACTGTTATATCTGAATCCAATACAACAAATAATAACATCGACAACATCATAGTAGAGATGCTCATTATTGCTCACTACACCAAGCCTTAAATAAAAATCTCCACTAATGTGGAAAATAGGAGAGTAACAAGTATCAACATTCTTAGCCTTTAATTTCATTATGGCCCTATGTGAAAATAGAATAGACATCTCTGTATCATCCTTGGCAGTGAGCACCTCTAAAAACCCATCACTGGGATCAACAAGTTTAAAACTTGATCTCTTCAATTTATGGAACCCACCTTCTAAGCTCTATCCTTCTCGATCCTCCTTCGTAATCCATCCCACAATTGGGACCTCTAACCTATAGTGTGGCCTTATGGCCTCACGCATGCTCTCCATATGATAACTTTCCACATCATGCATGCTTTCCATATCATTATCATAAATGTTATGTGGAAAGTCCAGAACATTATAGAGGGCCCTAGTAGAATCCAATCTCACATCGCCACCATCCTTCAGGGAATTAATGACCTACACAATAGAAATAAGGATTGAGTTCACCTCATCTTGAGCCAACGTAGCGCATGGGCCTTCCACAAGGGAGCTAATTTTCTCAACAGATGGACTATCCAGGTTCTCCATTACTAATTCTTTGACTTTCACATGATATAATGATGGTGTAGTCATGAAGAATTATTTCTTTCATAATTTAAGCCATTGGAGCGGTTGATGCTTGTTTTTCTTCTTGTCCTTGATTATATCCTTTATGAAATTGTTATCACCATTTCCTTCTAAATAAAATTTGGAATCGTGGAGCTATTAAGATAAAGGCGAAATAGGGAATCCATAATCTAAACAAGGTCTTTCCTTTTAAACTCATACTTTCAAGTTTCCTCTTTGAAAACTCTCTCTCTTACATCATCGTTGTTAATCTCCTTTCAAATGTCTCATTTGGATAATCGTAGGCAAAGGATCCTCTCTCATTGACCGGGTTGTAGGATCACAATGGGTGGATTTCACAACTAGAGTTAGATTTGAAAGATACTTTGTAGTGTCTTCTGGAATATGCATATTTATGATAATTCCTATATACTACCATCTCTAGTAGTATACACATGTGTTCCTACCTTTTAAAAATATAGATCTTGATACACAAACATTAGGTCAAAAACCTCAAATTGGTCAGAATGGTTATTTGGGCATCGGTGCTTCATTGTCTCCATCATGCTCATGGCCATGAAAAATAGTATCTTCATCACCTATGTGGCTAGAGAAAGATATATAACAATTTCCTCTATGATTATTCTTATTCCTAGAACCATTCTGCTTAGAAAATGAAATAAAATCATCCTTATTGTCCTAATTCGAGTAACCATGAAAAATCTGTAGATACTTCCATGTTTGCAGTATCCTTGAACAAAGTATCAAAAAATATTTCTCATAGGAATTATATTCATAGAGGAAGCCATGGATTTCAACTGATATGTTCCTTGTCTATGATTGTTATTTTGATAGCCAGGGAACAAAAACTTAGAGGGTGTCTATTATTGTCTTTTTCCCGCCACTTTCTCTACAAGGTCAGGACTTCTAGTGGAGCCACTCTCCCCATTGGCTCCTCTTGTGATATTTACATTAGAATTAGTAGTCCTTCTACCATAAATTGACACCATGCCATATCTATCTTTATTTATGTCACCTTCTATTTTTCCAGGAATATTTCTTCCATACACTTCATGTTCCTCCTCCATGACTGATTTTGACTCTTTGCATTCTAAAGATTCTTAAGAACCATCTGGCTTATCTGCTTTCATTTCATCCATTTTAGTTAAGAAGTATTCATACAAAGCTTCATCTATTTCCATTACTGAAATTTCATTTCCACTGGCAGCAACAACTCTTTCCTTAACAGACACTACTCCTTTTAGTTTCTTAAATATTGAATAGCAATTATAATCCTCAAAATCATAATTTCCAATGTTTATTTTCCAATTTCTTACCTTTCATTTCTTCTTCTCCTTTTTCACTTCTTGACAAGGTGAATTCTTGGAAATCTTGTGCCAAAACTCTACACTACTATTGCAAATAGCTCCCACTTCATTGAGACTATCTACTAGATATAAAGTACCTGATTTGTTTCTATTTGAAATTATTAGAGTCCCTTTTATCGCCTTTTATTTGTTGGATTCAACCCTGACATTACAACCTTGAGAGAGTAATTGCCCAACTGAAATCAAATTATTTATACATTGAGGGACATACCTAACATCCCATAACATCCAAGTACTTACATTTGTTAGTTTCATAAAAAAAATCTCATTTTCCAATAATTTGAAGAGATTTATCATCTGCAAGAGATACCTTACCAAAATTATCGCTTTGAAAAGTTTTGAGAAATTTCTTATGCAAAGTAGTATGAAATGATGCTCTTGTATCAAGCACTCAATCATTTGTTTCAACTTATTTTTTAGTTAAAATAAGGGCATCACCATCTTTCATATCTTCTCCTTAGATTTAACCAAGCTATGATACTAATTGTAAGTTATAAACGAGAAAATGAGAACAAATAAACTTATATTGAAGATAGAAATATCAAGAAGACAAAATATAGTGCATCAAATTATAGTGGTACATAAAATTTTCCTATGTCCACTCTCAAAGTAGGGAAATTTCTTATTAATGTTTAACTAATACGTTACATTCATGATCTAACCAAATCCACTTATACACATATGCAACTATCAAATGAAGAGGCGGGAATGGGAAAGGTCATATGACCATTGGGCTTCATATCCCAACATATCTTACCTTCCTTTTTAATTTGAGTGAAATTGAATCTAAAATGAACTGATTATGTTAGTCTCTTCCATGCATGTATTGATCTAAAATATAGAGAGATATTAAATTAAGTTTAAATTAATTGTTGTAATGTTTATCATTTAATTCTTTTTCATAAATATAAAAAATGTGATCTATTAAGATAATTAGATCAATATCTACCTTATGATTCTTACCATTAAAAATATTCACATGATTCATCTCAATATAATTAATGTTAAAAATATCTAATGTTAGTGGCCCCAAAACTTAAAATAATTGAGGCACACTATTGTGCTATGACCTTTAATATATAAATCATCTCTCAACCTTTCTCTATATTTATACCAACAATGCACTCAATAGTAGAAACACATAACAATATAGGTTTTGCAATGTTACCATTTGTCAAAAGCTTTGCATTCATCAAATGTAGCTTTATATCATCAAAATATCTTTGGATCTCATAATTTAATTGCAATTTAGTATATTTTTATAATAGTCTAGGAATAGTTTAAATTATGGATATGGATAATTATCAAATAATTACATGGTCCTAACATGTGATATTAATAGATTTGGTACACCCGTTGACCTAATACTCATTATCATACTTGCAAACTTTATCTTACTTTATCGATAATAACTAAAGCTATTTCTATCTCAGCCTAGTTAATGGTTGTACATTCAACATTTCCTAATCCAATCCCAAATGTGGATTCCTAATCCTTAAATTTTAAACTCAAATTTTATTATGTCCCATGATAAGTCAGCTTGATATTATCATTACTCGCCAACTATCAATGATGAAATATTTAAATTATGTGCTTATAACTTATATACAATGACATCTTCTAGGACATGTCGATCATACATCCATCCATCTTTCTTGATCTTAATTATTCTAGTCACATCAACTCTTTCATTAGTAACATCAAAATCCTAAGGCATTTCTAAAAGAGAGGGAGAGGCTAGGATCTTAGGTGGTACAGAGTAGGAAGGCCAATTAGATGATGTTGATGATGGTGATAATTTTTTTAAAGTCGTGATTTTCTTGGGTTTGGGGTTTGACATTGTAGGGTTCCTTTTAACTTGGGTAAAAGTTGATTTTTTTGGGTGGGTGTCATATCCCCATGTTAGACCAGTCAAACGAGGGTCTTAAATAAATAAATAGATAAAAAAATAGCTACAAATATGAAAGGAGGAATATTATTTGAGTCAAAATATAGGAGACAGGAAATATTTATTAGGCATGGCATTCGAGTGCAAGGAAGGGGGCAACATAGAAAGAACAATATGATGTCCCTTACCTTTGGTGCCCCTTGGAATGAATGAATGACTCTAAATTTAATGAGGTTAGTTCCTTCATGGAGGTCGATACCCATAAAATATGGGCAAGAAATAAGGAAGGGTCTATCAGACTTAGGGATTTTTGTAGAATTATGTGTTCATGACTAGGAGGGAGCTACTTTGAGATTAGGAGTTTTGGTTGAGACTGGTCAGATTTTGAAATCATGGGCCAAGAGAATGGTGAAAGAAAGAGGAGGGGTCTCTCACGATAGTGGAAGCTAATGTTGATGAGGGCTACTTGTCATTGAATCAAGAAAGGTTCACATGGATGGGACTCCTTGTACCCATAACAAATTCATCTTGATGTTATTTGTGGTGGATTCTTGACTAGACTTTGCACTTGTGTGACCAGTGGTTTATGATATGGTGATGGAAATAATTTTTTTGGATGTGATGCATAGAAAATGACTATCTTGAGTAGATTGAGGGAAGTAGCAAGAGAAACTTGATTGACAATATCAGTACAATGTGTCTTTACACCTACCAATTGCATTTTCTTGGAAGTTTCTAAATCTTTGAACAACAAGTCCATCTTGTGAAAATCCTACAATCATTAAAATCCTTTAGACCTCATTCCTTTTTGGGATACAATTATGCCTAGTCTATGATTGAGCATTTTTCATACATGTCTATGAGGGTATCTACTGCAACATTTGACAAAAATCATCTATTTGAGGATTCTGATACCCTATTCCAAAGCTCCTTTTTTGACACACACTTGTAGGATGTTTGTAAAGAACTTAGATTTATCCCTAACCATTGTATTTTCCAAAAAAATTCTAAAGTGTCTTTAAGAAATCCTTTCTTTTACATACCTTGCAACCACTGCATTGCATGAGGTGACCTCTCTTTGAAGCATTTTGTCAAGAAGTTCATGTGCCTTGTATGTTCTTATATATTTTGACAATATATCTATTAGGTTTGTTGCAACAACAAAAACATCCCCAAAGCTTCACTTTTTGCATAAGAATGAAAGATATAGAGTAATTAAGGTTGAGGAGTTGGGCTTTATAAAAACTAAATGTATATTTTTTGTTGGGGTTTCTATCTCTTCATATAAAGTTATTTTGAGGATATTTTTAAATTGTTGCAGACTATGAGAACACATTTCAAGGAAGAGATAACTACATTATTTGATAGTTCTACTTTAGAAAATCATTTATTTTAAATAATCTTCTCATTTGAAGATTACCAGTATATGTTAATATTTTCTCATAAACATTATTTTAAATTTGTGAGTATTTAGATGTCGCTGGAGTTGCACTCACTAGTTTCATCTTCCTCAAAATCTTTAGAGACCTTTTGAAAAAACCATTTTAAATATTATATGCAACCAAAGTATTGGTGGTATATCTTTTTATGGAGGAATTTTATCAAACATTTCAGCATCATGTAAATTATTACTTCTTGAAAGTAGACCTTGAGCTAATCAGGTAAAATTAAAAGTAGGATATTATGCTTTCATAAGAACACCTCTCAAATCATTCATATGGTTAAGTTATCATATATGCGCAAGAATATATAATTGGTCTTATGTGTTTAAAATACTACATTTATACCATAATCTTAGTGATGAAAAATATCCTAAACATCCTAGAAACAACAATGTATTTGAGATATAAGATTGTCTCCTTAGAAACTATATTTCTTGTAAGGAAGTTCGTTATCCCCATAACATGGGGTAAAAAAAATTATTCCTTTAATTCAGAAAATGTTCTATAAAATAGTATTGCGAAATTATTATGATACTAATACTTAAGAATAAGAAACTTTATCTATTGTCCTTTCCTTGACCATGTCAGATAGGCTCATAAAAAAACTACTTAGAGTTTATGTTCTCTCATGCTACCTCCTGAATATTAACTACTTGTGGAAATCATTGACACGTGGAAGTTTTTCTATTAGAGAGGGTGTTATGTTAAACTATGGAGGTAATCATGTTAATTAGACATAAAATATATAATATAAAAAATTATACAGCATGTGATTTAAGTAACATTATTTGGTAAGGGATAACCATATACCAATTCATTCCATGTGTATTGAGATATAGTTAGAATATCACTATTGAGTAATGAATATGTGGTTTATTATATATTAGAATTCAGAATGTATTAACACAACTTATATAACTTTTTAACTAGTAAAATGAAATGATATAGTGGCCTTGTATTAAGGAAAAACTAATAACTCAATAGTGATAATACAAATATGCACCTACAATCAATCATACAAAATCAATCCTATGAAGTCATTTATATAGCCAATCATTAAAGCCATAATTAATATAAATGATAAGTACCGACAATATTATTTATATTATTGAATTAAATCTGTATACGATGATATAAAGAATTTATAGTGTTTCTTTTGGTCTCAAATAAAGATGGTTAAAACACTAGAGATCACCTATGAAGCCCAATCAAGAGTAGATTAAGGATATAATCTTGCACTACTAAATTGTCTTGAGTAAGTTGGACTTTTCGTATGAATGTATTTTCTTAGAATTTTTTAAATTGAATTTAAGCCTATGAGAATAGTTGGCTAGTCCTAAGACATCTTAAGGAGGGTGTGAAATAGAATTATGATACACAAGTTTTATAAATGAATATCAATGTCTATAGTAGAAATTTGTGGCATTTAATTGTTAATTTGATAACTGAGTTTTACATGTAATTTAAAACCTTATCCTATGTGGTAGCTATCATGGTATATCTAAAGATATGAAGAAATTATCTTATGATATGAATGTTCTTATCTAATTATAGAGTTCAAAACACTCTCAAAGGTAGTTTATAACTACCTTAATACTTGATGACATAATTATAAGTTTGAATGAGCAAGAGGAAATTGTTATCATTAGTAGCAAAGTGTATATGAGGTATAAATGCTAAGTGATGGATATTACGCATCCACTACATTCATTTCCCTTGTAAATAACATACTACGGGTTTGAAAATTAGATTACATTGTACTTGGCATAATATGAAGTTGTATGAATAATACCCTACAAAGAACAGATAAACCTATAATTTATTCTCCATTAATATTTAATTAAACCTACTAAAGTTTTAAGAAAAATAAAAAACTAGCATTTAGACACAAGGATGTGAAAATTCAACCAACTTAGTGAGTGATTTGACTAAGTCCAAGACAACCCTTTGGGAAAATATATGATATATTTTATCATTCATAGTTTGTACCTTGCATGAATTAATATCAAATATTTCTTCAAGAAAACAAGCCATAAATTAAAATGGAGGTTTGGATTGAGCAAAAAGAGCTCACTTAAGAGTAAATCTTAGTATGATTTCCCACAAATCTTGTAAATTTTCTTCAAATTGGTAAAATTAAAGAAAATTGATCCATTTGAATGTAGCAAGGTAAAGGAGTTCAAAAGAAATTAACTTGGCTAATAACTAAAGTTTCAAGAAATTAACAAAATACACCTTCTAATAAGTTAAGTATGACTTATTATGAATGGGGAAGTATGTGACATCCCCACATCAGACCAATCTAATGGGGGTCTTAAATAAATATATAGATAAAAAATGACAAAAAACATGAAATGATGAACATGGAATGAATCAATGTATAGGAGATGGAAAATATTTATTAGCCATGTAAATTGTGTGGGAGGAATTAGGCTACAAAGAAAGGATAGTATGGTGTGTTAGGATTGGGTGACCCCACAATAGTAGGTTACACTTTTTTAGACATGCTGATTTTTGTAGAAATAACACATTTTTTATCAAATATGATGATTTAAGCCTTGAGGGGTTCCATTTGAAGGAACTAATTACAAATGGTTAGCTCAAAGCTTCTTAGATAAAAAAAAAAAAAACATTGGTAGAAAATCTACAGTCCTCATTCATACTTGCAATGGAGTCTCCTCCACAACTATTAAAATACTGACAAAAAATCACTTTGAATTTATCTTTTGGTAGATCAAATGAATGCATTTGACAAAACTATCTATGTAGTAAGGTACTACTGAGAAAAACCTTTACAATGATTATAATGTTAATATATATTAATTTTATTATGACTTTGTATTTTTAGTGTTACTAAACATAGATATTTCACCGTATGTCTACTTGTATATTTGACGCTTATGGAAAAATAGAAAATGAGAGAAAAAAAAATTTCCAAAATATCTATGCCCTAGGTATTAAAGTTCTCTTTCTAACAAAAAAAATAAAAATGAAACTGGACAAATACACAAGCTATAAGCTATGTAGTCAAGGTATGTCAAAATTATGGTTAAGTAAACTTCAAAAGTTAATAAAATATAAAATAATCATGATAATCTCATCAAACCAATTCCATTATCTCTGTATGGATGTTACAAAACTAATTTTGAAAGAAGGACATTGATATCTATATTAGAAAAAAGTTATGCTCTATGAAAACAATGTAACTCTTTGAAAATGGCATTTAAAGCAACATACCAGTTTTCATGGGAGAAAGAAAAAACCATTCAAATCAATTCAAATATAAAAATGAAAAATATATTTACAATATAGACTGAAAATCCTAAAAGACTCTAATTTACTTCATCTTCCTGTTTCAAATGGTTTAAAGACAATATGCATCTGAATCTAAAATGATTTTTCAAAATGTAGAGTTCAATTTTCATTCAGGAAAAAAATTGTAACCCAGTATTGTCGGTTCACCTGATTACAATTTGTCTCAAGCAACTGAGAGGGGGAGGGGTGAATCAGTTGTTAACAATTTTATTAAACTCAACACCAAATATAATATTATGCAAAATAGAATGAAAAACCACATCACATCATTAAACACAAGTGACACCAAGATTTGTTCTCGAGAAAAACCCTGTTAAGGAAAAAACCCCAGTGAGGATGACACCCACAAATATCTAGACTATTTTACTAAAACCCTATTAGGAGTTATATCCATGTTAGGAGCTAATTAGTGCAATAGGAAGGTCCATGTTAAAGGACTAACCCTATTAGGAGTCTCAAACCGTGTTAGGGGTAATAAAATTGGCCACATGCCCAAATACAATCATAATTCAATCCTTTATAGAATATACTTTATCATACCTTAATTGCATGTTAGGAAAATCAAATTCTTGTTCCCATATGAACAACCTTCTAGTTTTTTAGAAGCGAGTCTCACAGTCTTCTATCTTTCATATTACTATCTCAATCCATACACCATATCAAAGAAGACACCCTCCCTTATATACAATTTACAAATAATAATTCATCTAGAGGTCGACCATTATAGGACCTCATTACATTTCATTATCCAAGGTGATGAAATAAAATTCATCCTCTATTATGTTAAAACAATTATAATTCACCCAAAGTCAACTCTATTAATAATTCAATCATAAATAAATCATCTACACGTTGCTCTTCCTAGTCAGTTACCAAATAATTCCATGCTAGAAAACATGCCATAGATGACATTAGAAATCACATGAACATACTACAATCACATTGTATCTTCTTCATGATGTCTTCTAACATTTACCAAGAGTGCATACTAAAATTTATCATCGCACAATACTTCTATTCCAAACACTACAACTAGGTTTGTGAAAACTCTCAGTCTTTGGTCCTACAACTAGTCTTTACTAAAAGAATCATATCTCTATCCAATAATCATATAAAGGTCTATGTCCATAGGAATAATATTTATATACATCCAATATCATATCTCTAAGTCCACAAGAGCTAATGAATTGTATGACATCCATACCACTTTCTACAATTTGTCTATCTATACTTTCCAGCAATTCCTGGTCTCCATAATTGAATATATGTTGAGATCAATGATAAAAGTATTGAATAAAAAAAAATCCAACCTCCTCAATATCCTCTTCAAATCTCCTCCTAAACTAATAGGGTTTTTCACTAATATCTCTCCCTCTTTGATATCAATGGAAAAGGGTGCCAAAACAATATATTTCCTTATTTCTATTGTGTGCTAAAATGTTGACACACTTTTATGAGTCATTATATCCAAGATTGCTCAAGAATTAGGTCTCAAATGGCGACTCGTAGCTCTCTATTCATGGAGTGCAAGGGTTTGTAATGGAGACCCTCATATTAGACCTAGTTTGTGCCCATGCAAGTACACCATAAAATGAGAGATTCAAAGAGGAAAATCAAGAATGCTAGTCTCTATGATCATCAAGTATGCATGCAAATGAAAATGGAAGCTATTCTATATGATAACAATGCATGAAAGCAAACTAATCTATGAAAGGAAATGCTTATGCAAGATTATTCTATGAAAATAAATATGGATCTAATCTAATATGCAAATACAATATTAATCTAAATGGATTGCCATGGAGCATGAGAGAAGAAGACAAGAAAAGAGAAGTCGCAATATCCAAGCTCAAGTGCTTAAGAATCTTCTCCAAAATTGCTCTCCAAACCTGCAACATAACAATACAAAATTCTTATATCTCTCAAATGAGAAAGACAAGGCTCCTTATAAAGAACCTTGGACAATCAAGATTAAGAGGCAAAAAGAAATGAGCAATGATGGAGATTAAATCTTGGTTGATCCATGTGCTCAAGATTCTCAAGAGGCAAAATCAATGGACATGGTTAAGAGGCAAAAAGATGTGTGGAAGAGATTTAAGAGGCAAAAAGAGATTCCACTCATCTTGGAAAGTGTGCATTCAATATGTAGATAAAATTCTTTTTCTTTTTATTTTTATTTTTATTATTTATTTATTATTTTTAGCAAAGTGGTCTCCATTATTTAATTAAAATATTTTTTTATTTATTTAAAAGAGATTTTTTCTTTTAATTAAATGTGGCTTAGGATAAAGTGATTTTATTATTTAATTAAAAGATTTTTTTTATTTAATTAAAAGGGACCATGTTCTCTTAATTAAATAAAACTTAGGATAAAATGATCAAACTTTAGGAAATATTGAAATAATTGAATTAATTACGATTTGATCAAGGAAATTGATTTAAATTGAAAATATTGCAAAACATTGATTCAAGAAATTGATAAATTGATGAATGGGGGCCCAAAGTCTAGGCAACCATTTTAGGGTGCATACATTTGCCCCTCTTTGACTAATGTGTGATCTTCATGGGAACACATATAGTCAAAGAATGAAGTTGCAATGTGAGATTGATTTGGGATCACAAAACAACCCAGACGTGTGATCGACGGACAAGAACACATTAGGACAAAGATAAGCTGATTGAAAAAGACAAGACTAACACCCCTGTAAATAGGTAATTGTCAAGTCTCAAGCAAGGTTGCCTCAAGCGAAGAAATTGATAGGATAGATAAAGTTGAATCAAGGATTGAAGTTTGATAGGTACTACCCCCTCATGATCAAAATCGAAATGAGATAGAGGAGAAATAGTGAATTGATAAATTTGATCAAATCAAACTAAAGATAAGGTTCTTGATGTAAGATGAAAGATATAAGGATTGAACATAACCAAGGTAGATCATCAAGCATGAAATATTATGCCCCAAGGTTGAATTAGAAGAAAAGAAGTGGGGTGAAAGTGAATGGAAGATAGAAGTTTGGAAGAGGTGGAAAAAAATGGAGAGAAGAAAGAGAATTTTCTTTAAGAAAGAGAATGCCCCAAAATCAATCAACTGTTTAAGATAGAAAATTTTGATTGATATCACGAAAGAAGATAAGGAAATGAAGATAAAAACATGACCATGGTAGATTAAAAGTCCAAAATAAAGATGAAGGAAAACCCTCTCAAACTCATAATGCAGCCTAAAAATGCAAATTAACATGAAGTCTAACAATGCAAGCTACATGAAAATGCAAAGGTGTACTTGCAATAGAGAAACTGTAGCATAGGATTTTGTGTTCATCATTCATTAGAGAATGTTAATGAACTTATTTTCATCATTGGGCCATTATTAACAGATATCAAAAAATCACACAATCATCACTAGTCACATGTGCAACTATGAAGATATGAATGTGATTTATATTGGATTAGAATGTGGAAAGATTCTAACATAAGTATCAAAGACATAAAACTCAAGATGACTTCGATGTTAGCTTACCCAATTTAATGTAGCAAAACCATGCTCTCATCAAGGCAAAGATGCCAAGATGACCACAAGAATGGTTGTGCAAAAATAGTCAAGGATGATGCCTCAAATCTCCTAAGTGTTTCAAAGGAACAACAAGAGACACTCTAGAGCTTCAAGACCACACCCACAAGAAGAAAGAAAATAAAAACATTCCCCATGTCCCAAGTCCTCTAGCTATGCATCCCGGAGAGACTTATTAGACAAGGACACTCAACGAAAATCAATAACAGTCAACACACAAAGAAAAGATCATAACATAGCTCAAGCATTAAGTGTTGTGTTTTAAAAATTTAAGTGTGTTAACTGATACTGAGTTCCAAGGATAAGGATCAAATGCTTGCAAGAAGATAAGATCACATGACAAAAATGGGTAAGACCAAACCGAGAAGTGTTGAAAAACACTCGATGCTAGGGGTTGTGTTGAAAAACACAGTTGGGGAGGTGTTGAAAAACACCGTTTGTGAGGTGTCCTAAAGACTAACACATCCAAGAGACCAAAGCTAACACAGTTATGCCCCCTAGACAAAGACAAGGACCAACTCCAAACCAATGCAACAAGTACAAGGCATGATGGAGAAAGGCTAAGTGTCGAGGACGCATGCTAAGAAACAGGGGTGCAAAGGCCTCAAGTAGCGCCTATTTCCAGGTTTTTACCACTTGTATTTTATTGCAATTTTTTTTTGTTTTTTCTTTTCAGGACTTTTTATAATTTGTTTGTATTTTTGCTACCAAGGTGCCTATTTCCAGGTTTTCACCTAGGCACTTTTTCATTTTTTTTGAATTTTTTTTGAATTTTTTTTTTTTTTGTATTTTTGGAATATATATATATATATATATATATATATATATATATATATATATATATATATATATATATATATATATATATATATATATATATATTAGATACATCAAACCGCCTATTGCTAGGTTTTCACTAAGATGATCATTTTTTCAAGACATTTTTTAATTTTTAGAATTTTTGACAATATATCATTTTTTTAGATTTTTCCAGGACCAATAAGTATGTACAAAGGATGCCCCCAGATAGAATGGGCATCATGGATAGAACTTCTTTAGGTGCAAGACATTGATAGAATCAAGGAGCTGCTCTCCCTCTGTAGTAGATAATAAATAAGAACCCTTCCCAAAAGCTATTGTAATGATGTAAGGTCCAAGCCAATTAGGCTCAAATTTGCCCTTTTGATCTCTATGTTGTTGATTCTTAGGATTTTCACGTAGGACAAGATCTCCCACTTGGAATTCTCTAGGGAGAACCTTTTTGTTGAAGGCTTTGGACATGCACTTTTGATAAACCCTCATACGGTCAAATGATGCTTGACGTTTCTCATCTAGAAGTCTCATGGCACGATAGTCTTCATCTGTAACTAGACCTTTGAGAGAAACTCTAAGTGAAGGAATCTCAACCTCTAAAGGTAACACTGCTTCAGCACCATATGTAAGGGAAAAAGGAGTAGCCTTAGTAGGAGTACGAATACTCATTCTATAAGTCCATAAAGCTGGATTTATCTGTAAATGCCAGTCTCTACAATTCTTATGAATTGTTCTATGTAGGATTTTAAGAATAGTTTTGTTTTATGCCTCTGCTTGACCATTTCCTTGCAGGAAGTAAATGGAGGACCAATGTTGTTTAATCTTGAATTTCTAGCAAAGTTGTTTAAGGTCCTTATTTTTGAACTGGCCTCCATTGTCAGTGATAATCTCAGAAGGTGTTCCATATCGATAGATGATATGGTTCAAGATGAATAGAGAGATTGTCTTGCCTAAGGCAACAGAAAGTGGAACAGCTTCTACCCATTTAGTGAAGTAATTATTAGCAATGATAATAAACTTGTGTCCACCTGATGAGTTGGGATGAATATGCCCAACAAGATCAAAGGTCCAGCACTAAAATGGCCAATGAGATATAGAAGGAATGAGCTCTCTGCCTAGAGCATGTATCAAGTTACCATGTTTTTGACACTTTTCACATGACTTTGCAAAAGCTACTGCATCAATTTGTATCATAGGCTAGTAGTACCCCACCCTAAGCAACCTTCGGGCCATGGCAAGACCATTGGAATGTCCCCCATAGATTCCCTTGTGAATGTCAACTAACACTTGGTTGGATTCTTCCTTTTCTAAGCATTTAAGAAGTGTTCCATCTAGACCCCTCCTATACAAATCACCAGAGATAAGGGTATGGTGAGAGGCATTTCAGGTAAGGTTTCTGCGTTTAGAGCAGTCAAAGGTTTCAGGGATAATGCCATCATGAAGGTATGAGTAAATGGCACCATAACGAGATGACTCATGATCAACAAGGGTACAAATAACATGGCTTTCTTGGGAGTCATAGATAGGGTGATGTAGCTCTTCCACCAGGAATTTGAATCTAGATTCATGTTGCTCTAACTGTAGCCATAACATCAACTGCTTTGTTTTATGCTCTAGGGATTTACTGAAATGTGACAAATGTGAAGTATCATTTCAAGGAATCAACCATTTTCTTATAAGGTACTAGTTTCTCATCTTTTGTTTGATATTCATCATTGACTTGGTTGATTATCGGCTATGAATCCCCATAGATGTGTAACTCTGTGATTCTCCATTCTATGGCCATCTTAAGTCCATTTGTTAAAGCTTCATACTCACCAATATTGTTTGTACATGGGAACAATAACTTGTAAGACTTAGGAATCATGTACCCATGAGGAGAAACAAACAACACACTAGCTCCTGAACCATTTTGCATAAAGGATCCATCAAAGAACATCTTCCATGTTATTTTCATCATATACATGAGGTGCTCATCTAGGAAGTCAACTTGAATAGGTGCACTATCTTGTATTGGGAAATCAACCAATTGATCTGCTATGGCTTGTCCTTTGATTGCTTTACGCTCAATGTACTCTATGTCAAACTCTGAAAGGATCATCATCCATTTAGCAAGTCTACATGTGAGGGCAGCCTTACCTAGTAAATACTTGAGTGGATCTATTTTTTCTATGAGGTGTATTATGTGCGCAAGCATGTAATGTCACAAATTTTGGGAAGCAAACACAACTGCATGGCAAGCTTTCTCAATGCTGGTGTAGTTAACCTCATATGAAACTAGAGTATGACTAATGTAGTATATTGCTCTTTCTTTCCCATGTTCATCAAGTTGAGCTAGTAATGCCCCCAAGGAAGATTTTGTTGTTGAAATGTATAGAATAAGTGGTTTCCCTAGGATAGGAGGCATTAAAATTGGAGGATTTGGCAAGTATTTCTTGATTTGATCCATTCTCTTTTGACAATCCTCATTCCAAAAACATTTGACTCCTTTGTGTAAGTTCTTGTTGAAACGTTGAGCTCTATTTACCAACTGTGAAATGAACCTCCTTATGGATTGAAGGCATCCCTGAAGACTCCTCATTTGACTAATGTTTCTAGGAGGTGGCATATCGATGATTTCTTGGACCTTTTCAGGGTCTACCTCTATTCCTTTTACTGAAATGATGAATCCTAGAATTTTTCCAGAGGTGACACCAAATGCGTGCACTTCTTAGGATTTAACCTTAATTGAAATTGTTCCATGTGATCTAGAATGACTTCTAAATCATCTAAGTCTGTATCTCTTTTCTTAGACTTGGCCAAGGTTTCATCCACATAATCTTCCATGCTTTTATGTATCATGTCATGAAAAATGGTTGTCATAGCTCGTTTATAGGTGGCTCTTGCATTTTTTAATCCAAAAGACATAACGTTCCAACAATAGGTACCCCTTGCACAAGTGAATGCAGTCTTTTCTTGATCTTCAAGAGCTATCTTAATCTGATTGTATCCAGAAAAACCATCCATCAAGGAATAAATCTCATAACCTACAATCATGTCCACTATCATGTCTATATTGGGGAGTGGAAAATCATCCTTTGGGCATGCTCTATTGACATCTCTAAAATCTGTGCAAATTCAAATGGATTTGTCATGTTTGGAAATTGGTACAATGTCTGATATCCATTCAGCGCAGTCAATAGCTCTTATGAATCTTGCACCAAGGAGTTTCTCTAATTTTGCTTTGACTAGAAGAGCTATGTGAGGATGCATATTTCTCAATTTTTGTTTGACTGGTTTTACACCTGGAGCTATGGACAAGTGATGCATGATAAGATTAGTGTCTAAACCTGGCATATCTGAATAAGTCCATGCAAAATTGATCTTCTTTTTCTGTAAGAACTTAGTGTAAGCTTCCTTTTCTTGTGGTAACAAGGACTGAGCCAAATGTATTATCTGTGGAGCCTCATCTATACCCAAATTGACTACTTGTGTTGGCTCAACAAGAACTAAAGATCTGTCTTGAAAGTATCTAGGGAGATGATCAAGTACCTCATCCTTAGGCACCTCAGAGAGGTTTTCACCCTTGGATACATCATTTATTTTTACTTTTTTTGGTTTTGACACCGCCACATAGTGGTTTTCGCCATCAGAACTCTTTTTCTTTTTTTCTTTTCTTTTTATTTTATGACTAAGGTACTTGATGTCTGGCTATGTCATGCTAGTAGCTGGTTTACTGGTGGAAGAGACTATGGGTTCAATGGTATTCAAGTAACAAGTTATCTCATAGTCATTTTGGAATGTTAAGAGCTCAAGTTCTTAATAGCATTGGGACCAATCAATGAGGTTCAAATGAGTAATAGGTAAGTCAATGACTAGTTCAAGGTTTTGAATGTTAATGATATCATCTCTAGTGATCGAAGAGTCAGAGTCTGTCAAGTATCCTTCTAAGCTACCCAAATCAAGATTCATCCTAACAAGTGAAGAATCATCCACTAAGGCAACATGTGGGTTCAAATCCTCTAATCCTACATGTGACTCACCAACTACATCAGGTTGAGAACTATAAGTGTGGATGACATTAACATCCATGTCAACTATGGAAGAATCAGAGAGAGAGTCCCATTCAGACTCATGTGAATCTATTTCTAAATCCTGACTAGGATGTTTACACCATGAAGGTTTGGGATGTCTTGATGTGGAAGCTCTAATGTCATCAAGGGTAACATCTCTCTCCATCAAATGAATAATATTCTTTCATTGACATTCTCTAATAGGATCTTCTACATCTGATTCATCTTGTTCTAAGTTTGCAACTATCACATGAGCAACTAGATTATCTAAATCTCCCCAAATGAGATTGGTGGAAGGGACCCAATCTTCACACATATCTTGTTGATTTGTCAAATTAGGTATTTATTCTAGTTCATCTTCACTATCCAACTCATCAAGTATAGGAGCAGTGTTCTTGTTATGATTCGCAAATTCTAGGTTGACCGTCTTCTTAGACCTGCATCCAAAAAGAGCATGATCAAGAGGTTCAGCTCTAGCATCCAATCTATGACTAAGAGGGCCATGTCCAGTATAGCCCATCTTTTTGACAAAAGTATACCCTCTTCCATAAGCATTAGGAGAGGGAGAGAAGTTCTCATTGTGCATGTATTTCTCTTCTCTATAAATCCAGTCTTTAATAGCCACTTCTTCTTTTTCATCTTGGATAGGCATTAAGGACTCTACAAAAGTGCCAAATTAATTCATAGCTGAAGAGGAAGGTCTCATTTCCTATGAAGGCTTGCCATAAGACCTAGGTGAAATTGGAATCTTTATGAGGGAGTTGAGTTGATACCCCCCCATGCCAAGGTCTACTGACTTAAGCTTATCTTTACATTATGCTAAGGTTGCATTGAAGTCTTGTGCTTCTCTATTGAGGGGAACATGAGTACTTGCTAAAATTGAGTTAATAAATAAAGTACTATCCCCAGGTATGCAAATCTCTACTCCATTGTAGGGGAACTTAACACACTGATGATAGGTAGATGACACTACTTGCATATCATGAATCCATGGTCTACCAAGTAGGATATTGTATGCAAGGGGACTAGCATCAACAATTTGAAATAAAATATCCTTCTCAACAGGGCCAATCCTAATAGGAAGGATGGCCAACCTTTGGAACTTCTTTCTGCCTCATCATAGGCTTTGATAGT
>BSBK01003445.1:412500-552707 GCA_027943335.1 Chamaecyparis obtusa
GTGAAATATATAATTAGAATTTTAATAATCATAATAATTCTACTTGCCATTTTAGTTTACCTCAAATAAAGTGAAACACTATGAAAAAGATGTAGAACTATTAAATTAATATATATCATGATCATTATTTTTAATCAAAAATTGATACTTAACATATATTCAAAATATTTTAATATAAATATTATATTTCACATAGTTAAAAAATTTAATATTTTTATTTGTACTATTAATTTTATAATATTTTTGTAAATCAATTTTTAGAAATAAAACTATGATAATAAAATTAAATATTAATTTAATAAATTTTAATTTAAATAAAAATCAATATATATTATAATATCATATATTTTTATTTAAATTGTAATATTTTGTAAAAATAAATAGTATAAACTACAAATAAATGGACTAATCATATGTTCAAGAAATAATTTTGAAAATTTTAAAAGTTAAAAATATTGCATTTGTATTATGAAAAACATAAAATTTATAATAAAATATAAATTATGTTAAATTGTTATCCATAAAATGATGCAATAATACTTTCTTAGCCTAGGGCAAGTACTAATAAGATAACACACAAATATAAAGTGGATGCAAAAAAATGCCTTTAAACACAAGCACATAAAATCTAATCATACATACTCAATTCATGGTAGGAAAATAATGGACAATATTATGATAAGAATTTAATTTTAATTTTAAAAAGATAAGGGTCAATTTGGTAATCATAACCTTTGATTGCAAATATATTCATGGATAAGTAAACAACTATACTCACGAGGATTACATATATATTGAATAGATGTATAGATAATGATGATAAGTAAACAACTTAAGGGACTGTATTGAAGTATATGCAAATATAGAAAAGATGAATTAATGTGGGAGAGCATTGTGGTAAGGGATTGATAAAAGCTAAGAGAGTAAATGCAACATCACATAGTATTATACCATTTATTAATATATAATTTAATAAGATATTCTCCTAAATTAATTTGACAATTATAATTGTAAACAAATGTCAAACTGCGTATATTTAAAAATTTGTAATAATGAAAGAATGAATCCAACCTCTCATAATATTACACTATTTATCAAATATATAATATGCAAAATAGTCTCCCAAAATAAAAATATAATAAAACTGATATAAATATATTGATTGAAAAAGCACATTCCGAGAAAAAATATATCAATAATTCATTTAATTTTAGACATATCGATACGTGGAAAGCTAATGTTCAGTAGAAATAACAAAGTTATGAATTATTTACACGGGAAGTCAAAGTAGGAACTGTGCGGAATTTATGTAAGAAAGCGTTTGCAAGAAGACTGAAATTGAGCGTGGAGGTTCTCTAACCTCATCGCAGAGCCTACTTTAGCTTAAGACAATTTAGTATGCCAAAACATTACATAAAAATAGTGTGGCATCAATTTGTTGTGGAACTTAATTAGATAAATATCGTGGCAATGAGATTCGATTTCTCAGTATCACACTTGTACGCAGACACTAGCATTCTTCCATATTTTCCCAGCTCTGCACACGAATCCTGTGTCCGGAGCGCAATGGCGATCTTCTTTGCAAACGCAGAGACCATCTAAAGCACATCCGTCTCGCCATATTTGTACACCTTTGCCGATCCCCAGCACTCCATCAGACCACTCACTAGAGAAATACCCTTTTGGGTCCAGCTGCTTCTTTACCTCCAAAAACTTACCCAGATTCACCGTTCGTTTAGCAGCTCCATCGAATGTATACACCCGATTCTTCCCCCAGTGCGGCACGCCTCCGTATTTCTGCAAAAGCATCTGTTCAATCTCATCAATCACATGCCCATTCCATCGCGGCAATCCCGGCTCTCGGTAGCGAAAGTACATAAATTCAATCACAACGCTGTCTTCCTTATGGGACAAGTAATCGGCGGACTTCTTAAAATACCGAAATTCCACTCCTAGATACGAACCAAAGGTGCATAATGAACTTGGATCCATGTCGCGAAGCTGCTTCAGGTCTCTAATGGCTTCCCTTATTCTCGACAGAGGAATTGCAATGGAAGTATGATGATAGAAGCCACCCTTCACTTCCGTGTCCCAATTGCAAATAGTGTCGTTGCTTTTTAATTCCTTTCCCTTCCACGGACATAGATTATTCTGCTTATCGCGGGGATCGATCTGGCAACCCGAGGATGTCTGCATAAGGTGATTATAGCCCACCACAGGGAAGCCTCTGAAAGTTTGCCCATCGTTCAGATATCCATTCCCTGTCTTGATGCCTTGCTCTACCTGCGTCCTCACTAGTTTGCAGAGATTACTCGCATTTATCTTCGCATTGTTCAACTCCTCTGCATAGAATCCCATCAGAGGAAAAATCTAAAACCGACCAAAATTTAATAAATGAAAATTTGAAAAGAACTTACCCATTGCCCTGTTCTCTACAACGCTCTTCACGGTCGCCGGTTGAAAGGCAATCTGCGATACTGTGCCGTTCCCCGGGACGTCAAGGGGGACTCTGTCCTGTCTGGTGTAGGCCACTTTAGAGAATGAAGGGTACCAATTCATTAACCCAAATTCATGCGATTTGGAAAACTCTACAAACGAATTTTCCAGATCTGAGTCTTTCTTGAGCTTCAGGGTTACAGAACGCTTGAACAACTTCTCCACAGCAAACGTCACCTGAGAAATGGCCCCCAAGACGCCCAGTGAAACCCTCGCAGCTCTGATTTCCTCGTCTTTCACTGTCAAATGAATGATCTTTGCATAACCCATTTCTGCTGGCGCAGGAACCACAGTGCTAATGGCCACCACATACTCATGGATTCCGCCGCCTTTTCCCCACAAACTGCTCCCATGAGCCGCCGTGCAAATGACCCCGGCCATGGATAAGCCATCCCAGTCGGTCACATGAGGCAGCGCAAGCCCCTTTGCTGCGAGTGTATCCACAAGTTTTCGCGCGCTCACCCCGGCGTCAACAGTAACCGTCATGGATTTCGCGTCCACCGTGATTCGGGAATTATAGTACCTTGTGCTGATAACAACGCCATTGTTTCCACCGGGGCATGCGAAACGGTTCAGCGAATGTGCACTCCCAGTTATTACTTTCACTTTTTTCTCTTTCTTGACGGCATATGCAACTGCGTGGTATCTGATAAGGTCGGACTCTGTCTTGGGAAAAAACGCCTTGGCGGCCTTGCAGGGTATCTGATCCTCCCATTCACCGCGGAAGTTTGTGACGTGGCATCTCTCTGTGTCGGCGGCACATTGGACTTTGGGTGGACTACAGGCAGCTGAACAGGATGGGTTTTGCAGAGCAGTTAACATTACAGCGCACTGCAAAGTTAGAATCCACGAATTTTTTCTCCACTTCTGTGACTCCGCCATTGCGAATGTAAAAGCTCCGGCTAGACAAACTCAATTATAAGATAGGTACCAATCAATAATGATTACAGCTTAGTGTGTGAAACACGTTCGCAATTAATCTAAGCTTAAATAGGGAAATGTAAGTAACTCGGTCACAGTATTTCATCGAAATTTATCACAAGTGAAGTTTTTCCCTCTGTTTTCTGATCCCACCTCGCCCACCGACCAAAACAAACTACCCATATATCTGCAATTTGCAAGGGACATTAAACTATTTTAAACGTGGGTCTTTGAAGTGGAAACGCTTCGCACTTACACTGTCCCTACTGCCAAGCAAAGTGACGCTGACAATGAGTGTGACGGATCTTCTAATAAAAAAAAGGTAGAGAAGAAAAATAAATTTTCATTGAAGGAGTTCATTGGATTCAACCCAATATCCTCAAATCCATGATACATATTCAATCGGGGCATGTCTAAACTAGGCCTGGTCTACAATTTTTTTTCTTCTTTAGCCATCTCTATGAAATGTGAACAGTTGGACACTAATATACATATTTACCCTTTTTATAGGGTTTTTTTTTGGTTGTCTTTTTTTCTTCTACTGATAGGGATACTTTTCTTGAGGATGTTGACTAGACGTGGAGTGTGCACCCTCTCCTGGTTTATCTTTGATCACCTTCCTTTAACCATCGTGAGGAATCAATTGATTTTTCTCCTATTTGGGTGAGACTGCCTAATTTTCTTCTATAGTTGTTGTGTAAATTTTCTATTGAGGTGATTAGGAATGCATTAGGACATTTCCAATTAGTGGATACTACTAATACTAATTTTCTCATATCTTCTTTGTCTATATTCTTTTATAGACTAGTCTTTATAAAACTCTCTTAGAAGATATTTTTAACTATTGAACAATATTTCTTAGACCTGTCTAATTGATTATGAGGGCATTTCTTTTTTATATACACATTTCTCTATTACATGACATCTGATCTCTAGCTATTCCTTTGGCCTTTGCATTTCTTCTTCTTCCTCTTCTTCTTCTTGGTGGTGGAAAAATTCTCTTATTGAACATCTTATACTATCCCCAAATGATTCTCGTGAGTTTGAGTCTTCTAAGCCCTCCACTCCTATTTCAACTCATTGTGAATCTCACCTTGACAATTGTTATTTTTGGTATTCAAAATTTCTATGTTATTTCTCTAGCTATTTTCTAGACTAAATCTACTTCTAACATTAGAATGGTAAATGTTGGGATTATGGTTTCTTCTACTATTTCTCGTAATATTATTTAGCGAACTGCTTTAGACAATAATAAAATTGTCATTTCTAAGGTTTGTGTCAGGTTTAAGGATTCTGCTATTATTTCTTCTGATAAAGTTGTTCTCCCTAATGTTGTTGTTCTTTCTTATTGTACTTTTGTTGTTTCCTCTTCTGTTTTTCCCTTTTTTTGGATTGTTAATGAGGTTTCACCATCCTCTTCACCTAAATCTTTATGTTTTGAAGGTAAATTAGGTTGTAGAGTGGTATAAAGAAGAAAGAGAGAGTAAAATTGGTCAAGATTGTTAACTTTCCTAGATTATAAAAGAAAGAAAGATGTAAACATTTTTCCATGTCCTAACTTTGGTTAACTCATTGGTAACTATAATGTTTTAAATTTGTAACAATGTTTTTTTTTATGACTTGATTATAATTTGTAATGGGTTGGGGTCATTCCCCATTTATATTAATAAAAAATATTTGAACATATGCAAGTTTTAGTATTATTATATTTAATTTAATTTAGTAAAAGTTTTCATATAATCTACAACTATCTTTAAATTTATATCTCTCAACATATATTACATATATTTTAAAAATATAGGTATGCCAGTATATAACGTTTTATTAGTTTTATATGAAAAATGTTGCATATGTTTCTTTATTTCTATACTATGATGTTATTATAATTTATATATTCAAGAGGATTTTTTATTGTGATCATATTTGGGATGTTGTATATGTTGCTTTAAGAAAAGTTGATGCCCTGTGTTGCAATATATTGAAAGTGTGGTGTGAAATGTGAGTTAATGCCAAAATATTCGGTGTGAAAAATTTCAATTTTATGAATTGTGAATTCTTTAAATTGAAAGGATTTTCTATATAGTAAGACATATGAACTCTTTCCATGGTATCCATTTCCTAATCTTTCTTGGGATATGGTGATCAAAGGAATGTGGATGTTAACCTAAAAGTAATATTCATACATTTCCCAAAAATTTTATAATTATTCTAATAGACATATGCCCTCTTTTAATGTGTGGGATTTGATTCTATCTATTTGATCCTACCTATATCATTTTTTATGCTCCTAGAAGATTAGATGATCTTGCAAAAATAGAAATGGCATAGTATCCCAAAGGTAAATCATTATGTAAGTTATCAAGGCCATGTGTGTCTATAAATTAGTGGCTACAATGTGATGGTGCCTCAATATTCTATTAGGTTATATTTCTCAATCCAATTCCATCATCCATTTTAAATTGTGCTCCTAGTTTATCAATAACATCCTTTTGGACCGTCTAGCTTGTGAACTACTCAAGTCTAGTTCATCAACTTCTATTGTATTGGTTGAGGGCATTTGGTAAGACGCTTCCATTAATTTGAATTAAATCTCATTTCTAATTTGATCTCTTAGCCACTCAACTAAATATTTCTTTCTTTAATTGTAGAAGGCACTTCATGGGTCTTGCACTAAGTTTTAGAGTACTAAGTACACTTCCATCAAATATATGTATTCCATTATCATTTCTTTGATTAGGAGAAATAGAATATTTACATTTTTCTCTTGTCTTTAATGACTATTTGGGTTCCTTAACCTACATCATTTTCTCAAGGCTAAAGGATCCAAGTGTAGCATTATCAAAATATGATATAATAATGAACGTGATATAGTAAAAAGAAAGTGAGAATGATACGGGACTCAAATCTTGGCAAAATATAATTGTTAACTACAAATTTTAATGTAGATAAAGTTGAGGATAGTTCAAATAATATTTTTTTGAATGGATTAAATTCAACGTTAGATTTAGGTTTTCTTTTACAATCTAAAAATTTCAAAAATTATGTTAATTGATCTACCTAGTTGACTTCCACTTGGAACAGTACAATCAATTCCTCATATCACTCAAGCCATTAGTTACTAATTTTTGCACTAATCCATTATTGGTAATCAAATTCCTCAATGAAAAATGCCTATAATGGCAAGTCTCAAAAATGAAACTTTTTAATATGTTGCATGATTTGGTTGGATATTAAAAATTAGGCTTCAATGAATATAACTTATTGTCAAAGTCAATAGACATATATGTGCAAGTGCTCTTATTTGAAGTAAAGATTGTAATGAGAATTCATTTAGACATGTCTAACACATACTAATTAATTGAATTATTTTTCCAATGCCTCTTATATAGACAGAGAATTATTTGGTGGATCCTATTATTATTGAGCTTTAGTAGCTCTTATCTATTTGGATCACTACATATATTTTGATAATTTTATTTTAATATATTTACAATATTTAGTTTAGATGTATATAATTTTTAAACACTCTTGGATAAAATATGAGGTAGTTCAATTTAGATTAACTAAATGCTATGGGTCGAAACTAGTGTGGATATCTAGCTTAAATAATGTGGATGAAATTTGCAAGAATAATATAGTTAAGAGTAGTCTCGTATATCAAATTGAAATAAATGAGTAACTATTTTTCTAACAAAGAAGAATAAAAAATAAAATACTATGTAAATATATGAATAGTACTAAAGATATTAAAGGATGAATAATAGATTGTATTGAATTTCCCCATATCCTCTATAAATATATTTGAGCTTTGTCTACATAATGATGAGCCATTTGCTAGAATCTCCAAATAGTAGTGAAAAGAAAAATGAATAACTCATCTCAATGAAATCCACATAGTGGACTCTAATTGGAAAAAAAGAGGGTTAAGAATTAGAGTTATTGTGTCAGCTCAACAAAATCTAGCCTCATCAATCACGAATACTAAAAAATACTTGATTTAATATTTAAAAAAATGATATAGACCATGAATGCCAGTTTCCTATCAAGCTTTCTTATCCCTCCTCATCAAAGGATCTTATAGACATTTCCCATCTGAAATAAAGAATAGGGATTCTAAAATCCCTTTATGGTTTTGATAGTTTTGCATACCAAGATGATTGATTTGGTTTTTGTGGGTAACAAATTTCATCATCAATTTTTATTGGTAATTTATTTTATTTTTTGCAAAAAAAAACTATGTGACAACCTATTCCAGACTCTTACATTTGTTATTTTTTTATCCTCCACTATCATGATATGCAACATGTTGAACAAGAGAATTTGATCTATAAGTGACCCTGGGAACACAAAGTTGAGAATTTTTTTATTTACAAGCATTCAAATGTTTTCTAGAATTCAATTTAATGTAACTTATTATAATTTCTTGAGCGTCCACAAGAAGATCAATGTGTGTACACTTTTATTTAGAGTATTTAATTTGTGATTATCTTACATTTTTGCAAGATGAGTTCGCTGCAACTTCCTCACAACTACAAAAGGGTTAAATGCAGAATCTTTTTTGGGTTAAAAGGACATGTCATGTAGAAATTAGTTGCATTGCCTCTTAGAGAAAGAAACATTCTTTGTAGCTATTAAATCATTGTTGTCTTTCATATTAGTCCATATAAAAATTACATATATCTTGTAAGTGGTATTTTAGAGATATGAACTAAGTTAGATAATAATATTTCTAGCACCATCATTTTTTTAATTTTATTATTATTAGATGTAGATAATTTAAAACCGAGTGGTGGTTCAGTAAAGACCACTTACTTCAAAATAGTGCTGCGTGACTTATTGTCGAGCTTATTTATTTAGATAATTTTCATGACAATAAGATTCAATTTCTCAGTGCGACACTTGCATGCAAACACTAGCGTTCTTCCAAATTTTTCCAGCTCTGCACAAGAATCCTTTGTCCGGAGCGCAATGGCGATCTTCTTTGCAAACACACAGCCCATCCAAAGCACAACCATCTCGCCATATTTGTACAGTTTTCCCCATTCCCAGCACTCCATCCGACCACTCGCTAGAGAAATACCCTTTTGGGTCCAGCTGTTTCTTTACCTCCAAAAACTTGCCCAGATTCCCAGTTCGTTCGGCTGCTCCATCGAATGTGTACACCCGATTCTTCCCCCAGTGCGGCACGCCTCCATATTTCTGCAAAAGCATCTGTTCAATCTCTTCAATCACGTGCTCATTCCACCGTGCCCTTCCCTTCTCTCGGTAACGGATATATGGAAATTCAATATCAACGCTGTCTTCCTTGTGGGACAGGTAATCGGCGGACTTCTTGAAAAACCGAAATAGAAATCCCAGGCTGCAAAATGCACTTGGATCAATGTCACGAAGCTGCTTCAGGTCTCTAATGGCTTCCTTTACTCTCGACAGAGGGATTGCAATGGCAGCATCATGATAGTAGTTGCCCTTCACTTGGGTGTACCAATTACAAATAGTGTCATTACTTTTTAAATCCTTTGCCTTCCACGGACATAGATTGCTGTTCTTATTGTAGCGGGCATCGATCTGGCAACCTGACGAACTCTGCATAAGGTGACTATAGCCCACCACAGGAAACCCTCTGAAAGTTTGCCCATCGTTCAGATATCCACTCCCTGTCTTGATGCCTTGCTTCATCCCCCTCCTGGATAACTTGCAGAGATTACTCACATTTATCTTCGCGTTATTCAATTCATCTGCACAATTTTCTATCAGACAAACATCTAAAACCCGGACTAATTTCATAAATGAAGATTGAAAAGAACTTACTGATTGCCCTGCTTTCCACAACGCTCTTCACCGTGGCGGGTTGAAAGGATGGCAGGGCCAGTTTGCCGTTCCCCGGGACGTCAGGGGAGACTCTGTCGTCTCTGGTGTAGACCACTTTATAAAATGAAGGACGCCAATTCAATTGCCCAAACTCGTGCGATTTAGCAAACTCTAGAATCGAATTTTCCAGATCCGCTTCTTTTTCGAGCTTCAGGGTTACCGAACGCTTGAACATCTTCTCAACAGCAAACGTCACCTGAGAAATGGCTCCCAATACTCCCAGCGAAACCCTAGCGGCCTTGATCTCCTCGTCTTTCTCTGTGAGATGAATAAGCTTTGCATATCCCTCTTCTGCAGGCGCAGGAACCACAATGCTAATACCCACAACGTACTCGTGGATTCCGCCGCCCCTTCCCAACAAACCGCTTCCATGAGCCGCCGTGCTGATGACTCCGGCCATGGACAAGCCATCCCAGGCGGTCGTCTGAGGGAACGCGAGCCCCTTCGCCGCGAGTGCATTCACCAGTTTCCTTATCTCCACCCCTGCGTCAACGGTCACCGTCATGGATTTCACGTCGATCTTGATTTGGGAATTATAGTCCCGAGTGCTGATAACAACGCCGCTGTTTCCACCAGGGCATGCGAAACGGTTGAACGTATGCGCACTCCCAGTTATGACTTATATTTTTTTCTCTTTCCGGACGGCATATGCAACTGCGTGGATAAGTTTGGGCTCGGTCTTGGGGAAAAACGCCTTGGCCGCCTTGCAGGGTATTTGATCCTCCCATTCACCACGGAAGTTTGTGACATTGCATCTCTCTGTGTTAACAGCACATTGGACTTTGGGAGGACCACAAGCAGCTGAACAGGATTGGTTTTGCAAAGCGAAAAACATCACACTGCACTGCAAAGCTAGAAACCATGAAAGGTTTCTCCACCTCTGTGACTCCGCCATTGCCAATGTAAAAGCTCAGGCTACACAAACTCAATTATAAGACGGGACTGCAGATTCTGGTGTGAAACATGTTCGCAATCCGGTTAATTTTAAATAGGGAAATGTGAGGAAAATAGGAGACATCGTCGATTTTCAACTCGCAATCGGGCCATTAAACTATAATGCTGATACATTATAAACAGTTTTTTTCATTGATTTCTGATTAGACTTTCACCCACAGACCACAAGAAACAACAAAATTCTTGTGACATGTTATCTATCTGTGTCAGCAGCTGAATAAGATTGGTTTTGCAATGAGGAAAACATTACTTCGCAGACAAAAGTTAGAATCCATGAATTTTTCCTCCACCTCTGTGACTCCGCCATTGTCAATGTAAAAGCTCAGTCTACACAAACTAATTATATAACGGGACTGCAGATTCTGGTGTGAAACACGTTTTTAATCGAGCTAATTTTAAATAGGGAAATGTGAGGAAAATTGGAGATATCGTCAATTTTAAACTCGCAATCGGGCCATTTCACTATAATGCTGATTCACTATAAACTATTTTTTTCACTGATTTCTGATTCGACTCTCACTCACAGACCAAAAGAAACAACAAAATTCTTGTTTTCATATATCTGTCCTTTAATGTGAGAGAATATTTGAGTTTTATTTGAGGGTAGATATTAAGGTTTCTATTAGATTTCTGATGTCTAAGTAATATTTTGTTAAAAATTGAAGTAATGATACAATTTCTATCGTGTGGATCTTGTAAGTTATAAATGAGCAGATGAAAACAAATAAACATATTGAAAACAGTAATATAAAGAAGACAAAACACAACACATCAAATTATAGTAGTTCGGCGAATTTGCCTAAGTCCACTCTCAAAGCAAGGAAATCTCTAATTAATGTTTAGCCAATATGTTACAATCATGGTCTGCACACATCTACTTATACACACATATGCAGCTATCAAATGAAGAGGAAAGAATGGGAAAGGTCATGTGACCGTTCTGCTTCATATCCCAACAATCTCTCACTTGAAGTCCAATTGGTACAGCCATGAATAGTAACATCCCTACTTTTTTGCCTTTAATGTTATATTGTAACCAGGCCCTGAGAAGACTTTAACCTCACCAGAATCTGTTCACGAACAACACGAGTTAATCTTATCCAAATCTTGTCAGAATAAAAGGAATCTAACAAATTGACATCTTCTTTTACAACGTTTATAGATGCAAGTTCACCCATAAATCCACAATTAGGAACACTACAATCTGGAGGTTCAGAATACACTCCTTTATACAAAGAAGAGTACACGATGTTATGCTCTGGTGAATTTGAATAATGCATCTGATCATATTTACACAACATCTAAAACAAATTGGCAAAACCTAACTGGTTGCAGTACACTACCAACACAGACAGCTTCTCAAATACATTTGCACCCTTATGAAATAATAAAATTTATTCAACCAAAGTTACCCCATTGTCATGATATCCATGGTCTTCCCTAATTTAACAATTGCAATTCTTTCTACTCCTGGTTCCCCAAATGAATGGGATCATTCTTAGTTCTCCAAATAAGATCATTTGATGATAAGATTTCAGTAACATTTAAGCAATAATTGTTACATCTATATCTAATTGCACAGATAATAACATCGGTAGCATCATAGAAGAGATGTTCATTATTGCTCACTACACCAGGCCTTAAATCAAACTCTCCACCAATGTGGAAAATAAGAGAGTAACAAATATCAACATTCTTAGCCTTTAATTTCACTATGGCCCTCTGTGAAATCGAAATGACCATCTATGTATCATCCTTGACAGTGAGGACCTCTGAAAAACCATCACTCTAGCATCAACAAGTTCAAAACTTGATCTCTTCAATTTATTGACCCAACCATATAAGCTATGTCCTTCTCGATCCTCCTTCACAATCCATCCCACAACTAGGACCTTTGACCTATAATGTGGCCTTATAGCCTCACACATGCTCTCAATATGAGAACTTTCCACATCATACATGCTTTCCATATATTTATCATAAATGGTTTATGTGAAGTCCACAACAATGTAGAGGGCTCTAGTAACATCCAAACTCACATCACCACCATCCTTTGGGGAATTAATACCCTACATAGTGGCAGTAAGGATTGAATTCACCTCATCGTGAGCCAATGCAACAAATGGGCCCTCCACAAGGGTGCTAATTTTCTCAGCAAATGGACCATCTAGGTTCTCCATTTTTGATTCTTTGACTTTCACCTAATATAGTGATGATGTAGTCGGGCATACTTCTTGCTTTCATAATTTAAGCCAGTGGAGTGGTCGATGCTTTTCTTCTTCTTTTCCTTGATTATATCCTCCATGAGATTGTTATCACCCTTTTCTTCCAAATAAAATTTTTAATTGTGGTTGTTAAGATAAAGGATAAATAGGGCATCCATAATCTGAACTGGGTCCTACCTTTTAAACTCATGCTTTCAAGTTTCCTCTTTGAAAAATCTCTCTCTCTCTCTCTCTCCCTCCCTCTCTCTCTCTTACATCATCATTTATTTTTTATTAAATGCAAAAGCAAGTTTTGAAGGGGCCCAGAAACCCTTTACGTCAACTAGATGATAAAAATAAAAAGATATAGCTTTAAGAGTCCCCTAAATGGAAGATAGCCCCTCCAGAACAAAAGGCCAACCACCTAAAAAATTGAGAGTCACTGCCAAAGATCAGACATTGAGAACCAGCAGTCCAGAAACAAAATCAACCAATAAGATTATCCTTTAGTCTCTATCTTATGGGACCAAAGATTCATGTCAAAAGAAGGTCCAAATCATTTAGAATGTTTATCTTTTATCATTATCCATCCTTTTTCCACTTTGGCAGCCTCATCATGCCAAGTCAACAAGTCAAGAATTGAAGATCTAGCACTTAGAAAGGGTGCATCACATAGCTCAAATCTAGTCAACGTAGAGCCTGAGCTAGACAAACTCCTAGAGCAAAGACCAGTGAGTGGGGAAGAAATAACACCTCCAGTAGATCTAGAAAAAGAAGACTCACCAACAACAAATGTAGCAGCAACATTAAGTAGATACTAGTACATTTGACACCTTTTTCTGATGGCTGGCTGTCTAAATTCTGACACTATGCCGTCGATCATGTGACACCAACCGTTGTTGTAGTTTTGATGTCAAAAAAAATGACGTCTACGATGGGCATTGTAATTACGATGACCACGGCCATCGAATATCCATCCAAAAAGGGGTTGCCAACATGGTGCACATACCGTCGGGTCTATTTGTTTCTGTCATAATTCCAACGAGCATGCATCGGAGATGCTGAACATGCGATGACTAGGTATCTGATATGATGAATTCTTAAACAATTAAGGTTGGAGTAGACATAGTTAATAAAGTATTAAACTAGATTAAACATACTTTATCTAAAGTAACTGAACCTCCTTTATATGCTTTAAGAGTACACTATTGAATTAGAAAATTGGGTATTAAATGTAAATTCTATTCTTTATCTGAACATACTTTATCTTAAAATTGAACCTATTTTGTTTGTCAGCCAATATGCTGTAATTGTAATCTATAAGAATTGTTTAAAATTATTAAGAATTTTCAGCATATTATTATAAGATACTAAAGAAGACCTGCTATTTATCAGACAAATCTTGATTGTCCCCCACAATGAAGACAATGAAGATTGACCTATTACTATGCTTAATGCTTAAGAATTGATGATTTTATAAGATTAAATGCATGATAATATTCTCTAGACTGCTAGCATGAAGGAAGATTTGACCTAGCAGTCTACAGAATTAGACAAAGCTACATATAGAGGTAGAATTTTGTAGACTGCTAGGTCAAATCTTCTTTCATGCTAGCAGTTTATAGAATTAGACCTTTATTTTAAATGCATTTAACACAAAAAGAATTTACAAAATTGAACCAATGGCATGTTTACAACAAAGAAGTAGAATGATAATAATATGCTGAAAATTCTATTCTATTTAATATACGCCAAAAGACCAGTCCCAACAATTCTTAAACATACTTTATCTAATATGATGAATTCTTAAACAATTAAGGTTGGAGTAGACATAGTTAATAAAGTATTAAACTAGATTAAACATACTTTATCTGAAGTAACTGAACCTACTTTATATGCTTTAAGACTAAACTATTGAATTAGACTATTGGGTATTAATTATAAATTATATTCTTTATCTTAACATACTTTATATTAAAATTGAACCTACTTTGTTTGTCAACCAATATGTTGTAATTCTAATCTATAAGAATTGTTTAAATAGATTAAGAATTTTCAGCATATTATTATAAGATACTAAAGAAGACCTTCTATTTATTAGACAAATCTTCATTGTCCCCCACAATGAAGACAATGAAGATTGACCTATTACTATGCTTAATGCTTAAGAATTGACAATTTTATAAGATTAAATGCATGATAATATTCTATAGATTGCCAGCACGAAGGAAGATTTGACCTAGCAGTCTACAGAATTAGAAAAAGCTACAGCTAGAGGTCCAATTTTGTAGACTGCTAGGTCAAATCTTCCTTTGTGCTAGCAGTCTACAGAATTAAACCTTTATTTTAAATGCATTTAACACAAAAAGAATTTACAAAACTGAACCAATGGCATGTTTACAACAAAGAAATAGAATGATAATAATATGCTAATAATTGTATTATGTTTAATACATGCCAAAGGACTAGTCCCAACAATTCGTAAACATACTTTATCTGATATGATGAATTCTTAAACAATTAAGGTTGGAGTAGACATAGTTATCACACAGTTTTTTGTGTGGTACAAGGAAGATTTGGCTGATTAAGAGTGAGACCTTCTTTAGAATCTCATGATTTTTGTACTACACATGCAACGTATTGTGAGTTTGAAGAGAGCCTGTGCCATGTGTGATAGAACCTACTTTATCTAATATGGTGCATTGCTAAAAAAATTAAGGGTGGAGTAGTTATTACTTAGTTTTTTGTGGGGGACAATGAAGATTTGTCTGAGAAATAGTAGGTCTTCTTTAGTAGCTAATGAATTTTTACCACATATGCATGAAATGAATATGTTAGTTTTCATCTCCAATTAGTTAATTCTTTATAGCAACTCTGAAAGTATATTTAGGAGTTCCCTAGATGACTTCTTGGAATGAATTGTAGAGAAGGACAATAACCTTATAACTCAAAATTTTAGGAGTGCAAGGCCTTTCGATCATCACTAGATTCATATGAAATTCTAAAATTATCAACTTTATATGGAAAAGGAAGAAACAAAACTAATTATTGTTGTAATTATTTATAATATATATAACTAAACAGAACAGTGATCAAATTTACATCATGTATGCCCATATCAAAACTCACGGGCCCCAAGCAGTGAGTAAACAAGTAATAAACGGATGCACTAGCTTCAAACCAGTGAAATACAATGCAATAAAACCAAGTAACAAAAAATACATGGCCAAGTTCGTGCACGCAAGCAAAAGTATTTCAATCAATTCTTGTAATATTTTTATACATTTCAACAAATAAAAAATGAATAAACACTCACAACCTCTATGAAATGGATGCCCTAGCTTTAAACCAGTGAAATACAATGATAAAACCAAATAACAAAAAAAGACATGGTCAAGTTTTGGCACGCAAGAAAAAGTCCAGTTCAAGCGTACCTCAAATCCGTGTAGAGTTAGGGCCAAGTTCGCGCACGCAAGCAAACACTAGTACATTTGACCTTAAATTTTGACTAAACAATTTGACCATCAAATAAAAATGTTTAGGTTGGTCTCCTTATAGAAGGAAAACTTTTTTTTTTTTTAATACATGCCCGTGTTGGTCAAAATTTTGACTAACATTGAGTGGGTCAAAATTTTGACCAACACGGGCATAACTTAAAGTAAAAAAAAAAGGTTTGAAACTTCATTTCAACACTTCATATTTTCAGCGCACGTGAAGGAGGTAGAAGCTAGAATAGGGTAGAAGCAAAGGAGGTATGTGTTGAATGCGTATGTTTCCAATTTCTATCGTTGAGCATTATAATTTTGAACGGTTTGCGTGCATTGTCCATGACTTCATGTAGTATGTTGTAATGTTGCAATACATGTGCCGCATGTTGGTTATGGGCTCCCAACGGTTCCAACTAGTTTTGGGCCGGATTGGGAGATCATCTTCTTTTTATCATAAGTTGTCAGTGCAAATAAGTAAGACTGTTTACCATTGCAAATCTGTTGTTTGATGCAACCATGGCATAAAATTTTGTGAAATTTGTTTATTGTTTGCACAAACGACTGTAAAAGGGATACACAATTTTTATGTTGTATTAAACTCATCGGGTAGTTTGCAGTATTGAAACATATTCCAATGCATTCATGGTATTAGGGATCAATGATTGAAATTGTTGTGAATTGACACAGTCACTATGAAGGAAAATAATTTTGTGAACTGTTAACTAGTTTCAGTTTGTCACATTGTATCTAATACTCTAGACTACACGACACTCTATAGACCAAACACAACTCACTGTGTCGACTCTGCTATGAGGTCGTGGCCGTAACTTGTGACTTCACCATGGAATGCCAATGTCGCAGAATGAGAAACAAGTTAGGGTAGTTTTTGTTCCTAAATTTCATATTCAGAGCCATGGGAAGTGTTAAAACTTGCTTCAATGGTCGATGCCCTAACTAGGTGCATATCAAATGTTTAACCTGTGGAATGTCATAGCAGAGTAATATTCGATGGTTTGAAACTGAATACCTAGATCTGATTGGAGAGTCTCGGGCACATTGAAATTTCTTAGTAACTGTGACCATCTTGAGTACCCAATGTTGTCCATTCCAGACTGGCCTGGTCTAACCTGATCACTTGGATTAAGGGACTCTGTGATAGTCGACATTGCAGGATTAAAGTGGTAACAGTTGTTAGGAGAACTAGTGTACATATTTGAAGACCACATACCCTTCATTAAACCAAGTCTAAATAACCAAGTGAATGAATGAAACACTGTTGTAGGTTGAATCAAGAAAGAATAGAACTCAATAAACTCTTTGTTTAAAGACTTGGAATACCCTGTTGATTGGTCTGTTCCAAAGGTTGTGTTGACTATACCGAGTGTGAGTAAATCTATTAGTATATGATTGATTGGTGAGACCCAAACCAAGAAATAACAACAAGGTTGCAGCTCTTGTTAGGAACCCGAGTTGGCTTAACAAGTTTACAAAAATCTATTAAGGAAATCAACAGAAACCTTGCCTATTGCTGAAGGTATTCAGAGACCAAGTAGTCATACAGTGTCGGTTGAATCATTGGCCATGATTTGAACCAACTTTGTTATTTGTTGATAATCAGATTTTATAGTAGATTGGGTCTATTTAAGTTTTTGTTGTGAATGCTCTGCATCAAATTGCCAGAGGACCCTTGACCAAACAAATTGGATCCAAGAGAAAAATAAGGATATGGATTTTTTGAAAGAACCAGTCCTCTTTATGAGAATAAGGTGTGTGATAGAGGCAAGCACATAATTTTATTTTTTATGGTCTTGATCCATCAACTATGGTTGGATTTTTACAATCATATCATTTTGTGAAGGAATTACTAGTGCATGGATGATTCCCAAAACATTTATTTTCCATGCATAGTAGGTTTCCTTTGTAGGAGTCAATTTTTGCATTATGTCAACCTTTGGTATATCCAATGGATAAGCACATGGTCTGCTCCACCAGGGAAAGTTGGAATCTTCGTATGCATGCAAGGGGCATACATCCCCAATTAGAGCCATTGTCAAGACTTCAAAAAGTGAGAATGTATTTCCCCATAATTTTTTTATACTATTGTTCCTATGATCCTTATAATTTCACCAAGACTATCTTCCAATCACACCAAAAAGAGAGTTACATTGATGAAGCAATAAATGCCGATGGAAATGCAAAAGAAACTTCATCGAAAGGAAATGTCATGACAAAACCTAAAGCGTCCAAGGGACATGCAAGATCTCTCTTCAAAATATGAGTGAATGCACCAGTCACTCATATTTTGGAGGAAAATCTGGTCTTACCGAAATAGATATTTTCCTTCATCAAATGCTTAATGTTATGCTTAATGACATAACATTAAGCATCTATTGAAGGAAAATTTGGTCTTACCGAAATAGGATGTCACACTAAAAATTAGGATGTCAAGGAGCCATATGCAAATATCTCTTCAAAATACAAGTTAATGTGTTGATATCGATGAATACCTAACAAAGGAAAATGGTGTCTCATTGACAAGGAGAAAGTGTACTTATTGATGAGACATCAAATTTCACCCAGACCGAATTGAGGTTCTAGCGAGATAACAATTCATGATGAAGAAGAATCCTATCGAGGAGAATTTCCTATATCAAGCTAATTGCTCAAAACTGGGGCACACTTTGATATGATCTTGATAAGTCTTTTTGATCAACCATGAACAAAGGAAAAAAGGAAACATGCTAGTGCAGGAGCTCCCAAAATCATCATTTAGGAGTGTTGTGGAAGGCCTTGACAAGTTAGATCCTTGAAGCATGTTTTCTTAAGTATTTATTGTCTTTTGATAAGACCCTCAAGTTCAACCTATCACACTAGCTAGTGACTATCAAAGCACCTACCTTCATTGCATGAATATCATTGTCTTCATGAGTGTATCATTGAGTGACTTGATTTTTAGTTCTTAGTTCATGATTGATCTCTCTTATAACCCCTATTGAGCCATAGTGTCCTTTGCATCCAATCTTTACTTCAAGCTATCATGAAACTGATTTCATGGCTTTCTATCCTAGCTCAGCATTATTTCTTCATATTCTTTTCTTCTTGGCTGCCTTTCCTTTTTGGGCTCCTTCATGCATTGTCTCTTGTCTATGTAAAGCATTTGTTAAGCAAAGTGTTCTTCATAGAATCTTTTGAGACAATCAATCTCACTACTTTTCCATTGTAGACCACGATTGTTTTGAGACAATCAATCTTTGTAACAATATGACTACTCGGTAATAGTGATTGCATACTCCGAGAATCAATAAATTCACCTATCCATGACAGTGAATGGACCTCTTCTAAATATTTTTGTGTTGAAAGTGTTTCTACCAAACATGGAAACCTAGGTGAACGTAGAGATAATGCTTGAAAATCAAAGAGGATTGTAGGAAAACATGAAAGACATGATGAAATCAAGAACCCTGCCAAATATTGACGGATAACCCTATTTAAAGATAGTTGCCCCTGCTGATATAACAAAGACTTTAAACTAAACCTGCTGCTATTAATCCAACTCAACCAAGTTTTGGAAGGAAACAACATGAAGGATGAAGATAGAATGGAAGGAAATTGATCAATGAAATGCCTGCATAAAAACTTGATTCTTTTTAATTATAATTATAATCTAACTCTTGGTTAGGTGGAAGTAAGAGATGCTTAGTTTCAATCCTATGCACTATGAAAATTTAAACTATAATTAGTTCGTGAAAAAATTGTAATACAAGTGTTTCTATCCAAGCATAGGCACACTACACATAATGGAAAGCAATTGTGTAATGATGCATGTCATGAAAGTCATAGCCTAGTTACTGAACTCACAAAGTACAAGAAAATTTCACCTCAATGGTTAGGCAGGTTAGTCCTAGTCTCTACTGCATACTTGTCATTAGTACTGAGTGATGGAGAAAAATACTTAGTACTTATTACTTATTGCATCTAGGTGAAGCTCACATGGGTGAAGCATCAAGACTTCAACTATCCCAATATTTTTCCTACTCAAGCGCACTTAACCGTGGAGCTTCTGCCAATGTTAAGTCCAATTAGCTTGCTACCCCATTTACAAAACCTTCAACAAGTGTCATGCCTTGTTACCATGTTAATGTCATTAAAAAAATACAAAAAATTAAGGCCTATGAGATTTTATGATAATGTTCTATTTGAAATAGGGTGCTCAAGTTAACAATGGAATAAAAAAATCCATGCTTGTATTCATATGATTAGGAGAGGTTTCTTTTTGTTTTCATTACTTAAGAGTAGCCTATATATGAAGGTAAGGAGTCCTACAATGTTATTCAGTTTCCCTAGTTATTTACCTAATTTTATTTATTTAAATCTACTCTTTACAACTATTTTGATATCTACACACCCTCTATTGCTATTGTAATGGCAAAGCATCAGAACCGTCCATTTCTAAACTTTGATTTGGTATGATAAATGTCCCTTTGCATTGAGAAAATTATAGTTGAGAAAATGGTTGTTCAGTAATGATTTGTATCTACAGGTTGCAAACAAATCATCCTTCTTCCACCAATGAGTCATTCCATTCAAGAAAGACCATGTCTGACGATATCAACGCACAAAAAAATAGGGAGACAATTGCTAGACTGTGGTCTAACTTAAAAAGAAAAGGTGATGAAAATTTTATTGTCCTTGCAAAATTTGTAAGGGCATAAAGACTCAAAGATATCTAATCAAAACAGTTGAGGAACATTGTAGGCAACATGGTCACATTGAAGGGCGAAATGAATTTCATCCATTGGTATGCATTTTAATAATTTATAAAATACATAAGACATAATTTTATTATGACATCATGGTCATGGTTAATATAAGGTCATCATTTTCATATAGGTCAACCTCCCTAAGTTTCATGTTATGGACCATGACAATCCGGAGAATGTGGATTTCCAAATGAGGGAACATGGAGGTGTGAATATAGAAGTAGAAGGTAATGATACCATGGAAGAAGACCACAATGATGAAGAAGATCACAATGATCACGATGATCAATATGATGATGATGATGATGTTGGCGTAGACCTTGATGTACCTATACTTGAAAGGCACACAGGCCCCTATATGAAGGCTCTGAAACAACTCTTCTTGACGTTGTATTGTTGTTGGTGAACTTGAAGGTTATGAATGGTTTATCCAATGTAGAAATGACATGTATGTTAAGGTATGTCATCTTTTTTCATTATTTTAGTCATAATTCCCTTACAATTAACATTGGGTGAATCGTGTAGCAATTAATATTCTTTAAATTAACAAATTATATTTTTGGTCGTAGGTTGATAGGTGAGTGTTTGTTACCACCATCAAACATTCTACCTCGCTCATATCGAGAATTATCTGCCATTATGAAAGATATTGGAATGGAGTATCAAACTATACATGCATGTCCGAATGATCATATTATATATCATAAACAGCATGAATTTGCAACATAATGCCCTATTTGTCATATTAGTAGATATCAATCAAATCGAATAACAAAAAAGGTGCCTCGCAAGGTTCTTCGACATATTCCCATTATTCCACGTCTGTAATGATTATTCAAGTGCAATAGCTTGGCACAATTTATGGATTACCATGCACGCAATAGAAGTCAAGATGACATTATGCAAATATCTGCGGATGGTTCGACATTTAAGAAAATAGAGGAAAAATAGCCACACTTTAAAGAAGAACCTCGTAATCTCAAGCTTTCATTGGCAGCAGATGGTGTCAATCCGTTTGGAGAGATGAGATGTACTAACTCAGTGTGGCATGTTTTTGTTATCAACAATAACATTCCTCCTTGGTTGTCCATAAAGAGGGAGCACATAATGTTGGCATTGATTGTTCCCTGGGTATTTTTTGATTTAATGGTCATCTAAATTAATTTATTATTAATAATCCATCAAAATGGTCATAATAATTATGTAATGTTTTTGTTCATTCAACTAGGTAAGTACCAAGTTAAAGATATCAATGTATATATTGAGCCCCTTATCGATGAGTTGATGGTGTTATGGAATGGGGTCACTATGTATGACATCTCTAGACCAATAGGACAAAGACAATTTCAATTCCATGCAATGCTTGTATGGACAATACATGATGCCCCTGGGCTAACACATTTTTGTGGTATGTTCTCTTCTTAACACCTCTTTTTTGGTATGTTATAGTGCTAACACAAATTTAACACATTTAATCCAATTATACATGATCTTGTAGGTCTTCAGACAAAGGAAAAATTTGCATGTCCAGTTTGTGGTCCAAAGATGAAATCTCATCATTCAAAAAGTTTAAGAAAGTAGGTGTTCGATGAGAATAGACACTTTCTCCACAAAAATCATCAGTACCAAATTATCGAAAAACATCTTTTCAATGGGAAAGAAGAGACTACATCAAAGCCACGGAGAATGACACCTCACCTATGGAAGTTGGCATACAATAAAATAAATCGTTGAGGTAATGTCATTCCATCTGATGGTTTTTGTTTCAAATTTATATTTTGATATTGTGTTTTGTTTACTGATGATGTAATTGATGCTTGTGAAGGTCGTCAAGGCATCAATGACCAACTTCCAAAAGGACTAAAAAGTTATCCTATGCAATTTACTAGGTTGTCGTACTGCGAGCAACTCCCAATTGTGTATTTGTTTGATCCTATGCATATTGGAAAGAATGTAACAGAAACATTATGGAAAATCTTGGATGGAAGGCATGACAAAGACCAAATTGTCAAAATTTTTAGTGACATTGAAGAATCCAACCATGCAATGAAAAATGGCATTCAATCAAATAACAATGAATACCAAATTGATACAAGTGCCCTTAGTTGGTTATTGTCGGAGCAGCAGAGCAATGCTATAAAAGAAGTCATAAAAAAAATACGATTTCCCACAAGATTTGTTGTGAACATAAATGATCTCATATCAAAGAAAAGTGAATTTGGGCCAGGGATGAAAACATGCGATTGGCATATATTTATTAAGGTAATTCATGTTATTTTTTATTCACTATATATTTGTGTACTGCATGTAGTTTTCATTGCATTCTTTTATAAAATATTAACAAGATCATTTTACAAATATTGTAGTACGTTTTACCTCTATCTCTCCCGCACCACTTCGCCAATAGTGTCAAACAAGTTATATATGATTTTGGAAAATACATGAGGTGGTTGTCATCTAAAGAAATCAATAAAGAAGATATAAAATATTGGAAGAGAAAAATTCTTCTTCTTATGTGTGAAATGCAAAAGTGTCTACCTTCAACTTTTTTCAATGCACAAGAACACTACCTCATACATCAAGTTGAGGAGATTGAATTGTGTGGACCTATACCAACTAGGTCAATGTGGATGGTTGAGAGGTACTTGAAATTTTTGAAAGGCTTGGTTCAACAAAGAGCACATCTTGAGGGTTCTATGGTGGAGGGATATGTGGTATACTAGACCATGGTGCACATTAGTGAATATCTTCCTAAGTTTGCAGCAAGGATCCATGTAGATCATATTTGGGATTCCAACTCCATTAACAAATTTGAAGGGGAGTACTTGATGGGAAAAGGTAGATTGAGGAAAGTGAGAGGTAAATCTAAGATGTTATTGTAGTTAATTAATTTTTATAAATCTTCAATATAAGTTATTTATAATTGGTGTATTTTTTTTTATACAATTGGTCGAGAGTGGGATGTAATACATTTGTCTATTGTGAACAATCTTGATTGGATGACGGTATGGATTGAACGATGTCAACAAAATGGTTGCTCGTTAATATGAAAAGGTGTTGCTTCATTGGTTAGAAAAGCTCATCGTAATGGAGATTCCAATGTTACGTCAATGGTAATTGATCTAGCACATGGTTTAAGAGGTGGAGGGGTACGTATAAATTTATTAATGATCATGACTCATATGTTTTGTATCAACTCATGATGCAAATAATTTACACATGCTTGAAAAATTGCAGGTCAAGCACCACAAAGCTATGTACTATCATGGCCACAAATTTTGCATAAAAAAGTTGGATGACACAAAGAAAACTTGTGATTCTGGGATAACTATAGTTTTTGAGGTCACCAATATATCATCTAGAAATGACATACATCCTCAACAATCTCAAAATCAATACTATGGCATCTTGGATGATATAATTGAATGTGACTTTAACTCCTTCAAAGTAGTTATATTCGTCGTCAAATGGTACAGGCTACGACTGAATCAAAATGATCCAGATAGAACTGTGATTCAACATGATAATGGATGTACAATTATTAATACAAGGTCGTTTGAGCTAGTTGGAGATGAGCCCTATGTTCTTCCAAGCCAATGTGAGCAAGTGTTTTACTCAGAGGTTCCACATAAACAAGGTTGGTCATTTGTTGTTAGACATGATCCAAGAGGAAGGCCGATAAAGTATAATGTTATGGAAGAAGAAGATATTAAAGATGATGAAGAAGAAAATGATGAAGATCAAGATGATGGTGATGATGATAATGATGATAATGATGATGGTGATGATGATGATGATGATGATGATGATGATGATGGTGATGGTGATCATGGTGATGATGGTGATGGTGATGGTGATGATGGTGATGATGATGATGATGATGATGATGATGATGATGATGATGATGATGATGATGATGATGATGATGATGATGATGAAGATAATCAATGACATAACTGAAATGATCAGTGAAATGATTGACATGATTTATTGCTTTCAATTGTAATGATTACATATTTATTGTGTTCAATTCTAATGATTACAACATATGTGATTTATAATTATCAATGTTTTGCTTACGATGCTCAATTAATTGTTGTTGATACATGTATATATTGTGTTTGATTATACCTTTTTTGCAAATAGGCAATTGACTACAGACATCATCACCCCTTCTGTTGACGATCTTGCATTCCATATATAAGGTAAATTTGTTCATGTTACGATGTTGCATATTGTTCATGTTGTCTTCTAAGTTATTTGTAGCATATGTATCATGTAATTTTTAGCTAACTTAAGATAAATGATTAACATGTGTAGGAAATTTAACCCCTTTGGCGTGGATCGTGCACAGTGACATGGATCAGTAGGTATAAGTCAATAAATAGACATAATTTTCTTATATTTTTCTTATTTATCACTAAGCACGTATGTTATAAATAGACATATTATATAATCATATAATGTATATATAAACAAAGAAGAACCATATAGAAATATAATTATATAATCAATTTCAACTTAGTACATTTTATATCTCTCACATATAGACAAAGAAGAACCGTACGTATGGGTCACGACTTGATTATTCTATATATATTATTTAAATATTATCAAAATTCTATTTGAAGCGGGGATGTAACAATATCTCATTTGATGGATTGTAGGACCCACCAAATAGGTACTTGTCAGATCTATCTACATTGAATGAGGGAAATGAGGAAATGCTAGATGAAAGTTCTACATGTAGTACGGCTAAAATAGGGAGATCAACTAGAGGTCAAAAGATTAGAAAAAAATTTGATAAATGCATGCAATTTTTCCTTGCTAATGGGGGGTCATGTTCTTATGATGATGAGACCAAAGGTGACATCAAGGTGCCCTTTCGGTACACACACATGGAGAAAGAATGGGTACCTAATGAGCTACCTCCAATTAACACTGATTTTTGTGTTAATGAGAGGATATATCACATTGCTCATCCTCATTACATGGTTTGGGCCTATTTTCCATGGATGGGATAAAGGTATGTTACAAAAAAGTTGTTGAATTGTTCAAGTATGTTGGTCTATGTTACAATTACAATGATTGGATGTGGATTGTTCAATATAAAAAAAGTATGCGTAGGTATGCACTATCAGCTAATTATATACAATGGAAAGAAAATGATCAAAGTAAAAGATTTGCAATGTACATTGATGGGAGACCAAAAGCAACAGGTAATATTGTGGGTTTTATAAATAGTACGTGACCTTCCTCAACTAATAAGCAACCCAATTGCATATTTGAGGCACGTGAGGGGAATCAAGTTTTTGTATGTGCGATAAAATCAATAAGTGCGGGGGAAGAACTGCGAATAGATTACCATTTAAATCACATAGATACAAACAAAGTTACTATCATGAGGGTGGTAAGTACTATATACCATTTTATTAATAAAATTTTTTTTTGCTAAGTCTATTGTTTTTAGTTCGCTGAAGTTTATATATTTAATCTTTGTCACAGGATGATATGGATCTCGCACATGATAAAGGCCACGAGGATGCTCCTCCCACCCATTCTTCAGCAAGGGTAAACCTTATTGAAATTGTACAAATTAGATAGTTTATGATAGTTTTACTAATATTCCAACTGAGGAGATGATGAAGAGGCTATCTAAATTGAGAGCGCAAGCATGTCGTTATGAAATAAGTAGTAATGAATCTTTAGTTATAACAAAAGTTCAATAAAGGTTTATATTTTATACTCTTTTATGTTGTGAAGTAAAATATGTAATATGTGTTCTTGTTACAGGAATTTTTGGCAACTGATCCAGAACCTTGTCAAGCACAATGTGGTGAGGCCAGTACTAGCAGAGCTTCGGCCGCCTCAGGTAAAATAATTCTTTAGTTGACAAGTTACAAGGAATTTTTTCTTTGGAATATTCAAAAACTTCTTAAGTTAACTCTTACTTTTATTATTTCAGAATATCGTTGCTAACAATGTATTGTTCAGGTCATCAAGTGCAGGAGACTCCTCCTAGGAGGTCGACAGACGTCCATTCGAGATTGCCGAGTGTAATGTCAACAACAAGGGGCCTGCAAACATCGACGCCTTCACGTATATGCCAGCTGGTAAATCCTTGGTTTGCTATATTTGGTTTTGTGTTAATTATGATTTGATAATTTGTACTTTAATCTTAGGTGCATCACATAATGGATTATTTTTTTTGGAGTAGGAGATACACCAGTGGCACCATCTGGTATGCCAGATACAGATCAGAGTACATGTATTGGTGATAATTCACCATCATTTCCTGGATCTACCCGTATTTATAGCATGGGAGTTATGCAGATGTCATTGTTGATTGACAATAATGAATCGATGCCTTTAAAATTTCCTAAGCTTCCAAGTACTTTAAATAATTATTTTTTATATTGTAATATGCATTTACCTATTCATAACAAGTTTTGGATTGATTATCCCATTATTTGTAGGAAACGATTCATTTTATAAGAAGCTTTATGACCTCACACTACATATATTCGGGCCCACCATATGTACAAGGTGGAACATGATAAGTGAACTAACTTTATCCCACTATTTTTTTTTCATATCATTAATTGGTACAGTATTTTTCCTTTCATTCGGGTCTTTTCTTTTACTAGCTATATCTAACAATTTTGTGTTTTTTCTTAAAAGGTGGAACTTGCAAGAAAAAAAATTAAAAGATCAGCTCATTAAAGATTTAGAGCATGATTTTGGTAATAATATTTTTGACGAGAAGAAAATTTTAGAAAGAGCTTGCAAACATCTTAAGACTGTGAGGGACTCATATAGAAAGAGTCTCATCCAGAACCCAAAGTACGAGCGTCCTCCCTTTATTCCAATGAGGGATTGGAATGAGTTCATTTTGGATGCAAAGGAGAAAGGGGATGTTCAAAGAGGAATTACACCAGCAAATGAGAGAAGGTATGCAATAGTATTAACTACTAGTACAATGTAATAATGCACTAATTAGTCATCTTTATATCTATATCATCTAACATATTTCAAACTTTTCATAAGTTGCAAGACACATCAAAGGCAACAAAGGCCAGGCTGCAAAAGATTGGGCAGCACAGACTTGGTTCTAGTGGATATTCAAAAATTAAAGCATGAATTGTAAGTAGTAGTAAATGAATTGCAGAGAAAAATTATTTATAAAATGCAAATAATTTTGTTTAATCAAAAAATGCAGGGCTCTGATTTTAATTTAGAGGCCACGGAAGAACACAAAAAAATTCCCTTAAGGAAGGCTATCAAGTCGTGGCTAAACACCTACAGCAAGCTTCCACTGGCCCAACCAAAGAGTCTCCTGCATCATGTGCATAGGTAAATATGCCAAAAAATATATTAGAAATTGAATACTTGAGCAACAATCTATTTGATAATAATGTGCATGACATTGCAATGCAACCTCTTAATCATGACACAGATCATACGCCGCATCATGAAGCCCTTGATGTGCATCGTACTGTCCATGGAGGTGCTCATTTGCTATTTAAAACTAATTATGTAATTATTAATACAATTTAACATCTTAAATTGAACTTGGTGTAACATTTTTGTGTATATTTTAGAGGATATAGAATCATGTCATGCTGAACGAGTGCTGGAGGATGTTCAGACTGATCACCATGTAGATCATGTGGCACATTCAGGTAAAGAAAATCTATGTTTTGTTCTTTTAAATTAATTTTTTGATTTATAGTTCTTTAACTTAAATAAATACTTGTAATTCACTAATATAAAATGGTGTGAATTTAACTCATGAAGTAGTTGTTATTGTAGCGGACCCCCTTTTGGCGCAGCGGCCTCATGTTCCTGAACAGATGAGGAGGAGACATGCATTGGAATTAGAATCAATAGAGGAGGGGAATGATGAGGACATTGATCTTCCTCTTAGAAATTACATGATTAAAAAAAACAAGAAAACCAAAAAGAAATGATTGTAATTAACATTTTTTGCTAATGAAAGAATGTTGTCTTAATGGATGTAATTTTGTACTAGTAATGTTGATGAATGATGTGTTAATGAATTCTTCATGAATGTTGTGTGTTAATGAATTTTATGTGTTAATGAATTATTCATGAATGTTGTGTGTTAATGAATTTTGTGTTAATGAATTATTCATGAATGTTGTGTGTTAATGAATTTTATGTGTTAATGAATGTTATCATGTGATTATAATGATTGAATGTTATATTTCAAAAATGGATGAATGAATGAATGTTATTAAATGTTAATGGGGAATTTAGAGTGATGTTAGGGGGGGGGGAGGGACCAAATGAGCTTCCACCTTCACGTGGTTGGCCTTGTTTAGTAGAGAATATTAAACTATTCTCGAAACCAAGTGAAGCTCAAACTTTAAAGATAAGCTTAGAGTTAATAGTGACAACCAATTAGCAAGTTCAAATGAAGTTCTTTGTTACAGGTACCTTTTTAGTTTTTAAAGCATAATGTCATGTTTTAATATTGTGTAGTTTTTTTCTTATGTCAAAGTATTCTTTTACTATAAGAACATAATTTATGACCATTTTAGTAACTATTCTAACATCGCTTTATGACAAATCTTGTTTTGGCAAAGATGGCGATAAGTGGTGTTGTCTATTCCTTGGGAGATTGGATTGCACAGGTCTGTATCTCAAAATCATTTGCATGTGGCAGAGATGCATACTTACAACCATTTCATTCTGCATTTAAAAATATTGATGACACTCTAGACACAAAATAATGCTCATGCTATTGACTTGATAGTGCTATGAAGGCAAACCAATTTTTGAATTTGATCGAACTCGGATGTTCAAATCTAGTCTCCTTGGATTTAGTCTTCATGGTTCTTTGTCTCATTATTACTATCATCCTAGTGAGGTAACACCTTTGCCTTCTTTCTTAGTCTCTTACAGTTCATACTTGTTTAATTTGAATAATTTTTGAGTTCCTTGCAAAAAGGGTATGACAAACAAATATGGTTATACAGGCTCTATTTCCTTTACTTGAACTTGATGTTATGATTTATCATTTGACATTTTAATATTTTGATGTTGAACTTGAAGCATATGATGATACGATGGTATGATCATGATGCTATGATTACAATTTTATGGTGTTTTTGTTGTTTATATGATATTATGTGACATTCTAATATGGATTCATGCTTATAGCCTATATCCATTCATAATGTTTCTCCAAATCATCCCTTTGTTGCTACATCTTTGCTATCAATTTGTCTGCCATCTTCTATTGAGATTATGGAGATAAGTAAGATCAAGGTTCATGAACTTCTAGAGCTTACTTTCTCCATGTGGACCTTGTGTGAGTAGACATGCAAAATTTAAAGTAGGATTTAGATGAGCAACTCCAATACCACTAGGATTTGATAGACAATAATGAGGTGCTCTAATGCTATTGACCTGAGGCCAAGTTGTGCTTGAAGGACAACACACTCAAATGAATTCACATTTGTTATAAACAAAAATGAATGTCATCTCCCTAAAATCCCCTTTATTTCCCTTTGCATGGGTGAGCTTTGATACTACAAAAAAGAGTAGCAGAAGTGAAGCAGAGACAAAAAGAGACAACTTGGTTCAATCCTTCATTATATCTTCTGAATAGGTAATGTAAACGAGGGAATAAAAAGTATATGTACGAGTCTTCTGATTTTGTAGATTGTGATGTGAATACAAGTAGAAACAAATAATCTCTTAGATGTTCTGTAACACATGTATTTGTGATGATATCCAATGACCTTTATATATGAATTAATGTAGTACATTTATGGTTTTATTTCTGTGATAATATTTTTTCTTAAAAATTTGCCTCCATGAATTATATTGACCTCAAGTTCACTGTTTTAGTGATTTTCGTTTTATCTATTCAAGCCATATACACTTTTGGAAGCATCTTGCTTAGATTTGAGTCAAGATAGATATTTTTTGTTCACCTATTGAAGTGACTAGGGTTACTCTAATTATTTGATTTGAAGCTACAGGCAGCATATATGCTTCCTGTCAATTTTGAAGAAGTGGCAACTGGTATTCTGAAGATTATGAATATTTTGGCTCACTTGAATCTTACTATTGTACAAAGTATGCTGGTGAGTTGTGTACTATTTTGAGTAACTAATCAACTAAAATATTCAATGTTTCTTTACTCTTCTAAAGACATTTATTTATCGTCTTGCAGAAATTATCTTCTTTATTATTTGGATTTGATTATTTCATCACCGTTTAACATATTTTAATAGCTATCATCAATTAAATATTATTAGGCTTCCATGTATACTAGTCAATTAAAGGATTCAATATGCATGATTTGAAATAGTTTTTTTTTTATTATCTATCCCACAAAACTTTTTATGTTTTTGGTCTGCAGGCAAGGCCAAACTTACAAATGGAGTTCTTCCATTTGATGAGCTTCCTTCTTTCTCATTGTACAGGCAAGTGGAAGACTGTAACTGATCAGGTATTTTTGCAGGGAACATAGTTTGTAATTTTGATCATAGTGATGGCTTTTAATCTTCTTGAGTTATACTTGATGTTTTGATTCTGTTTATTGGATCTTTCTCTAGTATTTCCATGCTATTTATTTTCAAAATTACTGATAGCTTTGGTTGAATGCACCACATTTGGTTGATATGCACCACATTTGGAATTATTCTCAAATCGCTTTCATAATGACTGGTGTCTCAATCTGGGCTTAGTCTCCATCAGCAAACAACCAACTTTTGTGGTTCTTCCAACAAATCTGCACTCCCCTGCATACAATGGATATAACACAACTTGAACAATACATTTGCATCCTCTCCCACCAATCATAGTGATTACAGAGGGTGGGAGAGGTTCACCATCCTTAAAGCCTCAGAACAAGAAGTATTTGACTGTGCCCAACCAGTCATTGTTCTTGAATGCACCAGTCTATTATTCTTCCCTAAGACATGATGAAATTAATAAGAAATGAAAGAAAAGGGTAAATAACAACTAATACAATGCCCTATGGCATTTCTATGCCAAGAAATCACTTCAAACTATCAAGACAATTCACTGTTTCAGACTGTACCCGTGGAACAATGAATAGATATTGCAGAGAATAGTTCATTTTTTATTAATTTGATATTCTTTACATTGCTTTTCGATACTCCACCATCTCTCCATGCCTCCTACACATGCCTACACCTACCAAATAGGCTTCCAAAAGTAGTTTATCCTCCTGCATAACTGTAACAGTTAGTTATCTGACTGTTGCTGGTTAGTTACAAACTAATACAAACTAAAATTTTGTTGTCTAGTTGACACTAAAGTGTCAACTTCAACAACTTATAACCATTAAGTGTTTATCTTTATTCCGTAGCCTTCTTAAAGGCCTATAAACCTATCCAATCTCCTAAAACTTCCTAAATCTCCTATAAGCCTTATCAGGCCTTAATTGCCAACATGGCACATTACAACTTTGGGCACTCTTTGGTGCTTTCACAACCTTTTAAATTCTCCTTAGAGACCCTATTGCATCGGTCAAAGACCTTATAGGCCTTTAGATCCCTTTGATAGACTAGGATCAACAAAACAACCTTTAATGAACCCCTTTAGGTACATGTTGACCTTTCAATGCCATTTGCCTCTATTACATGCCTTTATAGTTTAGGCTTATCACATTTAAAACATCGATTACAAAAATGGACCATAGGTCCAATTACATTCAAAATTTGATCTTCCTAGATCATTAAACCTTCATAAGTCTAAATGACTCTCCTTGCATGCTTTTGCCAAGGTGCCCTGCACCATGTTCCTAAATCATAGCCAAGAAAATACCACTTCACAAACAATTAGAACAACTTGCTATTACCAGACTGTACCCGTAGGGACAGTGAATCACCAGTTTGCAGGAAATTTTCAATTCTTATTCAAAATCACTTGTCTTTTTCATTCTTTCTGGATACAATGACCTTGGATCATACCACATTTCCTTCCATCATGGCTCCGCTATCCAAAAGACACTAACTCCTCAAATAACTATAGAGTAACCACCCAACTAACTCCTAACTATTTGCAACAGTCAAAAACTGGCTGTTCACTAACATAACATATGAAAATGTTGTCAATTTGAGAACAAAGTTGTCAACTCAACAACTCAACATTTCTATACTAATCTAAAGACTCTTAAAAGGTTTAAAGACAACCTTTAATAACTTCTTACCTCTACTAACTCCTAACTAACCCTCCTTAAGCCCATTTTGGCTTATATTGCCCTCATAGGCAATTTACAAGTTTTTGCACTTTTAGTGCTTTTAACATCATTTAGAGGCTCTATTGACCTTATTACATTGTTATAGGCCCTTATAGGTCATTTCCAACTATCACTAACCTAGGATCAACATATCATCTATTCCTAGTTTTGTAAGCATAGCTATTGATTTTGTATTCTCTAGTTTCGGTCCCTATACCTTGTCCATACAGGATGCATGCATCTCATGTTGGTGTCAAGAATCCACGTTATAGTCCTTGACTGGTACAAGTATTTAAGACAATAAACTAATAAATCCCACCAATTGATCTTAATCAAATTCTCTTTCATTTCTAGTAGACTAAATATTTTTTTTAATCTCTTCGTAGCATAATGTTACTTATATTTTATGTATTTTTCTGTCACATTAAGCTTATATCCACTTTAATTAATTGATCTCTCTAGCTCACTAGAGTGCTAGTAAAGTGATGTGGAATCAGGCCGATTCATCCCTTGAGATTTCATCAATCTTGAGCTTGACAAATTTCCTTCTCCATAAACTCAAAGATAGGTTATCTGACAAAAAAACCTCTTATGGAAAATATAATACATTTAAACATCAACCCAAGGATGTAGGCATGTCATGGTTTAGCACTATATGTGCATGCTTTTACTTAGGTTGTCATCTATTGTGTTAAAAAGAAAATTGCAATGAAAACCATACACTTAACAAAATAAAACTATGAACAATAATGATTAATGCAAAACAATGAATTGAGTAGTTCTCAAACAATTAATAATAAGTAATAAAATATGAAAATTAAAAGATTATATATACCTAAACTAAACTAAAAACATGCCAAAACTAAACTTACTAAAGAATTGTCTAAGCTGCAAGAGCATCACATAGTCCAATAGTAATGTTTGGCAAAAGCCAAGTTACTGACTATAAAATTTAATTATCTATGCTAACATGAAAAAAAAGAGTAGGGACATGTATCTCAAGTGGGCCTACTTGAGAAATAATCTAATTGTGCTAAATAGAAGAAAATAGCAAAATCAAAGCTTCATAGATTCATATATGCATACTAATTATAGACAAGCAATATATTCAACTAAAAGTAGGAATATATTGAAAATGGTGTCACATTTTTTTTAAAACAAAGGTTAGTATTGGTCACTTTTTCCACCTTAACATAGTACTAAATTCAATCAGAATGCTATGTATTCGACGGTCCCTTCGACGCACTTGGGTGGATAGTTCGACGACAAAATGGTCTCAATTTCAACCTTAACACCAGTTGAATCGATGACAATGATATGCATTAGACGTCTTATTCTTTTAGTTCCAAGTGATTGTTTCAGTTGATAATTTGACCAGTTATAGGGTCGAAATTTCAACTATTATTCACCCTGTAGAAAATTCAATGAAAAAAGATCGACCGTAGTTTTAGTCGTCTATTCAACCAATTGTTGTAGAAAATTTGACTAATTCTCATCAAAATTTAGGGTAAAATTTACTAGTGAAAAGTCAAGTGCCCTCTTCGCACATGCAAGTAAAAGTCCAGTGCTCTATTCCCTCTTCGCAACCCACAAGAAAAACTCCAGTGCCCTCTTCCCTCTTCGCACATGGTGCCATCTTCCCTCTTCATGCATGCAAGAAAAAGTCCAGTGCCATATTCCCTCTTCGCAGCCCGTAAGAAAAAGTCCAATGCCCTCTTCCCTCTTCGCAGCTCATGAAAATTACAAATGAACATTTCTTTTTCTTTTTTGTTTATAATCACGCGGGTGTTGAAATTACGACACTACCGTCACTATTACGACACCATTGGGTGCACTTGAAAAAAAACACAAAAACACACACAAATGGTAGTCATCGAAATTGGCGTCAAAATTTGACCCCAAATGTTGTAGTGAGATAATTAGAGGAATTAGCTGGTAGGGGAGAAACAGTAGCTCCAAACCCACCACCATAATCCTAGACACAAACTAGCTCAAGAGTTGCACTAGCAGTGCCAACAATAGTAAAAAAACCTTAAGAGGCTCAATCAAGGGTTGATAGCCAACATCTAAAGAAGAAAGAGAAAAACCAACCAAATAATGACTAGTTATAACACTCGGAGAATTTTTCCAAACCACCTAGGAAAAGCTTTTCTTCAACATAGTATAATGCTTAGAAGAAGAACCATTCCACCAAGAAGAAATTTTTTTAGCCTTCTTTAACCCACATTGGGAAGCCAAATGGCCCATTTTAAAGCATCTCCTACATCTAAAAGAAAGCCCTTCAAAATCCAAAGTTTGAATCCAATAACCCTTAGAGTGCTCCAACTTAATCTTTTCTGGAAGCCCCTTTGAAATATCCATTTCAACCAAAATTTGGCATAAGTTGAATGAAGAATATTAGTCGATTCCTCATCCACCGTCAAGAAGTTACCAAGAGCCCCATACACTGCATCAAAAAGAGAATCAACCCAAAGATGAAATGGAAGATAGGGAAGCCTAACCCAATGTTTGGAAAAGAGTACAATGTTAATGCATTGAGGCTCTTGTACTTTTGGTTGTGTGGCATGTCTTTGAAACCTGCACAAAGTTGTTCCTATGTGGAGGGTGTCTAGATTTTATTATTTGTCTATGGCTACTATAGGTTTTGACTCAGGATAATTTAACATTTTCTCTAATTTATACACTCCAAATAACTTTCTTTGAAAGGATAAACTCTAGCAGCACATCAAAATGGTAAGGTCCTTGACCCCTTTTCTTCCCTAGATTCTTGGGGTAAACATTAATTTTATTATTAATTTAAGTAAAAAAAGCTAGTATTGGAAAATTGGAGCAGTCTTCTAATCTCCTATGAGATAATATAAATTGTTTCAAATTGATATATATTAAGCCTTCCAATGGTATTTTTACTTGGAATAACATAAGGTGGGGTGAAGATGCTATATTAGAAAGGCTAAATAGATTTATTATTTCCTATTTCTAGGTGGGAGATAGCTAGAATACCAACTCTGAAATCCTTGACTAGAAAGGTTCTAACCAGTAGCCTATTAAGGGTATGTGCAGGATCATGAGGGGCCAAACTATGCCCTTAAGTGGCAATGAAAAATCAGAAAATCAAGATTAGTCAACTTGACGTGAAAAAATGAACTAGTTATCTACCTAATATCAAAAAGTTGTAAGAACATAATTTGTAGGAAATTGAATGTAGTTTCTAAACTACTAAGCCTTGTTTGAAAAAAAATTAATATGATTGGTAAAAAGTATAGATTGCAATGCAGCACTACAAACATTTCAGCAAAAAAATAAGAAGTATGTGTATGTCTGACCACCCTAATCAAAAGAAAATGATAATATTTTTTTATATTATTCTATATATAAGTAGCTGACTCATGCCTCGGATGTGACGCATAATTTTTGGTATTTTTATTCCAAACAGATAATTAATTATGATTTTTTTGCTACAGCGCTTTCAGAATTTAAAAACTCTTGTGTCTGACCACCTTTACTCATTGAAAAATTATCATAATTCAATTTTTTTTAATTTTTTCTTATACTAGACGAAGCATAGAATGTGACGCATCTTTTAGATTTCAAAAATGTTATATGGTTTGAAAGTTATAGCTATTTTTCCATCAGTATGACAATCAGGACTTTAGACGTAAGTGAACTAGAAAATAACTAATAAATACAAGTAATGAATTCAAAATTTGATAGCACTTATATCGATGGAAAGCTGACAATCATCCAAAGAAACCCTTTTCATTTTATCGAAATTGGGTGGAAAAAAAGTCATTAACCTAATGGTCGAAGTGTCGATATAAGAAAAATAGAGAAAAAACATATTTTTTGAACACCTTCAGCGTTGACCATGGGGCTTTGGTTTCCAAAGCTATTACCAAACCTAATCAGGTACCCGAAAAAATTAGGTACCTGATTTTTTCATGTACCCGATTTTGTTTGAATTTGAATTTTGAAAAGTTTCCCCCTCTCACTCTTTTTTTATTTCCCTTTAATTTTGATGTTTTTTTCTTTCACCCTGACAATCAATAATTTATATATTTTATATTTATGTTTTATTTTTTATGTTTTATATTTTATATTATATAGTATATATATTATATATATTATTTATTTATATTATATATTCGATAATATCAATTTAAATGACCTAAGTATATAATCTGTTCAGATTTATATTAAATGCAATATTTTTATATTATAATATAAATGTTACATTATATATATATATATATATATATATATATATATATATATATATATATATATATATATATATATATATATATTATATATTAACTATTGTTGCACATATATAATATAATGTCTATGAATATAATATATAAAATGAATAGGACATTAATAAATTGTATATTTGATAATATATATTAAATGTAATATCTAATATATCTTATAATATATATTATATATTTAGCCTATTAAATATTATATTTTTTCAAATATTTTATATATTATTTTAATATTTAATTTAAGTTATAACAGATCCTCTCATGAGACAACAGGTCGAATCGGGGTCGCTAGACATCTTAAGGGGTAATTAGGGTTTGTGAGGCAACTTCAGATGTACAGTGACCATTTGGAAGGCAATAGGGCATGTCGAAGGACCAATGTACCAAATTTTAATGACTTTTTCCTAGTCAAACTTGAAAAGGGTCCATGGGGTGCTCTCAGGAGACCACATGTCCAATCAGTGTTGCTAGGCGTCTTAAGGGGTCATCAGGGCTCGTGAGACAACCTTTGATGCACGGTGACCATTTGGAACGCATTAGGACATGTCAAAGGACCTAACTCCACAATTTAGATAAATTTTGATTAGTCAAACTCGAAAAGGGTCCATGGGGTGCTCTTGGGAGACCATTGTGTGATTTAGGGTCGATAGGTGACTTAAGGGGTCATCGGGGTTCCAAATGAAACTTTCAATGAACGGTGATCCTTTGGAATGCATTAGGACATATCAAATGACCTATGTACCAAATTTGGATAACTTTTTCCTACTAGAACTCCAAAAGGGTCCATGGGGTGCTCTTGGGAGACCACATGTCGAATTGGGGTCGGTAGGCCTGTTAAGAGGTCATTAGGGTTCCAAATAAAACTTTGATGGAAAGGTGACCCTTTGGAATGCATTAGGATATGTCATAGGACCTATGTATAAAATTTGGATGACTTTTGCCTAGTAAAACTCGAAAGGGATCCATGGTGTGCTCTCAGGAGACCACGTGTCGAAATGGGGTCGGTAGGCCTATTAAGGGGTCATTAGGGTTCCAAATAAAACTTTGATGGAATAGTGACCCTTTGGAATGCATTAGGACATGTCATAGGACCTACATACCAAATTTGGATGACTTTTTCCTAGTAGAACTCGAAAGGGGTCCATGGGGTGCTCTTAGGAGACCACATGTTGAAACAGGGTCAGTAGGTCTGTTAAGGGTCATTAGGGTTACAAATGAAACTTAGATGGAATGGAGACTCTTTGGAACACATTAGGACATGTTAGAGGACCTATGTACCAAATTTGTATGACTTTTTCCTAGTAGAACTCAAAAAGGGTCCATGGGGTTCTCTGAGGAGACCACATGTCGAATCAGGGTCGGTAAGCCTGTTAAGAGGTCATTAGGGTTCCAAATGTGACTTTGATGGAATGGTGAACCTTTGGAATACATTAGGACATGTAAGAGGACCTACGTACCAAATTTGGATAACTTTTTTCTAGTAGAACTCAAAAGGGGTCCATGGGGTGGTCTCGGGAGACCACATGTCGAATCATGGTGTGTAGGCCTGTTAAAGGGTCATTAGGGTTCTAAATGAAACTTCTATGGAATGGTGACCCTTTCAAATTCATTAAGACATGTCAAAGGACCTATGTACAAAATTTGGATGACTTTTTCTTAGGAAAACACAAAAGGGGTCCATGGGGAGCTCTCAGGAGACCACATGTCGAAATGGGGTCAGTAGGCATGTTAAGGGGTCATTAGGGTTCGAAATGAAACTTCTATGGAACCCTGACCCTTTGGAATCCATTAGGACTCCATAGGGGTCGAAAGGGGTTAGGGGGCTCCCTAGGGGTCCTAACGTGTACTAGGACCCCTAGGGAGTCCCCGTGACCCCTTTTGACACATTGAAATGTTCAAGTGTGTCTTAAGGGGTCCTTTTGACTCCCTAGGGTTCCTAACACGTGATAAGGCATACTAGGACCCCTAGGGAGTCATCGTGACCCCTTTTGACACATTGGAATGCTCAAGTGTGTCTGAAGGGGTCCTACAAAACCTTAAGACACACTTGAGCATTCTAATGTGTTAAAAGGGGTCACGATGAATCCCTAGGGGTCCTAGTATGCTTTATCACGCGATAGGACCCCTAAGGAGTCCCCGTGACCCCTTTTGACACATTGGAATGCTCAAGTGTGACTTAAGCGGTCCTACGACCCCTTATGACACACTAGAGAATTCAAATGTGTCAAAAGGGGTCACGATGATTCCCTAGGGGTTCTAGTATGCTTTATCATGTGATAGGACACCTAGGGAGTCCTCGTGACCCCTTTTGACACATTGGAATGCTCTAGTGTGTCTTAAGGGGTTTTAGGACCCCTTAAGACACACTTGAGTGTACCAATGTGTCAAAAGAGGTCACGGGGACTCCCTAGGTGTCCTAGTACATGTTAGGACCCTTAGGGAGTCCCCGTGACCCCTTTTGACACATTGGAAAGATCAAGTGTGTCTTAAAGGGTCGTAGGACCCCTTAAGACACACTTGAGCTTTCCAATGTGTCAAAAGGGGTCACAAGGACTCCTTAGGGGTCCTAGTACACTTTATCATGCGTTAGGACACCTAGGGAGTCCCCCTAACCCCTTTTGACACATTGGAATGCTCAAGTGTGTCTTAAGGGGTCGTAGGACCCCTTAAGGCACACTTGAGTGTTCCAATGTGTCAAAAGGGGTCAGGGGGACTCCCTAGGGGTCCTAACACGTACTAGGACCCCTAGGGAGTCCCTGTGACCCCTTTTGACACATTAGAATGCTCAAGTGTGTCATAAGGGGTCCTTTTGACTCCCTAGGGTTCCTAACGTGTGATAAGGCATACTAGGACCCCTAGGGATTCATCGTGAGCCCTTTTGACACATTGCAATGCTCTACTATGTCTTAAGGGGTTGTAGGACCCCTTAAGACACACTAGAGCATTCCAATGTGTCAAAAGGGGTCACGGGGACTCCCTAGGTGTCCTAGTACGTGTTAGGACCCTTAGGGAGTCCCCCTGATCCCATTTGACACATTAGAATGCTCAAGTGTGCCTTAAGGGGTCGTAGGACCCCTTTGTATACACCTAAAAATGGTCACCTAGACTATTAGCCCCCTTTTGCTAAATCATAAATTGCTTGTTCTTGATCAAATCCTAGTTCTATCATTTATTCGATTATTTTCTATGGGCTAACCATCTTATCCTAAGTCTTTATTTATTTAAAAGGAATATTTCCTCCCCTTTTAAATAAATAAAAAGCCCCCACTTTTCCTCTTATCCTAAGTTGCACAAATAAAGCATTATTCTTATTTTATAAAAAGAGAAAAGTATTTTTTGTCTCATATGGACACAAAAGTCAACTCCTATTTTCCTATTGGAGGATACTTGTGCACATGGATTGCTCCTCTTTTAAGCTCCACCGTTGATTAAATATTTTGCCTCTTAATCTCCATGGCCCATTCCTTTTTCATTCCCTATAAAAGGAGGGCTCTCTTCCTCATTTGCACACCCAATTTTTATGCTATTGTTATGCTACAGGTTTTCTAGGTCATCTTGGAGCTTTTGGAGACATTCTTGCATCTAGGGTTTGAAGATTTGGAGCATTGTTGGCATTCATCTTGGATCTTCATCAACACTCTATCTTCTTGTCTTCATTCTTGCATCATGGCTTTCTTGCTTCATAGTTAGATTTCATTTCTTGCATAGTAGCTTCATTTTCATGGCATTCTTAGCTTAGATTTCCTTTATGCTTTAGATTAATTCATCTAGTTTAACTAGGAGGCTTTGTAATACTTTCATCTTTCATTTCCATAGCTTAGCTTGCATCTTCATTCTTAGCTAGCTTGCATTGCATTTCATTCTTAATTCTTGAGGATATTGGCATTCTTGCCCTTGTCTTCATTGAATCTCCCATTGCATGGTTTACTAGCAAGGTTATTGGCTAAATAGCTCTAGCTGAGAGCATTCTTAAAACCCTTGCACTCCATGCCTAGGGAGCTATGGATCGATTTGTGAGGGCTCATTCTCGAGTTTCCTTGCATGTAATGATCCATAGAAGTGTGACACATTTATAGCACACATTTTTGGCGCCCACCGTGGGGCAGAGTAGATAGAATTTGTCCTTTAAATTCTGAATTTTCATCATTTTTTGTCAATTTTTCGGCAAGTTTTTAGCGTAATTTTTGTTCTCTGGTTTTTTGTCTCAGAATATCGCGTGATACTTCTCAAGTATATCGCGCGATACTTCTCAGGTATATCGTGCGATATACCTTACTATACGCGTGTGATACTTCGCGCTAGAGAAGAATCGCACGGTAGTATTGAGGTATATCGCCTGGTCTCGGGCGAAGTATCGTCTGGTGTTGGGCGAAATATCGCGCGGACTGAGAAGTATCACCTAGTGTCGGGCGAAGTATCGCATGATACTGTGTCTGAATGTGGCAGTGAGCTATTTTTAGGCTATTTTATCTATCTTGCAAGTTTTAGGTGCCCATTTTTTTTGAAATTTTGCAAATGGTATCAAAAGTTTAAGTGTGATATATCGTTGGAAAGGTCTTTCCGAGCCCAATCCAACCATGATGGTTTCATTTTCAGATTTTATCATTTGATCAATTATTTTTGCAGATTATCAAATTTTTCATGTGCTAACCATTGTGGGTCTAACAAGTTGTGGTTGTAGGTGCACTTGCTTGAGATATTTTGCCAAAAAAATGCATGTCAAAGAGGGCTACTAATGGTTTTTTTAGGGCTGCCCTAAGCATAAAAACTAAATCAAGTGCTTGTTTAATTACTTTTTTTTTATTAAGTGCGGCATCTACTAGTTGTTTCATTTCATAGGCACTTAATACTTTGTGAAAGGAATCTTGGGGTGGTAGGAGAAGTATGCTCTTCACCTTTAGGTGAATCAGAAAATCTTGACCCATCTTGAGGTTTTGGAAGCAAAGGGGTAATTGGATCTTGTTTGGTGTGTTTGGGAGAAGTTTTTGAGATAGGGGAGTATGCTCTTCACCCTTGTGGTGAATCAAAAACCTTGAACCTCAAGAATTAATCCACTCTTTGTTTAGCTTAGGATCCTTTAGCGGGCTTGCTCTTGAGCAATCAAGAGGAACGACCCAAGTGGGGACAACCTTGTCATCATTTTCCTTGGTGGCAAGTGATTCCAACTCACTATAATCTCAAGGCTATCAAGGACACAAAACCTTGGTAGACATAGTACTTATCTTCGCTTGATGTGAGTAACTTGTGGGATTGTGACCATGAGGAAAGCATTAAGCAAGAATGCTTAAGGTACTCTTGAGGCCACGAGGTCCTAGTCCTTTATGAGGAGCAAGAGGGGTGCTATGAACGGAAATCCTTACTATGAACCATTAGATAGAGGCCACCCTATTTTAGCTGCTTAGCTTCTTGGTGCAAGGATTGATCCAAGTGGACTTACCCGGATCACCCCAAGACACTCACCATATGTGTTCCTTTGGTTGTGTTTTTGACACTTCCATGACAATGCCAATATCTCTTGTGGGCAACCACTTGGTGTGAGGCAAGGGAGCATCAAGTTGTGGGCCACGTTGCTAAGTAATGAGCCTTGTCCTTCTAGGTAGTAATTGCTTGAATTGTCTTCGATTGTGCTATGCCCGTGTAAATGTTCTCAACATTCAAACAAACGGTAGCATTCATAAAGTTCTCTATTTTGATATCACAAGTGCTTGTCTTGACAAGGTTGCTTTTGCCCTTGTTTCAAGTGTTCTATGACATGTTTGATCACCTACTGTTTGAAAACTTGTCTTTTATCTGCTGTTACTGCTTGTCAAACTGAAAAATTGCACTATCCAATCTTTGAACTTGATCAAAACACTTCAAAACTGAGATTTTTATGTTCATTGGTTAAGAGTCACACTGTTTGCCTGGGAACTATCACACAAAGTTATTTTGCTATCTCACTACTGCTTGCAATCTAAAGTTGATTGGTGTCACTTCCAGTCATCCTTGGTCAGTCCAGGTCAGATCTTAGAGGTTATTACATGTTGCTCAATATTCAAATGGACTTCAATGGTATCAATTTGCACAAAATGACTCTTGGTCTTCTTTTTTCCACATCTCCCATATCTTCCTAGTCTTCCATTTCTCTTCTTCCTTCATGCTTCTTTCTCTTCTTCCTAACCTCTTCATGTCTTCTTGATCCTTTTCCTCTTATTATCTAGTCTGCCTTCTTCTATTTCATCTCTTCTATTCATTTCTTTCATGTTTGATTCCTCCTCTTCTAGAATCATGAATTTCAACTATCTTGCTATAGAACCTCTCTTGAGAAGGGATGATCTCGAACTCATTGCTCAATTCGAACAGTATTATTTTTCCAAGTATCCCGCAAGTCATCAACTTAAGACAAGAGTAAACAAAAAGATGTTTGAGTCTGACACCTTTGCTAGGATTATAGACATGATTCTCTCACAATCTCCTTCTTCCAAACACTCTTTTTCTTCTAGGTCTTCTCATCATTCTTCATCTTCCACATCCTACCATGCCTTTTCCAAACATCATTATCCTTCTTCATCTTACCATGACTCTTCTCAACATCATTCAAATTCTTCCTTAGCTAAGTTTTCTTCTTCCACTATGTCTTCATTTTCTCCTTCTTTAAGATCTTGTTCTTCTTCTACTTCCCCCAAGAGTCTTGCTTTTCTTCATGAGCCATACCATAATGAGCAACATGACAATCCTTGTAATACCTTTGATGACTATGATGATGGACAATGTAGTGATACTTATGACACCTCTACTCCTCAGAGTCCTCGCAGACTCATGCTTACTGAAAATGGGTCATCCTATTGGATAGATTGTGATGGTGATCCATATGATTCTGATTTTGAAAGAGAATTTAGTGATGTTTGTAGACAATACCTTGATGATAATCCATCTACTACTGCTGAGGACTATAAAATACAACGTGCTGATTATAAATGTTACTACTATGAGCATTTCTTCTCTAAGAATTCCACTGCTAAAAATCAAAATTGTACTTCTAAGCAAGATCATATTAATGTTGAACCTTTGTCTTGTGATGGTCCCCTTCCATCCCCTACTTCCTCCAATACTCATACATCTCCTAAAGCTTCTGAGTCTTCCAAATCTTTCACAAATCCTTCACCCAACAAAGATCCTAATGCTTTTCATGCAGTTCCCTATAGTTATCCTCAAGAGCTACCTCTTCAAGAAACTCAAGCTAACCTTCACTTGGCTGAAAATAATTTCAATAATGCTAAACCTAAAGAGCCTAAGCCTTTATGCACTACAATGCCTACCTCAGCTAATCCTTCACTAACTATTCCAAAGTCTTCGATACAATTTCAAAATGCTTCCTTGTCCTTAGAAGTGGCTTCATGTCAAGAGGACTCTAAAAATGATACAGAAAAGAATATAAAGAAAGATCAAGATCAAGAACCATCCATGTCATCCAATTATTTTCATGATGTCTCTGATCCATTTCATGGTTCTTTTGATCCTCTATGCTCTTCTACATTCATTCCACCATGTCTTAAGTCTTCTCCTAAGCAAGATCAAGCTACCACTTGCACTATTGAGCTTGTTGATAATCAAAATAACCTTACTACGCTTGCACTTTCCAAAGATGATACTTCTATTAAGGTTATTAAAAATGGTGCCGTTACTTCTGATGTTAAGCTTATTGAAAATCAAGAGAAAAATTCTACGCTTATGCTATCCAAAGATCCTTGTCAAGATCAAAATCTTCCATCTTCTTGTTCTACCACTCCATGTTCGCTTCCATTTTCTACTCTTCCTAAGTCTTTGCAAGCTTTGAACGATTCTATCAATGAATTTGCTCCTATTAAAGATGTTCATGATCCTATTGCAAATCCTAATGCTCACTCTAAAGATGCTGATGTCCTTGGTTGTCATATAGATGCTGATGAAATTATTGATTATCCTTTTGCATCTTCCACTTCCATCCTTGGACCTCTTCCACTGCTAAAGGCTTCACGCCTTCCTTCCATCTTGGGTCCTTATGTCCCTTCACTTTCCCCTCCTAACTCTCCTAATTCATCATCCATTTTGGGTCCTTACGTCCCTCCATCTCCTATCTTTCCTCAAGATCAACATAGATGCATACCCTTGAATCCTTTTCATCCACTCACCCATCTAAACCAGTCATATCTTCCTCCTTCTTCCACAAGTCCCAAGTCTTTTGGAAGTAACTTGAATGTTCAATACCAGAAAAAGAAGCAATACAAGAATCCATCAAAAAAAGATCACCATGTCTCCTCTAATCGACATGGGCACATAAAGTCAAAAGAGATATCTAAGAAGAAAACTACAAGACAAGTATGGGTTCCAAAATCCATCATTACAGATATTCTCTCTAAATCATCAAAAAGAAATAAAAAGCCTAAGGCTATATGGATTCCAAAATCTCTCTTGAAAGAGTCTTATGTTGAACAAAAAGTGAAGTTGACATTCAAGCTTCCAAAGGCTTCCACTTCATCTTCTTCCAAAAATGATCTTTCATTCCATGTGCCTGAACCGCAACCTCTGCTAAACATTCATCATATTCCTTCACGTATTCCTTTATTCATATTTCCTCCATCCTCTCGCCACCCTTCAAGGTGTGTGTCGATGTTGATCTTGCCTTCCTTCCCATCTACCCTTTCACAATCTTTCCATTCATTATCCTTCTACCTTCTATCCTTTTTCCTCATTTGCCTATTCCTCATATCTTCCAACCTCACTCGCTTTACATAAAGCCTTATCCTCCATTTTTCTCTTCCATCTTCCTTTCCCTATCAGCATCTTTGAGCATATCATTTTGAATCCTTGGCATGTCAGGGTTTATCCTTTCAAGGATTACTATCTAAAAAGCTTGCCTTCTTCCAAAAATAGAAAAAAAGAAAAAAAAAAAAAAAAAAAAGAATGAAAAAAATTGAAAATGTGCCATGGTGAAAACCTGGAAACAGGCGCCTTGGTAGCAAAAGTAAAGAGAAATAAATTCATCCTATGGTGACAACCACTCCCTTGTGGCACCTTGGATAAGTACCATGATGAAAACCTGGCAATCAGGCATCATGCGTAGTTCTTCTACATGTTTCATCCATTCCATCTTCTCTCGTTGATCTTGGCAATGTTCAGCTATACATGAATATTTGGCTATCTTGTGAGCTATCTTACGATGATCTTGCTTTCATTCCATTCATATTCATTCCTTCATTTTCCTCCATTCATTCTAGCCTTTCTTTATCCTTTTCCCCTTTGGTCTTGATCTAATAAAAAAGAGTAAAAAAATGATGCTATGAAGCCTCTTGACATGTCTACTCCTTTGGAATGCATCCTTTTCTTCTTTTGCAGTGCGCTTTCATGACTTATCCTATGCTGGCCTTTCATTGCTTGTTCAATGCGCTTTACATGATAATTTTTCCCTAGCTTGGGTACTCTTGAGGAGTTTGACCTTGAGGATTTCTTCCCTCCATTTGCCTTCATTCTCCTTTCCTCCATCTCATTCATGAGCTTTCTCTCCCTCTTGTCCTCCACCTTGCTAGACTTTGGGACTACACGATGTGATCTTGCTCATGAGTTTGATGCCCGTTTCTATCTAGGGCATTCCTTGTATATACTTTATGATCCTGAAAAAATTTCAAAAAAAAAAATCATATATGATGCTGAAAAAAACCTAAAAAGCATATAAAGTACTGAAAAAATGAGCATCCTAGTGAAAACCTAGCAATAGGCGCTTTGATGTCTCACCAAAAAAATCAAAAAATTCAAAAAATTCAAAAAAAAATAGAAAAAGTGCCTTGGTGAAAACTTGGAAACAGGTGCCTTGGTAGCAAAAATACAAAAAAAATTATAAAAAGTCCTGAAAAAATCTATCAAGTGGTGAAAACCTGGAAACAGGCGCTGCTTGAGACCCTCTGCACCTATGTCTATCAGTCTTGCGTGGTGCTCTTTCGCTCCACTTCTCACTTTGCCTCTCCTAGCCTGGAATTGATTCTTGTCTTAGTCTAGGGGGCATATGTTGCTTTAAGCTTATCTTGGGTCTCTTTGTGCGTCTGGGTTTCTTGGGCAACTTGGTTCCGATGGTGTTTTTCAACACCACCTCAATGATGTTTTTCAAAACTACCCTAGCATCGAGTGTTTCTCAACACTTATCAGATATCCTACCCACAGTCTAGATGATGCAATATTTCTCACTGGCAGATGCGATACTCAAAGCTTGACTCTATGACCTACACACATGCACTTGAATCATTGAGATTTGTTTGACTTTATTTCTTTGTGTGCTGTCTATGATGATTTCTTTGCTAAATGGTCTCTCCCTAAGAAGTTTTCGATGATGCATAGCTAGAAGACTGAGGGAATGAGAACATGTTTTATTGCTTATTCTGCTTGTGGGTATATTTTGTTGATCCTAACTGTCATGAGCATTTATGCTGGTCTTACTTGACACTATGGACCTACAAGGTATTATCCTTGACTATTTTGTGAGTGCATGCTTCTAGTCATCTTGACTTTCTTGTGTCTCGATGCGAGCATAATCTTGCTATATCAAACTTAGGTGATCTCACTGTATTAGTCATCTTGACCTCTATGTCTTTGATGCCTAGGTGGGATTTCCACATTTCTATTTGATAAAGATCATATTCATATCCACATAGTTATGCTAGTGTGCATTGTATGATCTTACGACGCTACCAATAACGCTCGATGATGAATATTAGATGTCTATTGGCTTTGTAACCTTGCAAGTAAACCACTTTTCATATAGCTTGCATTTCTTAGGTTCATGTTAGTTTAGTTTTGCATCTTGCATATGGAGAGAGCTTTCCTTTTCATCTTACGTGGACTTGTTAATCAACTGCACTCACCTTTCATTTCTTCCTGATCATGTCTTTCACTTCTTGTCTTTCATATCACATCATTTTCCTTTCATTTCGGGATCGAAACCGAAATCTGAGTTCACCTTGATCATCCAAATCACCTTTTCCCCCTCTTTCAAGCAGTTGGCTAACCTTTTTGAGGCTTGATCCTTCGATCTTCGCTGGGGCATTCTTCACCTCTTCATCTCCATCTCTTTCAAACTTCTAGTCTTTCATTCACTTTCAATCTCAAGTTCAAATTCTTCCCCCTCCGTGGTGTTTTCGGGTTGAGGGACCGCTTGGTTCGTGCCCCGGGTCCCATGTGTGGGGCATATCTTCACTGCTTGATGGTTATTCTATTCTCTTTCTTCGATTATGATTTCTAGTGATTTGATCATGTTGCTCTTGCTTCTGCATTCCCTCTACTTTATTTCGCTTTTGATCCTGAGGGGGCAGACACATCATATCTTATTGGCTATCTCTTTCCTAAGTGTTCAGTACTGTCGCTACCAGGCTGACCATGCAGGATTTGCTATCTCTCTGCACTTCATTCTTTGGAGTCAGATCACTATCTTCTTGCCTTCTTGGCTACTTGCTTGCCTTCTTGGCTATCTTATTCTTTGACTGCATGTGATCCCAAATCGATCTCACATCTGTCAAAATCGCTATTGCTTGCTTTCTTGGTTGTCTGCTTGCCTTCTTGGCTGATCTATTCTTTGACTACATGTGTTCCCAGATCGATCACACATTAGTCAAAGAGGGGCAAAATGTATACACCTAAAAATGGTCACCTAGACTATTAGCCCCCTTTTGCTAAATCATAAATTGCTTGTTCTTGATCAAATCCTAGTTCTATCATTTATTCGATTATTTTCTATGGGCTAACCATCTTATCCTAAGTCTTTATTTATTTAAAAGGAATATTTCCTCCCCTTTTAAATAAATAAAAAGCCCCCACTTTTCCTCTTATCCTAAGTTGCACAAATAAAGCATTATTCTTATTTTATAAAAAGAGAAAAGTACTTTTTGTCTCATATGGACACAAAAGTCAACTCCTATTTTCCTATTGGAGGATACTTGTGCACATGGATTGCTCCTCTTTTAAGCTCCACCGTTGATTAAATCTTTTGCCTCTTAATCTCCATGGCCCATTCCTTTTTCATTCCCTATAAAAGGAGGGCTCTCTTCCTCATTTGCACACCCAATTTTTATGCTATTGTTATGCTACAGGTTTTCTAGGTCATCTTGGAGCTTTTAGACACATTCTTGCATCTAGGGTTTGAAGATTTGGAGCATTGTTGGCATTCATCTTGGATCTTCATCAACACTCTATCTTCTTGTCTTCATTCTTGCATCATGGCTTTCTTGCTTCATAGTTAGATTTCATTTCTTGCATAGTAGCTTCATTTTCATGGCATTCTTAGCTTAGATTTCCTTTATGCTTTAGATTAATTCATCTAGTTTAACTAGGAGGCTTTGTAATACTTGCATCTTTCATTTCCATAGCTTAGCTTGCATCTTCATTCTTAGCTAGCTTGCATTGCATTTCATTCTTAATTCTTGAGGATATTGGCATTCTTGCCCTTGTCTTCATTGAATCTCCCATTGCATGGTTTACTAGCAAGGTTATTGGCTAAATAGCTCTAGCTGAGAGCATTCTTAAAACCCTTGCACTCCATGCCTAGGGAGCTATGGATCGATTTGTGAGGGCTCATTCTCGAGTTTCCTTGCATGTAATGATCCATAGAAGTGTGACACATTTATAGCACACACCCTTAAGGCACACTTGAGTGTTCCAATGTGTGAAAAAGGGTCACGGGGACTCCCTAGGTGTCCTAACACATGATAAAGTGTAATAGGACCCCTAAGGAGTCCCCATGACCCCTTTTGACACATTGGAACACTCTAGTGTGCCTTAAGGGGTCCTACAACCCCTTAAGGCACACTTGAGTGTTCCAATGTGTCAAAAGGGGTCACGAGGACTCCCTAAGTGTCCTAGTACGTGTTAGGACCCCTAAGGAGTCCCCCTGACCACTTTTGACACATTGGAACGCTCAAGGGTGCCTTAAGGGGTCGTAGGACCCCTTAAGACACACTTGAGCATTCCAATGTGTGAAAAGGGGTCACGGGGACTCCTTAGGGGTCCTAGTATGCTTTATCATGCGTTAGGACACCTAGCGAGTCCCTATGACCCCTTTTGACAAATTAGAATGCTCAAGTGTGCCTTAAGGGGTCGTAGGACCCCTTAAGACACACTTGAGCATTCCAATGTGTGAAAAGGGGTCACGGGGACTCCTTAGGGGTCCTAGTATGCTTTATCACGCTGTTGGACACCTAGGGAGTCCCCATGACCCCTTTTCACACATTGGAACGCTCAAGTGTGCCTTAATGGGTCCTTAAGGCACACTTGAGCATTCCAATGTGTCAAAAGGGGTCACGGAGACTCCCTAGGTGTCCAAACGCGTGATAAAGCATACTAGGACCCCTAAGGAGTCCCCGTGACCACTTTTGACACATTGCAATGCTCAAGTGTGTCTTAAGGGGTCGAAGGACCCCTTAAGACACACTAGAGCATTCCAATGTGTCAAAAGGGGTCATGGGGACTCCCTAGGTGTCCTAGTACATGTTAGGACCCTTAGGGAGTCCCCCTGACCCCTCTTGATACATTGGAATGCTCAAGTGTGCCTTAAGGGGTCGTAGGACCCCTTAGGGAACACTTGAGGGTTCTAATGTGTCAAAAGGGGTCACGGGGACTCCCTAAGTGTCCTAACGCATGATAAAGCGTACGCGTTAGGACACCTAGGGAGTCCCCATGACCCCTTTTGACACATTGGAATGCTCAAGTGTGCCTTAAGGGGTCCTACAACCCCTTAAGGCACACTTGAGCATTCCAATGTATCAAAAGGGGTCACGGGGACTCCCTGGGTGTCCTAGTACACGTTAGGACCCCTAAGGAGTCCCCTTGACCCCTTTTGACACATTGGAATGCTCAAGTGTACCTTAAGAGTCGTAGGACCCCTTAAGACACACTTGAGTGTTCCATGTGTGAAAAGGGGTCACGGGGACTCCTTAGGGGTCCTAGTATGCTTTATCATGCGTTAGGACACCTAGGGAGTCCCCATGACCCCTTTTGACACATTAGAATGCTCAAGTGTGCCTTAAGGGGTCATAGGACCCCTTAAGACACACTTGAGTGTTCCTGTTAGATTTGACAAATGCAAATCATCCCAAGAACACCTGCATGCAAGACTGTCACAAAGAAGAAGCAAAAAGACAGAAAGTTATGGCGGCCAAAAGGCCAGAGACAGGAAAATCATTGTGATAGAAAAAGCTTCTATTAACAACGATGAAAATAATACAATCTCCTTAAAGAAATGAAAGAAGTGAATCCTTATAAAAGGAAACACGAAACCCTAAAGGCTAAAACCCTAAAGAATTATAAAGCGCCTAAGTGAAACTTAAGCCTAGAGTATGATAAACTAATAATTAAATGATTTAATTATTAGCTAACATAAGACTACTCTAACACCCCCCCTTAAGTGTAACTTAGGGAGAAGCAAAAAAAACTAAACTACTGCAGAAAGCAGGAAAGATGGGTCCCGGCAACAAGGCCTGATCAGGTACCCAAACATAAAGCAAAAGATGTCCCAGAGAAAGGAACAAGAAGAGAGCAAGAAACTCCTCTGAAGCATGTCTGAAAACTCTGTCAGAAGATACTGCTGGAACCCCCACTGAAGTGCATGACCAGGTAGAGAAGACAAGTGTCTGAAGAGCTGATCAATCGAACCAGGAAGCAATAGAACCAACAGGTGAACCCCCCCATAATGCTGAACTGGGAGAGGTGACAGGAACACTGAAATGTGATGCCAAAAACAGCTGTAGAAGAAGAATCAGGAACACCAACAGTGCAACAGAAGCACACGCATAGGATAAAGGGCGGTGTCATAGACACAGTCTACATGGGCTAATGTCGTGGAAGGTACGCTCACTTGACAAGAGTGGATGCGCCTATAGTGGCAAATGCATCAGAATCCCCCCATGGCACTTTATAACGGAGTGCGAATACTAAAACTGAACCAGGTGAAAAAGATCCCAGAAATGCAGAAGAGGGCACTTTATCTCAGTGCGTTTACAGAACAAAGATGCATCAGAAAGAGCATACAAGCTCAGAAGTCAGAAAGAAGAGTGCACTAAGAAACCAGAAGAAGAGATCCCCGGACCTGTAGAACCAAGCACACCACCAGAGGGCATAAACTGCATAACTCGGAGGAGTGAAAACCTAGAGTAGAATCTGGAAGAAATACCTCTGCCACTGAATAGTATACAGAAATAGCTTTCCGACGATATCTCGTTTGCCAAAAAAGGAGTCCGGATGAGCCAGATATGACTCCCGGAAGGCAAAAAGAGACATCAGACTTCAACAGCAAAAAACACTATTGAAACGGTGGAACCAAAAACCCTAACCTCCACCATCAAAAAGAGCTCGGAAAGAGCTTTCCGACGATATAAAGAAGTCAGAAAAAGGCCCCCGTATGCTCCCTGTAGAGCGAAAAAGGCCCAGGTACCCCCAAAAAGGCCAAAAAAGAGCCCCAGAGGCTAAAAAAATAGGCCCCCGGGCGCATGGCGCGCTCCGGGGGCTGGGCCGCAGCCCCTGGTCGGTCATATGACCGTGCTGCTGCGAATGGCAGCCCGCGGGGGCTGAAACCGGCCGGGCGCCGGCGGCGGGGGCCAGCGGAGCGGCGATGGGCCGGGCCGGCGGAGCAGAGGGCGCGGGCGGCGGGGCCGAGGGCGGCGGAGGCCGCAGAGGGCGGCGGAGCAGTGGCGGAGCCGGGGTGGGCAGCAGCTAGGCGGGCCGCGGGTGGCGCGGTGGCGTGAGCCGTGGCTGCTGCAGTGGCGGGGGCCGCGGCTGCGGTGGCCGCTCGGGCGGTGGCCGCGGCTGCGGTGGCTGCGGGGCGGCGCGGGGGTGGCCGCTGGGCGGCGGCTCCAAAAATATATTTTTTTTAAAAAAAAATCACCGTGTACCCACCTCGGAGTGCGTGCCAGGGCCGTACGGCCCTGGTATGCAAAAAAATTTTGCCTCAGATGCCACTGTGTCCAAAATAGACAAGTTTTATATGGATTTAGGGGTTCTTGGGCCTTCCGAACACAATGGTGGTGTCCGTTTTTGCCCAAGGTGAGCCAAATTTCAGCTTTCCCCCAGATCCACAAAAAAACTTCTGAAACCCTCTATGCTTCAATAAAACTCGAACAACGAGCAGCAAGATGGCTCTGATACCATGTTAGATTTGACAAACGCAAATCATCCCAAGAACACTTGCATGCAAGACTGTCACAAAGAAGAAGCAAAAAGATAGAAAGCTATGGCGGCCAAAAGGCCAGAGACAGGAAAATCATTGTGATAGAAAAAGCTTCTATTAACAACGATGAAAATAATACAATCTCCTTAAAGAAATGAAAGAAGTGAATCCTTATAAAAGGAAACACGAAACCCTAAAGGCTAAAACCCTAAAGAATTATAAAGCGCCTAAGTGAAACTTAAGCCTAGAGTATGATAAACTAATAATTAAATGATTTAATTATTAGCTAACATAAGACTACTCTAACAGTTTCAATGTGTGAAAAGGGGTCACAGGGACTCCTTAGGGGTCCTAGTATGCTTTATAATGCGTTAGGACACCTAGGGAGTCCCCATGACCCCTTTTGACACATTGGAATGCTCAAGTGTGCCTTAAGGGGTCGTAAGACCCCTTAAGACACACTTGAGTGTTCCAATGTGTCAAAAGGGGTCACGATGACTCCCTAGGGGTCCTAGTATGTTTTATCACATGTTAGGACCCCTAGGGAGTCCCCCTGACCCCTTTTGACACATTGGAATGCTCAAGTGTGTCTTAAGCGGTCCTACGACCCCTTATGACACACTAGAGCATTCCAATGTGTCAAAAGGGGTCACGATGATTTCCTAGGGGTCCTAGTATGCTTTATCATGCGTTAGGACACCTAGGGAGTCCCTGTGACCCCTTTTGACACATTGGAATGCTCAAGTGTGATTTAAGGGGTTGTAGGACCCCTTAAGACACACTTGAGCATTCCAATGTGTGAAAAGGGGTCATGGGGACTCCCTAGGGGTCCTAGTATGCTTTATCACGCGTTAGGACCCCTAGGGAGTCCCCGTGACCCCTTTTGACACATTGGAATGCTCAAGTGTTCCTTAAGGGGTCGTAGGACCCCTTAAGACACACTTGAGCGTTCCAATGTGTGAAAAGGGGTCACGGGGACTCGAGGTTGGTAGGCCTATTAAGGGGTCAATAGTGTTCAAAATGCAACTTCGATGGAATGGTGACCCTTTGGAACACATTAGGACATGTTAGAGGACCTATGTACCAAATTTGTATGACTTTTTCCTAGTAGAACTCAAAAAGAGTCTATGGGGTTCTCTGAGGAGACCACATGTCATATCAGGGTCAGTAGTCCTGTTAAGGGGTCATTAGGGTTCCAAATGTGACTTCGATGGAATAGTGACCCTTTGGAATGCATTAAGACATGTTAGAGGACCTATGTACCAAATTTGGATGACTTTTTTCTAGTAGAACTCAAAAGGGGTCCATGGGGTGGTCTCGGGAGACCACATGTCAAATCATGGTGTGTAGGCCTGTTAAGGGCTCATTAGGGTTCTAAATGCAACTTCTATGGAACGGTGACCCTTTCAAATTCATTAAGACATGTCATAAGACCTATGTACCAAATTTGGATGACTTTTTTCTAGTAGAACGCACAAGGGGTCCATGGGGAGCTCTCAGGAGACCACGTGTTGAAATGGGGTCAGTAGGCATGTTAAGGGGTCATTAGGGTTCAAAATGAAACTTCTATGGAACCGTGACCCTTTCGAATACATTAGGACTCCCTAGGGGTCAAAAGGGGTTAGGGGGACTCCCTAGGGGTCCTAACGCGTACTAGGACCTCTAGGGGGTCCCCCTGACCCCTTTTGACACATTGAAATGCTCAAGTGTGTCTTAAGGGGTCCTTTTGACTCCCTAGCATTCCTAACATGTTATAAGGCATACTAGGACCCCTAGGGATTCATTGTGACCCCTTTTGACACATTAGAATGCTCAAGTGTGTCTTAAGGGGTCCTACGACCCCTTATGACACACTAGAGCATTCCAATGTGTCAAAAGTGGTCACGATGAATCCCTAGGGGTCCTAGTACGCTTTATCATGCGTTAGGACAGCTAGGGAGTTCCCATGACCCCTTTTGACACATTGGAATGCTCTAGTGTGTCTTAAGGGGTCGTAGGACCCCTTATGACACACTAGGGCATTCCAATGAGTCAAAAGGGGTCACAATGATTCCCTAGGGGTCCTAGGACAACTAGGGAGTCCCCGTGACCCCTTTTGAGACATTGTAACTCTCAAGTGTGCCTTAAGGGGTTGTAGGACCCCTTAAGACACACTTGAGCATTCCAATGTGTGAAAAGGGGTCACGGGGACTCCTTAGGGGTCCTAGTACGCTTTATCATGCATTAGGATACCTAGGGAGTCCCCGTGACCCCTTTTGACACATTGGAATGCTCAAGTGTGCCTTAAGGGGTCCTAACGTGTGATAAAGTGTACTAGGACCCTTAGAGAATCATTGTGACCTCTTTTGACACATTGGAATGCTCTAGTGTGTCATAAGGGGTCGTAGGACCCTTTAAGACACACTTGAGCATTTCAATGTGTCAAAAGGGGTCACAAGGACTCCCTAGAGGTCCTAACACGTGATAAGGCGTACTAGGACCCCTAGGGAGTCATCGTGACCCCTTTTGACACATTAGAATGCTCAAGTGTGTCTTAAGGGGTCACGATGACTCCCTAGGGGTCCTAGTACGCTTTATCATGTGTTAGGAACCCTAGGGAGTCAAAAGGACCCCTTATGACACACTTGAGCATTCTAATGTGTCAAAAGGGGTCATGGGGACTCCCTAGGTGTCCTAACACATGATAAAGTGTACTAGGACCCCTAAGGAATCATCGTGACCCCTTTTGACACATCGTGACCCCTAAGGAGTCCCCATGACCCCTTATCACGCGTTAGGACCCCTAGGGAGTCTCTCTTTGCCTCCAGTGAACTATTCTTCAAAGTGTCCATTTTTGTATAGCTAGGGTTTACAACGCCTGTAAAAGGCACATTTAATACAAATATTTAGCCGACCACATTAGTACATATATAATATACATTATATATATCATATGCCTCTTTTTTATATATATTATATACATAAATATATGTAAAAGTTCAATTGTTTTCATTTGCTCCCACTGTTTTTTCATCAGTCGGGAATATCAGGTACCTGATTAGGAATGTGCTTTGGTGGTAGGCTTGCCCAAGTGTACTGACACCCAGGCCTACTAAAAAGTCAACAAGCACTTTCATGCACTTTTGGACGAGTGAAAAGTGAATATTTTTCACATCGCCACTTTTTGGCCCCTCATCTTCTTGCACATACCCTTAAAATTTCAACCACTTCCTTAATAACTACTAAAAAACCTTATTTCAAGTTCCATCTTATGTGCCTTTGGGATTCATTTCTTCAAGAACATAGTTTAGATTCAAGGATTAGAGAAAAGCCATGGTTTTTGGACATAATGTTCTCTTTTACCTAGAGGATTCAACTTTTAAAGTACATGCTAAAGAGATGGAACCACAAATACTTTTGTAATCTCTTTAGTGCTAAAGTTACTAAACAATCTCATCTAGATGTTATGACTCGTAAGATTAGAGAACAAGGGTTAACTGAGGAGTACTTTCAGTTGAAGAGTGAAGTTGTCAAGGACCTTGAGTAATGGGAGCTTAGGGAAGATTTTTTTGGAAATCAAAATCCCATATTGACTGGTTCCAGGAGGGATATAGAAACACTTTATTCTTTCATAATTTAGGTAAAGGAAAGAGGCAAGGTAATTTCATTACTTCTCTTAAATCCTCTGAAGGTCATATTTCATCTTCTTTTAGCTTGATATCTAGAGATATTGTGTAATATTATTCAAATTTATTTACTAAGATAAATCCTATGGCTAGAGAAAAGGAGGATCTAATCTTATATTGAATTCCTTCTTTGGTCACTTATGAAATGAATGATTTTCTCATCAAGTCCATTGTTTTAGAGGAATTGGAGGAGATTTTTCCAAATAAAGGAGGAAAATCTCCTAGACCTAGAATGGTTTCCCTCTATATTTTTATAAAGAATATTGGGATATAATTAATATTGACCTTTTGGAGATGATATTAGAGTCCCAAAGAAATAAGAATATGTTAAAATCCATGAATATTACTGATCTGGCCCTCATTCCAAAATGGGAAGGTGTTGGTTCTTTAAATCTCTTTAGACTGGTTGCTCTTTTTAATATTGTCAACAAAATTATTACCAAGCCAATTATAGAGAGCCTTGGCTTAGATATTTAATTTTAGATGAGTAGGGGGATTTTTTGTTGGTAGAAAATTTTTGAATGGGGTGGTGTTTTCTAGTAAAGCTATTAATTATATGAGCCTTTCTAAAAAAAAAAAAATGTTTATTAAGCTAGACATAGCTAATTCATATGACCATTGCAATTGATCCTTCTTGCTAAAGATTTTAAAAGCCTTTGGATTTGGTAGCGAGTGGAATGTATGGGTTAATTGAAAAGTGAAAGTCTGATTCCTATTTTCGGGGTGGTCTACTTCTACCATGAGATTCTGTAGTTCTATACATGCCCGCATGGAGCACATGTCCACAGTCAAAGCCATTGTTGGGACTCAAAATTGCATGCTCATTTTGAGTCACAAGTTGAGAAAACTGTAAAATTTTAGCTCCTTTGAATGCTTTTCATGCATAAGTAACTGGCTATCATTTTGAAGCCTATGAGGTGTTTCAGGTGTTTAAAACACTCCATTCAGTTTATGCATGCATTCTATGATGTTATTTTATCATCTCAAATCATTCGGTGAAGTCCCATTTTCAACAAGTGTAAATTTGCACAATTCTGCCTAAGTGTCAAACAGAGTACAGTAGCCCAGTTTGCCTTTGAATATCTTGTGTCTAGAAATGTTTCATGACCCACCACTTTGAGGATGTTTAGTATACATATCAAAGAACCTATGTTCCAATTTTCAAGTCATTTTGAATCTGTTTGATTAGGTTTTGAACCCCTCAAAGTTGGTAGTTTGTTGTTGTCATGCATTTGTGTAATTGTTTAGAATTTTGGAAGGGCCTGTTTGACCAGTTATATCTTTGACCCAGTTGACCCTATTGAGAAAATTCCTTTTTCATCATATTCCAGGGGTCAAATACTTCCTATGTTTCAATTTTGAGGTCATGACGAATCCGTTTGCTCTGTTTGCAAATGCGATTCCAAATAAAACTTCTGTTGTTTTACAAGTTGTGGAATGTGCAGATTGATCTGTACCCCTGTTCGTGATGTTATAACTTTTGATCTGTGATTGATGAGCCTGAACGGGTTGTACCACTATGTTTTACTCTAAAAATACTACAATTATGCCAAGTTTGAAGTCTTGACAAATCTTTTAGCATACTTTTCCAGGGTCATGTCGTGTGCACAAATCATTGTTTTAATATGTTTCCCAGTTTGCAATTCTAAGAGCCTATCTTTGCCTGATTACCAAATGCACCCTATTATTTGTCATGAGCCCTAATTGTGGAATTATACTCTTTGTATGACAAAGAATACATGCCCCTATTTTCATATCCTAATGTCATGTTTAGCCTAGTTTTCAAAGTTGTTTCCAAACCCGATTTCTATGTTTCTCACTGTTTCTTATCCTGATTTTACTAACAAACTAACTTTGGTGATTAATTGTAACTGGCCATTTGATCCTTTTGCCGAATTGATTATGGATCCATGTTCCCTGTATAAAGGTGATTCAGTGTCCTGGATGACGGGTCTTGAAAGTTTCATTTAGTCAGTTTTAAAAGCCATTTCCAGAGCCAATTTATGTGATTTTGGATAGTGCAGACAAGATTTATTTCTAAGTGGGCAATTTTAGTCAGTTTTATCTTTTGGATCGGGTCTCTTCAAGATTTTCTTCTTTGACGGGCATGTTTGTTTGTTGGGGGTCAGTGTGTGTTCCCGGTGGTGTGATCCTATGATGGCGTTTTGTCAGTTTTTAAAGCCGCTCCTGGAGGCCAGCTGTTGTTATTTGGTCAAAATTTGCAAGGTTCACTGTGGGATTATTTCTGGTGCACAATGTGGTTTTTTTCACTAAAAGGCTACTTTTTGGGTGTATTGTGTGTACTCATGTTCTAGAAGACCAGACGCCACCATTTCAAAGTACATCTGAATGTGCCACATGAAGATTATTAGTGAAGTAGTTGCGAACTCACAACATTAAGTAGCTAGATGTTTCAAGGTAGACCAGACACAAATTGAAGTGCATTTTTATACTCAGTGCCTCATTGGGCCTATTGATTCTTCTTCTATGCCTGTTCAACTTTTCTTTTTGGACAAGGTGTGCCATGGTTCTATGAGTTGCCTCTATGGAAGGCTTCCACACAATGAGGGGAGATGTTCAAACAAAAGGAGGTGCCCTTCGTTAAGTGAGATGGGTGCAGCATTGATGGAAGCTCACATATAATGGTAAGTATCTAATCATTCAAATGGAGGAAACCCACACATAATGGGGTTTGTATATTTTGAAGCCCACACAATAAAGAAAGTGGAGTTCCAGCGCCAAATGAATCCTTAGCATGAACAAAGAATACCTTACGAAAATGAGCAAGGGACTCACATTTTCCAAGTGAAGTTTGAATAGATAGTGGGAGGTTGCCAAGCATAAAACAGGCCTCACGCAATACAAATTTACAGAAGCTTCCAGTTCATCCAATGAAGAGGGGTGGTCTGAGAAAGAAATGAGGAGGTCTCCATGTGTGAAGCATCAAACGAATGCCAATGTTGACATTGCAGGTGTCTGCGCAAATAAAGAGGGCAAGGCCCCACCTAAAGGAAATAGCAACATACAAACAGGATGCCAATCAAGTGAATGAGCAGCAAATCACGCAAATGGGAGATTGGAGCCTCATGCAATGCAATGAAGGGGGTTTCCATTTTCATGTGCCAATGCATAAGACAAGTGGAGATTTTCATAAGGTCTGGTAGTTTCCAGCGTGCGTTTGAAACAAGGGCCTCACATATTGCAAATAGAAGCTTCGCTATTTAAAAGTATAGAAACCAGCACATTGAATATTACCTTGCATGGATGATGAACATGCCAAGTGCGTGAGGAAAAAGAAAATAAAGTACCATTGGAGGTGCCCATAGGAAGTGCAAAGGAAGGGTATGTGAGCAGTCGAGGAGAACCAATGTATGCCAAGCTTCTTGAGGGTTTTTGCTTAAAGAGAATTATCCCACATTCACTAAAGGTAGTGAGTTTTTAATGTTCATAAACAATGTCACCCAAGTGAAATGTAAATGAGGTATGTGGTGGCTGTGGCCATCTCATCCTTGTGGGCCCACTCTTCTATGCGCGCCAGCTCACCATAGTGGACATATTTTTAATACAGCATTTAAAACACTGCAAGGATTTAGTCCCACATTGTTCATGCAAGGTGAGTTTGAGATGTTTATAACCACCAAGAAAAATGTATGAAGTAAATTGAAGTTGTGGAAGCTATACTTGACCAAGCTTGTGTGGTAGCCTCAATTTTCATGCTGGCGAGCCCTGAGGTATTTTTGCAGATGCGTGACAGAGATGAGGTAGACACATGTCAAGTGGTCGCGGATTCGCCAAATGAAGTCGGCAGTTAGTGAAACATCATGTGATTTGGAGATGGAGGTCTGCTAGCCGCCAGTCATCGGGTCGCCAGATCCTGGCGGTCTAGCCCTAACTGTTCTATGATTCGGCAAGCCTTCAGTCACTGAGTCACCAGATGGCTGGTGGCCAAGTAATTTTGTTCTGCGATTGCAAGAACGCCCAGTCGCCAGGTCGCTGGATGTAACCCGAGGTCAAGGTTGGATTTAGAGATGGAGCTATTCGCCAAATCGCTAGGCTTAACTGTAGTTAGTCAACATATTCAAAGACCTGGAGAATGTATGTGGTCACTAGTTCTCTAAATGAAGGTGGTTAACCTGAGGTCAGGTCTGAGCCTCCAATCAGAGCATGACACAGGGCGAGTTCTGGTGGCATGTGCAGAATTGCCAGTTTTAAAAAGAATTGAAAATTGATATAGTTCAAACTATAGAAAAATATTCAAAAATTTAAATGGTCAGAGCCTATTCATAGATTAATGTCCCAAAAATTCAATTTTTATTGAAACATATAAGTGTTATATGTTTCCAAAAATCACGGAGAACGAGGAATCCAATGGTGATGATTATTTTTAGTTTTAGAGTAGTGGATGAGAGCAGTCTGGGCTTGAAGTCCAAGGATCAGAATCAGAATCAGATCAGTTTTGAAATGATTGCAGAAAGTGGTTCAGTTTGAGGAATCAGTTGCAGGGCAAAGTGTGGGAAAACCTGGAGATATTTTCATGCCAAAGATGGACTATTGTCAGTTAGTTTTCAACTGACTCTCATTTTCTATATCATGGTTTTTCTCTCATTTTGAAAATGATGTTTGAAAATTTATGCTGCTAGGCAATATTCAGGCCTTTTTTTGTTTTCTCTGTGTTTCTTTGTCTGAAAAATATATTGAACCAGATGAATTTTTAATAAGAAACAATGGAATACCTGTTCACTTCTTGTTGATGTCTTTGTATATCTGGTCTTAATTCTTGTGTATCAGTTTGTAAGGCATTTTGGTGCACTGGCTATAAGGTAGTTGTGATCTTGTTTTTTAGTTTCTTTCAAGGAGAGAATTAATCTTGAATGCAGGTTCTGAGAATTTAAGATTTATACATGAATTTGATGTCTAAGAATTGGAATGAGAAGAGTGATTTGTAAGGCACTTCACTTGGTTTCTATGAGTTTGGAGTTAGGTTTTTCTGGGAATGCATGTTTGTTTGACTCTGATGCCCAATTGATAAGGCACTGGTCTCTTATGTGTCCTATAGTTTCATCATCAAATCTTTAAATCAATCCATCTTTAATTTCATGTTTGAGAGCATTCATGTTTATAACTTGTGTTTCTTGAATACAAGTGTTGTTAGTGATTCTTTGAAGAAATGAATCCATGGGTTAGCCTGCCTGAGCTCAAAGCTCAAAGAGAATAAGGAGTTCATCCTTGTTGTCACATTGGCCATTTTCCTAGTTCTTAGCAGATCATATAGGTGGGATCCTGTATAAGACTGTTTGAGTTGAACTCTCATGTTTTATAAGTTTGAGAACTATCCACTAATTTTCATATTTGCATAAAAGGTTTTAGTGAGTAAGTGTTTATGTATGTAGATTTAGTATGTTTTAGGTGTACCTGCCTGAGTGTGTGGAACTCGAAGCAGAAGGAGGATCAAATCCTCATCAATTAGTCTTTTCTTGCCCCTCAGTTTGCATGAATAAGTAGATTTGTGTTACTGGACAAAGATCCCCAGGTCTAGTTTACATATTTCTCTTTTAGAGTTGAGGGATTCAAGAAAAATAGCTAACTGATTGGCGACTCTACTAGGGATAGCGGTAAAAAGTATTGTTAAAGAAATCAGTAAAGCTCTGGTATGTTTAAGATAAATTAGATTTCAAGTGGGTTTTCCCATCTGAGTACACCAACAGATTGGTGACTCTACTAGGAAAGAAATAAATGACAGCAAGTTTAAGATGCTCAATTCCTTGCTTTGTTGAATCATCCCAGGGTTGGACCAGTTTGGTTATAGAGTCAATTCTTTTCAAAAAATTGTTATATTATCTCACTGAACATGAGTGGTGACTCTGAATCTTTTTTGATCAGTGTTTTGTAAGATGAAATTGCAATGAATTATGTGATCTTGACAAACAGTGCATCCTGTGAAGTTGTTTTATGTTTGCTGATAAAGAAGGTCCAAGTGTGAGATAAAGTTTCTCAGCTGGTTCAAGATTGGTCCTCTGCAAAAAGGTGGCGGCTCTACAAATATTTGAAAGGTGATTTGAGGGAGGCTTCAGATCAGTATTTTACATCAGCAACAACACTTCCAGGTAATCTTTTATCAAAGTAAAAAATAGTCCCTAAATAAGTGAATCAGTCACTAAAGAAAAAGGAAATTAGTTTGAATGTTCTTGCCATATTTTTGGATAGAAGATTCAGTTGCTAAAGAGTATCAGAAATATGTTGATGTTTAATGAAGTCAGTGGTTGTATGAGTTTAGACAGAAATATTGTTATGAGAATAAGCTCTATTGTTTTGTCAGTGTGTTAGAATGGAGTTCCCAGCTGTGATAAGTCAAGAAAGTGCTTCTGGATCTGAAACTTTTCTGTCAGATCTAGAGATTTATAATGTTGAACTTCATTTGATAAATAGAAGAATTCAGCATAATTGTATACTGATGTTAAGATGTGCAATAGGAGAAAGAAATGAAGAGTCTGCATTGTCTTATTACAAGAAGTTTCTTATTGCATGTAGTGAGCTTCCTGTGGGTTTAGATTCTCATGAATCCCAGTATGCTGAGATGTTCCTAGAACTTTCTATGCCTGAATCAGTTAATTGGACTGCATCCTTAAAAGATGAAGCACTAGAAAATGTTAAGGAATGGATAGACTCTTTTAAAAATGTTGAATTCAATTATGCTGAGTCTTGTTCATTTGGTGATGCTGAGTCCTGTGATGCTGATAGTGATGCATATTGTGCTGAGGATGAGATTTATAGTTATCAAGGAATAGATGATGAATTTTTAGTTAATAGTGATTTCCCTGAGCTTGTAGATTTCTCTTTCTCTCAGCATGATAATAATGGTTATTTGTTTCAGTTTAGTGATCTTTTGTGTGAACATGAAGAACATGGATATAATGCAGATGATATTTCTAGCAATGGTTACTTCACACAAGGTAGTCTGAGACAAATAAATTCAGTCCCTGTTTCAGATGGAAAAGAGATTTGCAGCATTAGCAGTAAGAATGAAGAGATGGAATGTAGTGCTCAGTGCTTGCTAAGTTGTGAGAAGATTTCAGGTCTCTTGTATGCTAATTTTCAGAGGTATGGTATTAAGTTTGTTTCCAGATTTCCATGCCCGACGAAAATAAGTTTTGATGAAAATGATTTGGATGATGGCATGATGAGTGTTCAACACATTTTGATGTCTCTTCTCCTATTTTAAATCAGCAAGATTCAAGTGTGTATCATTGTGATAATTTTGATAATATTATATTTGATGAGTACAATGATGAGTGTACTAGTGAGTATTTTGATTTGCAAGAGCTTGCTAACTGTAGCTCTGGTTTACATTTTGATGTTGAAGAATATGATAAATCTAAAAGTGTATTCTTAGATTTGCTAATTACTAATGAGTCACTCACTGACGGAGCTTGTTCCCTTCCAAATGATGCTGATGTGGTTTGTGGTCAACAAGATGTTTACGATTTTTTGCAATCAAACTTTTGTTTTGAGAAGTTTTATGTTAGTTTGCAAAGTGATGAGATGGAAGTGTTTTATTCTTTCTCACAAACTAATGATCGGAATGTTAGTGTTTCTAGCCATGATGTGGAGTTGGAATGTTTCCTTTTTCAGTATGATAATGACAATGAAGAGTGTGATGCTTTGATATCACAAGATGATCAGTACTCATTGCATCCTGATGGCTCTCCTTTGTCATATAATGGTGGGTTTAGTGATCAAGTTTTCTATGACATGCTGAAAGTGGATCAAAATGTTTCTGACAGGCTGGATGAAAAATGTAGTCTCAGTTTCCCTCCATTGTATGGAGATGAGAATCATTTATTTGATAGAGGTAAAGACTAACTGAAGTTTTTGGGGTTTGAGCCTTTTGTGTAAATATTGTAAATTCATATATAGTCACTTTCCCTTCAATTGTGTGTCATCCCTGCTTTCAATAAAGGGTTTCCAGATTTTGAAGTAAGAGAGAGGTTCCTAGTTCGGAGTTTTGAGATGTAACTGAAAAGTGAAATTCTGATTCCTATTTTCAGGGTGGTCTGCTTCTACCATGAGATTCTATAGTTCTCTACATGCCCGCATGGGGCACGCATCCACAGTCAGAGCCACTGTTGGGACTCAAAATTGCATGCTCATTTTGAGTCACAAGTTGAGAAAACTGTAAAATTTTAGCTCCTTTAAATGCTTTTCATGCATATGTACCTGGCTTTTATTTTGAAGCCTATGATGTGTTTCAGGTGTTTAACACACTCCATTCAGTTTATGCATGCATTCTATGATGTTATTTTATCATCCCGAATCATTCGGTGAAGTCCCATTTTCAACAAGTGTAAATTTGCACAATTCTGCCTAAGTGTCAAACAGAGTACAGTAGCCCAGTTTGCCTTTGAATATCTTGTGTCTAGAAATGTTTCATGACCCACCACTTTGAGGATGTTTAGTATACATATCAAAGAACCTATGTTCCAATTTTTAAGTCATTTCGAATCTGTTTGATTAGGTTTCGAACCCCTCAAAGTTGGTAGTTTGTTGTTGTCATGCATTTGTGTAATTGTTTAGAATTTTGGAAGGGCCTGTTTGACCAGTTATATCTTTGACCCATTTTACCCAATTGAAAAAATTCCTTTTGCATCATATTCCAATGGGTCAAATAATTCCTATGTTTCAATTTTAAGGTCATGATGAATCCGTTTGCTCTGTTTGCAAATGCGATTCCAAATACAACTTCTATTGTTTTACAAGTTGTGGAATGTGCAGATTGATATGTACCCCTGTTCGTGATGTTATAACTTTTGATATGTGATTGATGAGCCTGAACAGGTTGTACCACTATGTTTTACTCTAAAAATACTACAAGTATGCCAAGTTTGAAGTCTTGAAAAATCTTTTAGCATACTTTTCCAGGGTCATGCCGTGTGCACAAATCACTATTTTAATGTTTCCCAGTTTGCAATTCTGAGAGCCTATCTTTGCCTGATTACCAAATGCACCCTGTTATTCATCATGAGCCCTAATTATGGAATTATAGTCTCTGTATGAAAAAGGATACATGCCCCTATTTTCATATCGTGATGTCATGTTTAGCCTAGTTTTCAAAGCCATTTCCAAACCCGGTTTCTATGTTTCTCACTGTTTCTTATCCTGATTTTACTAACGAGCTGACTTTGGTGATTAATTGTAATAGATTGTTTGATCCTTTTGGTGAATTGATTATGGATCCATGTTCCATGTATGAAGTTAATTCAGTGTCCTAGATGTCGTGTCTTGAAAGTTTCATTTGGTCAGTTTTAAAAGCCAGTTCCAGAGCCAATTTATGTGATTGTGGACAGTGCGGATAGGATTTATTTCTAAGTGGGCAATTTTATCAATTTTATCTTTTGGCTCGGGTCTCTTCAAGATTTTCTTCTTCGATGGGCATGTTTGTTTGTTGGGGCTCAGTGTGTGTTCCCAGTGGTGTGATCCTGTGATGGCGTTTTGTTAGTTTTTAAAGCTGCTCCCGGAGGCCAGCTATTGTTATTTGGTCAAAATTTGCAAGGTTCACTGTGGGATTATTTCTGGTGCATAATGTGGTTTGTTTTCACTGAAACACTACTTTTTGGGTGTATTGTGTGTACTCATGTTCTAGAAGACCAGACGCCACCATTTCAAAGTACATCTGAATGTGCCACATGAAGATGATTAGTGAAGTAGTTGCAGACTCACAACATTAAGTAGCTAGATGATTCAAGGCAAACCAGAGGCAAATTGAAGTGCATTTTTATACTCAGTGCCTCATTGGGACTATTGATTCTTCTTCTATGCCTATTCAACTTTCCTTTTTGGACAAGGTGTGCCATGGTTTTGTGAGTTGCCTCTATGGAAGGCTTTCGCACAATGAGGGGAGATGTTCAAACAAAAGGAGGTGCCCTTCGTTAAGTGAGATGGGTGCAACAGTGATGGAAGCTCACATATAATGGTAAGTATCCAATCGTTCAAATGGAGGAAACCCACACATAATGGGGTTTGTATATTTTGAAGCCCACACAATAAAGAAAGTGAAGTTCCAGTGCTAAATGAATCCTCAGCATGAACAAAGAATACCTTGCAAAAATGAGCAAGGGACTCACACATTTTCCAAGTGGAGTTTGAATAGATAGTGGGAGGCTGCCAAGCATAAAACAGGCCTCACACAATACAAATTTATAGAAGCTGCCAATTCATCCAATGAAGAGGGGCGGTCTGAGAAAGAAATGAGGAGGTCTCCATGCGTGAAGCATCAAAGGAATGCCAATGTTGACATCGCAAGTGTCTGTGCAAATAAAGAGGGAAAGGCCCCATGTAAAGGAAATAGCAGCATACAAACAAGATGCCAGTCAAGTGAATGAGCAGCAAATCACGCAAATGGGAGATTGGAGCCTCATGCAATGCAGTGAAGGGGGTTGCCATTTTCATGTGCCAATGCATAAGACAAGTGGAGATTTGCACAAGGTCTGGTAGTTGCCAGCGTGCATTTGAAACAAGAGCCTCACGTATTGCAAATAGGAGCTTCGTTGTTTAAAAGTATAGAAACTAGCACATTGAATATTACCTTGCGTGGATAATGAACATGCCAAGTGCATGAGGAACAAGAAAATAAAGTACCATTGGAGGCGCCCATAGGAAGTGCAAAGTAGGGGTGTGTGAGTAGTCAAGGAGAACTAGTGTATGCCAAGCTTCTTGAGGGTTTTTGCTTAAAGAGAATTATCCCACATTCATTAAAGGTAGTGAGTTTTTAATGTTCATAAACAATGTCACCCAAGTGAAATGTAAATGAAGTATGTGGTGGCTATGGCTGTCTCATCCTTGTGGGCCCAGTCTTCTATGCGTGCCAGCTGGCCATAGTGGACATATTTTTAATACGGCATTTAAAACACTGCAAGAATTTAGTCCCACATTGTTCATGCAAGGCGAGTTTGAGATTTTTATAACCACCAAGACAAACGTATGAAGTAAATTAAAGTGCTGGAAGCTATGCTTGACCAAGCTTGTGCGGTCACCTCAATTTCTGTGTCGACGGGCCCTAAGGTATTTTTACAGACACGCGATAAAGATGAGGTAGACACGTGTCAAGTGGTTGCGAATTCACCAAATGAAGTCGACAGTTAGTGAAACATCACGCGATTCAAAGATGGAGGTCTGCTAGCTGCCAGTCGCCAGGTCACCAGATCCTAGCGGTCTAGCCCTAACCATTTTGAGATTCGGCGAGCCTTCGGTCACTAAGTCCCCAGATGGCTGGTGATCAAGTAATTTCATTCTACGATTGCGAGAACACCCAGTCGCCATGTCACTGGATGTAACCCAAGGTCAAGGCTAGATTCGGAGATCGAGCTATTCACCAAGTCGCGAGCCTTAACTGTAATTATTCAAAATATTCAGAGACCTGGAGAATGCATGTGGTCGCTAGTTCTCTAAATGAAGGTGGTTAACCTGAGGTCAGGTCTGAGCATCCAATCAGAGCATGAGACATGGCGAGTTCTGGTGGCATGTGCAGAATTGCTAGTTTTAAAAAGAATTGAAAAATGATATAGTTCAAACTATAGAAAAATATTTAAAAATTTAAATGGTCAGAGCTTGTTCATGGATTAATGTCCCAGAAATTCATTTTTTATCGAAACATATAAGTGTTATATGTTTCTGAAAATGGCAGAGAACGAGGAATCCAATGGTGATGATTATTTTCAGTTTCAGAGTGGTGGATGAGAGGAGTCTAAGTTTGAAGTTCGAGGATCAGAATTAGAATCAGATCAGTTTGGAAATGAGTACAGAAAGTGGTTCAGTTTGAGGAATCAGTTGCAGGGCAAAGTGTGGGAAAACCTGGAGATATTTTCATGCTAAAGATGGATAGCTGTCAGTTAGTTTTCAACTGACTCTCATTTTATATATCATGGTTTTTCTCTCATTTTGAAAATGATGTTTGAAATTTTATGTTGGTAGGCAGTATTCAGGCCTTTTTCTTATTTTCTCTGTGTTTCTTTGTCTGAAAAATATGTTGAACCAAATGAATTTTTAATAAGAAATAATGGAATCACTGTTCACTTCTTATTGATGTCTTTGTGTATCTGGTCTTAATTCTTGTGTATCAGTTTGTAAGGCATTTTGATGCACTGGCTATAAGGTATTTGTGATCTTGTTTTTTAAGTTTCTTTCAAGGAGAGAGTCAATCTTGAATGCAGGTTCTGAGAATTTAAGATTTATACATGAATTTGATGTCTAAGAATTGGAATGAGAAGAGTGATTTGTAAGGCACTTCACTTGGTTTCTATGAGTTTGGAGTTAGGTTTTTCTGGGAATGCATGTTTGTTTGACTCTGATGCCCAATAGATAAGGCACTGGTCTCTTACTTGTCCTACAGTTTCATCATCAAATCTTTAAATCAATCCATCTTTAATTTCATGTTTGAGAGCATTCATGTTTATAACTTGTGTTTCCTGAATACAAGTGTTGTTAGTGATTCTTTGAAGAATCCATGGGTTAGCCTGCCTGAGCTCAAAGCTCAAAGAGAAGAAGGAGTTCATCCTTGTTGTCACATTGGCCATTTTCTTAGTTCTTAGCAGATCATACAAGTGGGATCCTGGATAAGATTGGTTGAGTTGAACTCTCATGTTTTATAAGTCTGAGAACTATCCACTGATTTTCATATCTGCATAAAAGGTTTTAGTGAGTAACTATTTATGTATGTAGATTTAGTATGTTTTAGGTGTACCCTCCTGAGTGTGTGGAACTCGAAGTAGAAGGAGGATCAAATCCTCATCAATTAGTCTTTTCTTGCCCCTCAGTTTGCATGAATAAGTAGATTTGTGTTACTAGACAAAGATCCTCGGGTCTAGTTTACATATTTCTCTTTTAGAGTTGAGGGATTCAAGAAAAATAGCTAACATAAGTAATGTAAGAAACAACCATAGAAAGATAAACATACACAATGACACAAGAACACAAGATATGTTAACTAGGGAACCTCTTGATCAGAGAGTAAACCCTAGTTGGAATGATGCCCACAAAAGATGTACCAATATAAAAATTTCTTGTGAGAGGATGGACTCTATTAGGATCCTTATGAAATACATTCATTTCATATGAGTCCCTGTTAGGAGACTTTGAATCTCTGTTAAAAGATTTTAACCCTGTTAAGAGTTATGGAAGATAGAAGGACCCAATGTCCAAACAGCTTCAAGGGCAAGATCACTGAACACACTATCCAAGTGATCTCTATATTACTCAAATAGAACAATACGAAATAATTATTGATCTCAACAAGTTATCTTTTCTCCTCTGCCTGTGCCAAACCAAACCAATTACTTCACCAATTCTAAATATTAGATCTCTATATTTCACATATCCTCTTACAACATATATTGCCAAATTCTGCAATTCACTTCTATATTCTTCTCTTACAATAAGGAAAACAATCATTCCTTTATACCACACTCAAATAATTACAAATGAGTCGGCATACAGGGCCTAACCATTTAAAAAATATAAACTTTTTACACATTACATAATATTTCACAACTACATAAAACTGTCGGCTTCCAAATACAATAAATCTTCACATGTGCGAACTCTGACCATGCTATCTTATCTAGGTCTCTTCCAAAGTGTCTTCATCAACTGTACAATATTGTATGCCTAGATTCTATCCTGATTAGGAGATATCATCCAGTTACCATAAGCCGCTTCTTAGGAACACTGCTTGTATATTGCTTCCATTGAATTACACATAACTATCATGAATAATTGAATTTCTGTACACCCTCTTGACCACAATCTCAAGGCACAATATAGATTAAGTTCTAAACTCCACATAGCTTGATCTTCAATACTCCACGTGTGCTAATTCAAACATTGTCTGCTTCTCTATTAATCCTCAGTAAATCACTGTGTTGACATCAATGACAACCACTTATATGAATGCAATTGTAACTGCTACAGAATGGCTCAGAATAATTCCCCATAGGATATATTCAAAATTCATTCCTAACAATCTCCCCCATTGGCATTGATGGAAACATAGATGAAAAAGTATCCAAGTTCCATAAATACCAAATTGCAACACTACTGCTCTGAAATATTTTCAAATCTTCTTCATCAATCAAATCTTTCTTCATTTTCTCACAATTATATTCTTCTCATCCCAATCAATGGATTTTTTTCATGTATCCTTCTCCCCCATTGACATCAATGACAAGTAAGGCATCAATAGTTAATCCTCGATGTCAAAAGATATTGTTCAGAAAATACATTTACTAGAGTCCTCATGACTCAACTCAAACACACATACTCCCCCGTAGAGGAAGTACCAAAATCCAGTCTAAAAAAGATAGAGCTCATATACCACTGGACTGATGCAACAATCTACATCACTTCTCAAAAGTAGGCTGGGGCATAACCCCAAGCATACCTCTCAAATACTCAAATGTATCTTTAGGTAAGGGCTTTCTAAATATATCTACAATCTGCTCTTTTGTACTTATACACTCAAGTCTAACTTCTTTCTCTACAAATTTCTCTCTTACTACTTGATACTTTATCTCTATATGCTCTGTCTTAGAATGCAATATAGGATTCTTTGACATACTTACTGTACTAGTGTTATTGTATGCACTCTAAAATAGTCGCCTAGACTTTGGGCCCCATTCTTCATTTTATCAATGTTGGAATCATTTTATCAATTTTCTGAATCAATGATTTTTAATATTTTTAATTTAAATCAATTTATTTAATCAAATTGTAATTAATTCAAACATTTTAATATATTTCCCAAGTTTTATTTAATTGAGAGAACTTGCTCCCTTTTAATTAAATAAAAATCTCTTTTAATTAAATAAAAATCATTTAATTAAATCATCAAGTCATTTATTTTAAATCTCATTTTAATTAAAAGAATAAATCTCTTTTAAATAAATAAAAAATCTTTTAATTAAATATTGGAAGCCACTTTGCTAAAAATAATAAATAAATAATAAAATAAAAATAAAAAGTAAAGTGCACTTTCCTATGAGATAGAATCTTTTGACTTTTTGAAAAAAGTTTTTGCCTCTTAATCTCTTCCACATATCTTTTTGTCTCTTTATCTCTTCCACACATCTTTTTGCCTCTTAACCATGTCCATTGATTTTGCCTCTTGAGAATCTTGAGCATATGGATCAACCAAGATTTAATCTCCACCGTTGCTCATTTCTTTTTGTCTCTTAATCTTGACCGTCCAAAATCCTTTAAAAGGAATCATCTCCTTCTCATTTAATCATCCATCTTTTGCATCATCATCTCTTGCATTATTATCCTCTTGGCATCTTAGCATCTTGGAGTCTTAGAGTCTCTCGATCTTGGCATCTTGGAGCTATGGTATTTCTAGATCTCTCATATTGAAGCATTTCATCATCATTTTTATTTTCTTTCTTGTATCTAGCTTAGATCTACTTTCATTTTCATTTTCATGCATATTTGATGATCATGGAGACTAGTATTCTTTCCTTTTCTCTTTGAATCTCTCATTTTATGGTATACTTGCATGGGCACAAACATAGGTCAAATCTGAGGGTCTCCATTACAAACCCTTGCACTCCATGAATAGAGAGCTATGGATCAATTTGTGAGGGCTCATTCTTGAGTGTCCTTGAATGTAATGATTCATAGAAGTGTGGTCACATTTTCATCATACATTTTTTGGTGCCCACCATGGGGCAACCCACCTCTTGCATGTTGGTTTTGATTATTTTTGGAGCTAACCCTTGTGTAGATTTGTTTGGAGATGGAAAACCTTAGATTTGAAAGATTTGATCATATCTCTCAAACGGCTTGGTGTTTTGGTCTAAATATTTTTTTGTAGGTTAATGGCATATTATAGAACCCCCAATAAAAAATTCAAAATTTTTTGAGGTATTTTTAATTTTTTATAATTTTTTCTTGATTTTTCATAAAAAATTAATTTTGGTGCAAATTAGCATATTTTTTATAAATTTTTACATTTTTGGAAATCTCTTCAAATTCTACACGGGCTCCATTTTTTATGTTTTAAATTTGAATGCAATATAGTGTCTCAAATAATTGATTTACAAAAACTGGTCTGTTTTGGTAAAATGGGTCTCTAGGGCACAAATAAAGAGATTTTTCTGAAATTTTTATATTTTTGGAAAGCTCTCTATTTTTTAATAGGGATCTCTATTTTTCATTTCTATTTTTTTGGCCGAAATCATATCAAAAAAATTAGATTTTATTGACTAGGTCAAATGCAAAAAAAATAAACTTTTATGATGAGTATGCACTTATTTTTCATTGTTCAATGCATGATATGAGTTGTCATTTAGATTATTTGCTAGCTATTATTGTTCCTAAAAATTGATTTTTAGATCTAACCCTAAGGTTTGCATAAGTTAGATATACATTGCATATCTTGTTTGCTTGTTTGCTTGTCTTGTTCATTTGAAGGTGCATGGCTTGCTTTCATGAAAAATGCTTAAAACAAACAAACAAAAGGTAAAATCTACTAAGCGTGTTGCATTGGACTTGAGGTATTTTGTTACATCTCTACAACATTTATATTTTGGGATTAAAAATGAACCTCTCATGTGTTTGGCTTGAGTGTTTACATGCTTTCATAGAACACATTTCAATTGATTCTCTTAATGGGAAATGAATGAACATAGATTTGTTTTCATACAAGTTTGTGTAAGTGAATGTTTGTGTTTAAACCTTAAGTAATTCTTGGTTCTGATATCAAAAATTTTATTGAGTAATTTAGGGCATGGATTCATTCTTTGTTTACGTAAAGAGTTAAATGCACCACTTTGTGGACTCACTTCATGTTTACTTGGAAAGTTAAATACTCCATGGTTCAAACCCTTTTGCGCTTATGAGTAGTATTGATAATAAATTTTAGAGTACTTTTGATTGATCTTGTTAGCTAAATTGGGTTGTTGGACTCATTTTTTTTAATTACCCATCATTCAGCCCTTTGGATGCAATCCCAGCACCATATTCAGGGGATGGGTCTACCTAAAAAAGCGTTGAGTGTTCCACAAAGTTTTTTCCATTTTGTACTTTCTTGATCTCATTAGTGTTCTAAGGTGTGGACTCATTTTGATTTTGTGTGAGGAGTTAAATGTTCCACTTTGTGGACTCACCTCATGTTTACTTGAAGAGTTAAATGTACCACCTTTAGTGCTTTTGAATACTTTTGATAGTGAATTACTTACTTTTTCTTTCTAGAAGGCCTGCTTGGGGACACACCACCTCAAGGAATGACCTTAACTCCTATGTTCGGATGGAGTATAATAGTAGGTAGTGAATCGAAAGACACTCTCTTGGGAATGGGTTAGATATCACTCTTGGCTAAGTCTCAAAAAACTTTATACCTTTGAGAAATGAAGGAGGAGATTTGGGTTACCGTCTCCCCTCAGTTGTGTGATTTCGGATTCTTCTCATCTACGGATTTGGGCCTCATGTACCTTGCGTATATCAAAGACTCCCTTTAGAAAAGCTATGTATATCCCTGTAGATAGCTTGACAAGATGTTGTTGTGTTTTAAGTGCCTACTAAAACATTTTCAAGAACATACACAAGTAGAATCTTTAAGGAGTAGCATACTAAGTCACTATTCTTGTTCATGTGCAAGGTTGTTTTTCTCCTTGCTCATTGTTTGAAGACAATTGCTTGCTTGAACTCCTTGATTACTGTCTTATGTGCTTGATCAATGATAAAAATCTATTGATATACTTACTTGATCTTTTAAAACAAACAAAAATTGAGTTCTTAAGTTTTCAAACTTGTTGTCTTGCAATCCGAAGCCGATTCATGCCATTTTTAATATTCCTCAGTTGACCCATATTATTATAGGTTCTCTACCCCACTATTAGAAGCCTATTTTCACCTTGGGTCTTTGTGTCTTGATCTCTTGGATTAGTAATTTTTATTTTCACAAGTGACCTTGCTTGGAATTGCCAAGTTAGAAGATTATTCTTATTGAGAAAGTACATCTCCAAAGTTGTTAGTAACATTCTTGGAGAATTTTAGTACTTTTTTTGTCCAAATCATTTCCATTCAAATTCAATTTTAATTATACAATTTGGCAAAGTCCATCCTCCTGATTCAAATGTGCAAGGATATTGGAATCCTTTGATTTAAAGCACCTCTTTGACAGTGTCGGTAAGACCTTTTGCAATTTCTATCTCATCTTCTTTTTTTGGACATTAGAGAACTTTAATTATCCTAGTTTGATATTGACATTTTGTGAGGTCATCTTATCACCAAGGGTCTTCAATTCTTAGTCTTCCTTGGTCAGTCCAGATCTCAAATCCTAGGTGTTGTCATGTTTCTCAACATCTCAATGAACGTTATGGTATCAATTGCATAAGATGAATCTTAGTCTTCTTATTTCTTCTCCATTTCCCATGATCTTCTAAAGTCTTCTATTCCCATGGGAAATTGTTCTTCTTCTTCTTGATTCTTTTCCTCTTATTGTCTAGTCTATTTTCTTCTATTTTATCTCTTCTGTTGCTCCTATGCTTGATTCTTCTTCTTCTAGAACCATGAATCTCAAATATCTGGTTTTGGAACCTTTATTAAGAATAGATGATCTTGAGCTCATTGACATATTCAAAAAGTGTTGTTCCTCCAAAATTCTCATGAGTGACAAATTTATGACAAAAATTAAAAAAAAATTGATTAAATCAGATGCCTTTGCTAGAATCATACTCATGATCTCATCCAAATATTCTTCATCTTCTTAATCTTCTCATCATTCCTCGCATTCTAAATCTTATCACGATTCTTCTAAACATTATTCACATTCTTCATCTTCTAAATCTTATCACAATTTTTCTAAACACTATTCACATTCTTCATCTTCCAAATCTTATCATAAATCTTCTAAACATTATTCAAATTCCTCATTATCCAAGTCCTCTTCCTACACTAAGTCTTCAATTTCCTCTTCTTCATGATCTCATTCTTCTTCTACTTCTTCAAAGAGTCTTACTTATCTTCACAAGACATACCATAAAGAGCAACATGATAGTCCTTATGATACCTCTTCCATGAAGAGTGACGCACCCACCTATGATGACTATGATGACTATGATGATGGACAATGTAGTGATACCTATGACACCTCTATTCCTAAGAGTCCTCCTATTTGTGTCCTTGTGCTTACTAGAAATGGATCCTCATATTGGAAAGATCATGATGGTGATCTGTATGATTCAGATTTTGAAAGAAACTTTGATGAGTTTTGTGAACAATACCTTATTGTAATCTAGCTACTACTGTTGAGGAATATAAAATGCACCGTGTTGATTTGAAACGTAAATATTATAAGAATCCTTCCTCTAGGAACTCTCATGCTGAAAATAAAGATTGCACTCTCAAGAAAGATCATGTTAATGATGAACCTTTATCTTATGTTGGTCCCCTTCCATCCCCTAATTCCTCCAATACCCATATATTTCCTAAAGCTTCCGATTCTTCCAAATCTGTCACAAATCCCTCATTCAACAAAGATCCCAATGTTTTTCATGTGGTTCCCTACGGTTATCTTCAAGGGCTATCTCTTAAAGAAACTCAAGCTAACCTTCACTTGGCTAAAAATCCTTTCAATAATGCTAAACCTAAAGAGCCTAAGCCTTTATGCACTATAATGCCTACTTCAGCTAATCCTTCACCATCTCTTCTAAAGTCTTCCATACAACTCCAACATGTTTCCTTGTCCTTAGAAGTGGATCTGTGTCAAGAGGACTTTAAAAATGATACAGAAAATAACATAAAGACTGATCAAGATCAAGAACCCTCCATGTCATCCAATCATGTTCGTAGTATCTCTTATCTGCTTCATGGTTCTTTTGATCCTTTACATCCTTCCTCATTCATTCCACCCTGTCTTAAGTCTTCTCCTAAGCAAGATCAGGTTACTACTCATACCATTGAGCTTATTGATAATCAAAATAACCTTACTACACTTGTTGATACTTCCATTAAGGTTATTTAAAATGGTGTTATTACTTCCAATGATAATCCTATTGAAAATCAAAAGAAAGATGATACACTTATGCTATCCAAAGATCCTTGTCAAGATCAAAGTCTTCCATCTTCTTGTTCTATCGCTCCATGTTCACTTATGTTTTCTACTCTTCCTAAGTCTTCACAAGATTTGAATGGTTCTATCAACAAAGTTGCTCCTATTCAAGATGTTCCTGATTCTATTGTAAATCCTAATGCTCACTCTAAAGATGCTGATGTCCTTGGTTGTTATATAGATGTTGATGAACTTATTGATTATCCTTTTGCATCTTCCACATCTATCCTTGGACCTCCTCCACCTATATTAAGGGCTTCATGTCTTCCTTCCATCTTGGGTCCTTATGTCCCTTCACTTTCCCCTCCTAATTCTCCTAATTTGTCATCCATTTTGGGTCCTTACATCCCTCCATCTCTTATATTTCTTCAAGATCAACATAGATGCATACCCTTGAATCCTTTTCATCCACTCACCCATCTAAACCAATCATATCTTCCTTCTTCCACAAGTCCCAAGTCTTTTAGAAATAATTTGAATGTTCAATACAAGAAAAAGAAGAAATACAAGAATCCATCAAAAAAAAAAGATCACCACGTCTCCTCTAATCGACATGGAGGCATAAAGTTAAAAGAGATATCTAAGAAGAAAACTACAAGACAAGTATGGGTTCCAAAATCTATCATTGAAGATATTCTCTTTGAATCATCAAAAAGAAATGAAAAGCCTAAGGCTATATGGATTCCAAAGTCTCTTTTGAAAGAGTCTGATGTTAAGAAAAAAGTGAAATTGACATTCAAGCTTCCAAAGACTTTCACTTCATCTTCTTCCCATGCGCCTAAACCACAACCTCTAATATATGTTCACTATATTCCTTCACGTATTCCTTCATTCATGTTTCCTCCACCCTCTTTCCACCCTTCAAGGTGTGTGTGTTGGTGTTGATCTTGCCTTCCTTTCCATCTACCCTTTCATAATCCTTTCATTCACTATCCTTCTACCTTCTATCATTTTTCCTCATTTGCCTATTCCTCATATCTTCCAACCTCACTCACTTTACATAAAACTTTATCCTCCATTTTTCTCTTCGATCTTCCTTTCTCTATCAACATCTTTGAGCATATCATTTTGAATCCTTGGCATTTCATGGTTTATCCTTTCAAGGAGCATTATCTAAAAAGCTTGCCTTCTTCCAAAAATAAATAAAAAAATTTTAAAATAGAAAAAATGAAAAAAACTTGAAAATGTACCTTGGTGAAACCCTGGAAACAGGCACCTTAGTAGAAAAAGTAAAGAGAAATAAATTTTTCCTATGGTGAAAACCACTCCTTTGTGGCACCTTGCATAAGCACCATGATGAAAACTTGGCAATTAGGTGTCATGCGTAGTTCTTCTACATCCATTTCATCTTCACTCTTTGATCTTAAAAATGTTGAACTATGCACGAACATTTGGCTATCTTTGGATGATCTTTTTTTCATTCCATTCATGTTTAGCCTTCATATTTATTTTTCTCCATTCATTCTAGCCTTTCGCTATCCTTTTCCCATTTGGTCTTGATCTAATAAAAAAGACTAAAACACAATGCTATGAAGCTTCTTGACATGTCTACTCCTTTGGACAGCATCCCTTCCTTCTTTTGTAATGCACTTTCGTGACTTATCCTATGCCGGCCTTTCATTGCTTGTCCAAATGTGCTTTACATGACAATTTTTTCCCTAGCTTGGGTACTCTTGAGGAGTTTGACCTTGAGGATTTCTTCCCTCCATTTGTCTTCATTCTCCTTTCCTCCATCTCATTCACCATCTTGCTAATCCATCTTGTCCCTCTCCTTGCCACATTTTGGAACTACATGATATGATCTTGCTCATGAGTTTGATGCTCATTCTGTCTAGGGGCATCCTTTGTACATACTTATTGATCCTGAAAAAATCTTTTAAAATGATATATTGTTAAAAATTTGAAAATGTCCTAAAAAAATGATCATCTTAGTGAAAATCTAGTAATAGACACTTTGATGTATCTCCAAAAAAATTATATATTAAAAAAATGCCAACAAATCAAAAAATTCAAAAAATTTTAAAAATATAGAAAAAGTGCCTTGGTGAAAACCTGGAAACAGGCACCTTGGTAGCAAAAATAAAAAAAAATTATAAAAAGTCCTAAAAAAAAAATTTTGCAATAAAATCCAAGTGGTGAAAACCTGGAAATAGGTGCTACTTGAGGCCTTTGTACCCCTATTTTTTAGCACATGTCCTTAACACTTAGCCTTTCTCATCAGGCCTTTTCCTTATTGCCTTCATTTGGAATTGGTCTTTATCTTTGTCTAGGGGCATAACTATGTTAGCTTTGGTCTCTTCGATGTGTTTGTCTTTAGGACACCTCCCCAACGGTGTTTTTCAACACCTCCCCAATTGTGTTTTTCAACACACCCCTTGAGATCAAGTGTTTTTCAACACTTATCAGCTTGGTCTTACCTAGTTTTTTCATGTGATCTTACCTTCTTGCAAGCATTCGATCCTTATCCTCAGAACTCAGTATCAGTTAACACACTTAAATTTTTAAACTCAACACTTAATGCTTGAGATATGTCATGATCTTTTCTTTGTGTGCTAACTGTTATTGATTTTTGTTGAGTGTTCTTGTCTAATAAGTTTCTCTGTGATGCATAGATAGAGGACTTGGGACATGGAGCATATTTTTATTTGCGTTCTGCTTGTGGGTGTGTTCTTGAAGATCTTGAGTGTCTCTTATTGTTCCCTTGAAACACTTTGGATATTTGAGGCATTATCCTTGATTCTTTTGCACAACCATTCTTATAGTCATCCTAGCCTTTATGCCTTGATGTGAGAGTGGTTTTGCTACATTAAATTGGGTAAGCTAACATCGAAGTCATCTTGACCTTTATGTCTTTGATGCTTATGTTAGAATCTTTCCACATTTCAATCCGATATAAATCGCATTCATATCTTCACAGTTGCATTTGTGACTAGTGATGGTTGTGTGATTTTTTTATGTCTGTTAATAATGGCCCAATGATGAAAATAAGTTCTTTGACATTCTCTAATGAATGATGAACACAAGATCCTATAGTTTCTCTGTTGCAAGTACACCTTTACATTTTCATATAGCTTGCATTGTTAAACTTCATGTTAAATTTGCATTTTTAGGATGCATTATGAGTTCGAGAGGGTTTTCCTTAATCTTTCTTTTGGACACTTAATCAACTGTGATCATGTTTTGGTCTTCATTTCCTTATCTTCTTTCGTGATCTCAATCGAAATTTCCCATCTTAAACAGTTGATTGATTTTGAGGCATCCTCTTTCTTGAGGCACCTTTTTTTCTTCTCTTCATTTCTTTTCACCTCTTTCAACCTTCGATCTTCCCTTCACTTTCATCCCACTTCTTTTCTTCTAATTCAACCTTGGGGCATAATCTTTCATGATCTACCTTGGTTTTGTGATCCTTATATCTTTCATCTTACATCAAGAACCTTATTTATAGTTCGATTTGATCAAATTTATCGATTTACTATTTTTCCTCTATCTCATTTCGATTTCAATCATGAGGGGGTAGTACCTATCAACTTTAATATTTGATTCAATTTTATCAATTCAATTCTTGCTTGAGATTCTTATCTCTTATTTGAGACTTGACAATTACCTATTTACAACGGTGTTGGCCTTGTCTTTTTCAATCAGCTTATCTTTGTCCTAGCGTGTTCCCAGAATGATCACACGTCTGGATTGTTTTGTGATCCCAAATCGACCTCACATTTCAATTTGTATTTGGCCACATGTGTTCCTAGAATGATCACACATTATCCAAAGAGGGGAAAATGTACGCACCCTAAAATGGTCGCCTAAACTTTGGGTCCCATTCTTCATTTTATCAATGTTGGAATCATTTTATCAATTTTCTGAATCAATGATTTTTAATATTTTTAATTCAAATCAATTTATTTGATCAAATTGTAATTAATTCAAATATTTTAATATATTTCCCAAGTTTTATTTAATTGAGAGAACTTGCTTCCTTTTAATTAAATAAAAATCTCTTTTAATTAAATAAAAATCATTTAATTAAATCATCAAGTCATTTATTTTAAATCTCATTTTAATTAAAAGAATAAATCTCTTTTAAATAAATAAAAAATCTTTTAATTAAATATTCGAAGCCACTTTGCTAAAAATAATAAATAAATAATAAAATAAAAATAAAAAGTAAAGTGCACTTTCCTATGAGATAGAATCTTTTGACTTTTTGAAAAAGGTTTTTGTCTCTTAATCTCTTCCACATATCTTTTTGCCTCTTTATCTCTTCCACACATCTTTTTGCCTCTTAACCATGTCCATTGATTTTGCCTCTTGATAATTTTGAGCACATGGATCAACCAAGATTTAATCTCCACCGTTGCTCATTTCTTTTTGCCTCTTAATCTTGACCGTCCAAAATCCTTTAAAAGAAGCCCTCTCCTTCTCATTTAATCATCCATCTTTTGCATAATACATCTTTTGCATCATCATCTCTTGCATTATTATCCTCTTGGCATCTTAGCATCTTGGAATCTTGGAGTCTCTCAATCTTGGCATCTTGGAGCTATGGTATTTCTATATCTCTTATATTGAAGCATTTCATCATCATTTTTATTTTATTTCTTGTATCTAGCTTAGATCTACTTTCATTTTCATTTTCATGCATATTTGATGATCATGGAGACTAGTATTCTTGCCTTTTCTCTTTGAATCTCTCATTTTATGGTGTACTTGCATGGGCACAAACATAGGTCAAATCTGAGGGCCTCCATTACAAACCCTTGCACTCCATGAATAGAAAGCTATGAGTCGCTATTTGAGATCTCATTCTTGAGAGATCTTGGATGTAATAATTCATAGAAGTGTGGTCAACATTTTAGCACACAGTTATCACAATGTATAACAACAGGCTCATCAAAATTTATTCTAATATCCTTCAATATTTGTTTCATCCATATTATCTGGTTACAATTATTCTCTACTACTACATATTCTGCTTCTATTGTGCTCTATGAAATATAATTATGTTTCTTGCTTAGCCAAGAGACCAATCTTCCTCCAAGAAAAAATGCTCTACCACTTGTACTCTTTTTTCATCAACGTTGCCTCCCCAATCTGCATCTGTATATGCACATAGGGTAAAATCATTAGAATTTTCATACCATATTCCATATTCACTTGTGCCTTTCAGGTACCTCGGTATTCTTTTTACTACTGCATAATGTGACTCTTTAGGATTAGCTTGAAATCTTGCAACAATTCCAACAGCATGTGATATATCTGGTCTTCTATGAGTTAAATACTACAAACCTCCAATCATGGATCTATACTTTATTTTTTCAACTCCAGGAGTTTCATCTGTGCTAGATAACTTATGTCCATTTACCATAGGTGTGCCAACCGGCTTACAATTTTCCATTTCAAATCTCTTCAATAAGTCATTCAGATACTTTGTCTGACATAAGAAAATACCATCACCATTCTGTGTTATCTACAATTCTAAAAAATATTTCATCTCACCAATCATGCTCATTTCAAATTCAATCTTCATTTTATCTGCAAATTTATCACTAGCTTCATCTTCTCCTCCAAAGATAATATCATCAAAAAAAATAACTACAACCATAAAACCATTCTCAATTTATTTTAGATACAAATTACTATATGTTGTTCCTTTAGAAAATCATAATTTTATCAAATACTAATCTAGTCTTGCATACCAAGTTCTAGGTGCTTTTTTAAGTCCATATAAATCTTTTTTCAGTTTACATACCATGTCTCCTTCATGAGTTAAGGGAAAATATTCAGGCTACTCAATGTAGACTTCTTCTAATTCTCCATTTAGAAATGTTGACTTCACATCCATCTGATATACTTTGAATTTTTTATGAGCTGCATAAGCCAAAAATATTCTTACTACAATCCTTGCAACAGGTGCAAAAGTCTCTTCAAAATCAATTCCTTCTTGTTGTGAGTATCTTTTACATACCAATCTTTCTTTGTTCCTTATAACTTCTCCTTGTTCATTCATCTTGTTTCTGAATACCCATTTGGTTCCTATAACATTCTTATCTTTAGGTCTAAGGACCAAAGTCCAAGTCTTGTTCTTTTCAATCTGATCTAGTTCCTCCTTCATTGCTTTAATCCAATTCTCATCTTTACAAGCTTTATCGATAGTTTTAGGTTCAACTTGAAAAATCAAACATATTTCTTCTTGTACCTTATTCCATGTTAGAACTCCTTTTTCTATGCTCCCAATAATTTTCTCAACAGGATGATTTCTTGCTAGATTCCTGTTAGGTGTCACTATCTTAGTTCTTGCTTCAACTCTATGTTCTTCTCTAGGTTCTTCTCAAATTTTCTCAATATGACTTTCATTCTGCAATTCACTGTCAGTTTCATAAAATAATTCAACATTTCCTTGATCAATTCTAGAATGAGTTCCTTCATTTGATTCATAATCAAGCATTCTTTCTTAAATTTTGAACTTTTCATCAACTTTAACATTTGCGCTCTCAACAATAGTTTTAGTTCTTTTATTGAAACATCTATAAGCTTTTCTTTTCAATGAATAACCAAGAAATATTCCTTCATCACTTCTAGAGTCAAACTTTCCAATATCATCATCTCTTTTAATATAACACTTACTTCCAAAAATTCTAAAATATTTAACTGATGGCACATGTCCAAACCATAATTCATAAGGTGTCTTGTGTGTATCTTCTCTAATTTGTACTCTATTCATTGTATATACTATTGTGTTAACTACTTCTCTCCAGAATGTCTTCGCCAAATCATTCTCAAATAACATATCTCTTGCTGCTTCAGTTACTGATTTATTCCTTCTTTCTACAATACCATTTTGTTCAGGTGTTCTAGGGGCTGAAAGATGTCTCTTTATACCATTCACTTCAAAAAAAGTATTAAATTCCCTTGAAGTAAATTCTCCACCTCTAGCAGACCTCAAACATTTAATCTTCATTCTAGATTCATTCTCAAGTTTGTTCTTAATCAATTTGAATTTATCAAATTCTTCAGACTTTTCTTTAAGAAATGCAATCCACATCATTCTTGTAAAATCATCAACAAGAATAATAAAATACCTTTCACCGTAGAATTCTCTAGTCCTTGTGGAACCACTCAAATTTGTATGAACAATTTATAACTTCTCTGTTGATGTAAACTTCTTACTAAGAAATGAACTTCTCTTATGTTTATCCATAACTCATTCTTTGCAAATCATGTTAGTAGGTTTCATAATCTTAGGCAAATCTCTTACTGCAAATGTAATTCTTACTTTCACAATGTTATCAAATTTTATATGACAAAACTTTATGTGCCATAACCAATTGTGATCTATCTTAGTAATCAAACATGTCATCTCAGTGGGATTCAACTAAAATACATTACCTCTAGTTCTTGATCCAGTTCCAATTAGATTACCATCCTTATCTTTGATCACATAAGTTTTCTCAGAAAACCAAACTTGATATCCCTTATCAACTAACTGTCCAACACTCAAAAGATTATGTTTCAATCCATCCACAAAATAAACATCATCAATGTTAGTCTTTCCATAAAGAGAAATAGATCCTATTCCTTTTATCAAACAAGGTGCATTGTTTCCAACTCTAACAACTCCTCCATCATAATTGTTAAACTTTATAAACTTCTTCATGTCTCTAGTCATATGATATGAACAACCACTATCTATAATCCAATCAATTTTCTTTTCTACTTGGGAAATTAAAGCTTTTCCTTCTCTAACTTCAGTTTCAAAATTTTCTTCTTTTATAGCTACAAATCCTATCTCATCATTCTCATTATCACTTTCACTTAAGAATTTATCAATACTAAGCTCAAATTCTTCATCATTAGCATAGTAACATTCTTTGGATCTTCTAGGTTTAAAGTTCTTATCCTTCTTTACTCTCTTAGGACATTTAAATGTGAAATGACCATATTCTTGACAAGTCCAACATTTAAAGATTTTCTTACCTTCTGGTTCTCTTTCACAAGCAAGGCAATTCCTTCCTCAATCTTTCTATCTTCAGTCTTAGATCTACTGCAACTAGCATATTCTCCACTAACACTAGTACTTCTTGACAAAGTAGGGCAAACACAAAGTGCATTGAATATTGTCTCAATTCTAGGCACTAGTAAATTTTAGCTTGTTTTTCGATGAAGATTAGTCAATTTTTAGATGCCGATTGGTTGACCAAATGACCATAACTATTGTCAAAGTTTTTTCCTTGATTATATGACCAGAAAATGTTCATCAAAATTGTGACATATGTAGAGGTTTATTTATTGATGGACCCATTGTCGAAGCAAGCAATTCATCCCAGAAGAATTATCTGTCGTGTCTTTCATCTATGCAACAAATGTTGGTCAAAATTGTGACATCTTATGGTCAGAATAGTCATCGAGTACATAGAATTCTCGTCAAAATGACAAAGCACTGTTGGTTGAAATGGAGACAATGATTGGTTAGAATAGTCATCAAGTATATAGCATTCTCGTCAATAGTATATTCTTTTGACCGTCGAAAAAGCGACCAAAAATTTAATAAATTTTTTTAAAAATAAAATATCTATTACTAATCTTTATCTAATAAAATTTAATTTTTAGTAATTATCTGCATTTAATATGCCAATTACTAATAGTTTTGTACTACACATGCAATGTATTCCCATGTGTGATGGTTAACTAGTAATGGGAAAGTTGTGATGATGGAAGAAGACAATGTAATGAACTACCAAGCAATAAACTTTTAATTCTTTACAAACAGATATATTTTTTCTCTTGAAGACACAATCCGGTATTTATATTATTAAACTCTCTATTCAATGAAACATTGATAGGAAAAGAATTCATTGATTGGTATTATAAGTTTTGATCATTCCATGTACTGATTATATTGTTTTGAAACTTCTTAAAATAAAATAATTTCAATCCTTTTATTGACTATTCCTGTACAGTGCTTGGCATGCAAATAATATTTGTCTTGAAGAACCAATGATTTCCTAGGCTCTGTCAAATAGTTGGCAAGCAATGATGTATTCAATATTTCTAAAGTGCTTCAAAAGGCTTAAACTCACCAGGCCAAGACTCTTCACCAATACACCCCCCATCCCACCATCCACACCCATCCACTCATGTCAAGATCTTGTCCAAAATCATGTTGAAATATCCATTGACCTAAATCAAGATCCTTCCCTCTCACTTCCTTCATTACATAATCACTTTTGGACTATATTCTAAAGTCCTTGAATCCAAGCAAATGTAAGTCAATGACACCAAATATATCACTTAAACTCACCAAAACTCTTCACAAGACTTCTAAGTGATATATTTGGTGTTATTGACTTACATTTTCTTGGATTCACAATATTGTGACATTTAATGAAGAAGACAATGTAATGAACTACCAAGCAATAAAATTTTCATTCTTTACAAACAGTCACTTCTCTACTCATGAAGACACAGTCTGGTGTTTATATTATTAAACTCTCTATTCAATGCAAGATTTATAGGAAAAGCATTCATTGATTGGTATTATTAGTTTTGATCATCCTATGTATTGATTATATTGTTTTGAAGTCTTAAAATCAAAGAATTTCAGTCCTTTTATTGACTGTTCCTGTACAGTGCTTTGCGTGCAAACAATCTTTGTCTTGAAGAACCAATGACTTCCTAGGTTCTGTCAAATAGTTAGCAAGCAATGATGTATTCAATATTTCTAAAGTGCTTCAACAGGCTTAAACTCACCAAGCCAAGACTCTTCACCAATACACCCCCCATCCCACCATCCACACACATCCACTCATGTCAAGATCTTGTCCAAAATCATGTTGAAATATCCATTGACCTAAATCAAGATCCTTCCCTCTCACTTCCTTCGTTACCTAATCACTTTTGGACTATACTCTAAAGTCCTTGAATCCAAGAAAATGTAAGTCAATAACACCAAATATATCACTTAAACTCACCAAGACTCTTCACAAGACTTCTAAGTGATATATTTGGTGTTATTGACTTACATTTTCTTGGATTCACAAGATCTTGACATTTAATGAAGAAGACAATATAATGAACTACCAAGCAATAAACTTTTAATTCTTTACAAACAGTCACTTCTCTGCTCGTGAAGACATAGTCTGGTGTTTATATTATTAAACTCTCTATTCAATGCAACATTGATAGGAAAAGCATTCATTGATTGGTATTATTAGTTTTGATCATTCCATGTACTGATTATATTTTTTTAAAGTCTTAAAATCAAATAATTTCAGTCCTTTTATTGACTGTTCATGTACAGTACTTGGCATGCAAACAATTTGTCTTGAAGAACCAATGATTTCCTAGGCTCTTTCAAATAGTTGGCAAGCAATGATGTATTCAATATTTCTAAAGTGCTTCAACAGGCTTAAACTCACTAAGCCAAGACTCTTCACCAATACACCCACCATCCACACCCACCCACTCATGTCAAGATCTTGTCCAAAATCATGTTGAAATATCCATTGACCTAAATCAAGATCCTTCCCTCTCACATCCTTCATTACATAATCACTTTTGGAGTATATTCTAAAGTCCTTGAATCCAAGAAAATGTAAATCAATAACACCAAATATATCACTTAAACTCACCAAGACTCTTCACAAGACTTCTAAGTGATATATTTGGTGTTATTGACTTACATTTGATGCCAATTTGGTGTTATTGACATATATTTCTCTCATGGAAAACATTCACAGTAAGTCAATAACACCAAATTGGCATAAAATGTAAGTCAATAACAGTGCTTGGCATGCAAACAATCTTTGTCTTGAAGAACCAATGATTTCCTAGGCCCTGTCAAATAGTTGGCAAGCAATGATGTATTCAATATTTCTAAAGTGCTTCAAAAGGCTTAAATTCACTAGGCCAAGACTCTTCACCAATACACCCCCCATCCCACCATCCACACCCATCCACTCATGTCAAGATCTTGTCCAAAATCATGTTGAAATATCCATTGACCTACATCAAGATCCTTCCCACTCACTTCCTTCGTTACATAATGACTTTTGGAGTATATTCTAAAGTCCTTGAATCCAAGCAAATGTAAGTCAATAACACCAAATATATCACTCAAACTCACCAAGACTCTTCACAAGACTTCTAAGTGATATATTTGGTGTTATCGACTTACATTTTCTTGGATTCACAAGATCTTGACATTTAATGAAGAAGAAAATGTAATGAACTACCAAGTAATAAACTTTTAATTCTTTACAAATAGTCACTTCTCTGCTCGTGAAGACATAGTCTGCCGGTGTTTATATTATTAAACTCTCTATTCAATGCAACATTGATAGGAAAATAATTCATTGATTGGTATTATAAGTTTTGATCATTCCATGTACTGATTATATTGTTTTGAAGTCTTAAAATCAAATCATTTCAGTCATTTTATTGACTGTTCCTGTACAGTGCTTGGCGTGCAAACAATATTTGTCTTGAAGAACCAATATTTTCCTAGGATCTGTCAAATAGTTGGCAAGAAATGATGTATTCAATATTTCTAAAGTGCTTCAAAAGGCTTAAACTCACCAAGATGCACACCTTGAAGTAACAAGAATTCCTCTACAGGCTCCTTTTCTGAGTTTCCCATCGACTCCAGCTCTATAGATATTCGTCTCATGTATCTCTTTGCTAGCTTAATGGAACCTAGCTTTATCTGTATCAAAGAAGATTATCAAATTATGAGTTTGAGCATAAGAATAAATTCATACATTCAAAAGGGACAAAATTACCCAAAAAATGGGCTTCTAAATTATCACTGATAGCTAATAAGCATGAATGACATACCATATAACACTCTCTACCCAGCACCATTCTTACAGTAAGATGTCCCAAAAATTAATTTTTAATATCTGTACTACGAATGTACATTTTAGTTGAAGTTGAGAGAGAATGGATTTTGAATTTAAGGGAAGTTTCCATGAAGTGAATACAATGCCACAAATGACACAAATGATAGTTTGTCATATACACTAAAGGAAACTTTGTATTTGCAAAGAGGCTTGAAGCATAAAATAGTTCAAAATCTTCAAAGCCTAAGGAGAAATCAAAACATCAGAGTCTTTTCTCATCAAAACATCATTCTATAAGTGAATAGTCAAAGAGCCTAAGGAAAAATCAACAAGATAATATAATCACCACTTTATATAAAAACTAGTGAAATCAAGGACAACCAATATAGAGATATGAAGTTATGATGTGTTACAAAGACATGATGTCCAACATGGAAAATGATCAAATCAATGGTAAACAGACCGACCAAGTAAAGTGAGAATAGAGACTTCTGTAAGGTTATAGATTCAAATTATGGACAAAGCAATGATGCATTGATAGATATAGCACATCAAAAGTTACATTTGCATATATTAACTGAGTGAGTAGGTTACTAGACACATGTTTTTATTTGTCATTTGGTATAGCTACAAATGAAATGCATAAAGAAGTGTTATAGCATGAACATGAGATAGTGGTATCTAAACAAAGGTAAGTTTTCAAAACTTGCATTCAAGGTATTGAAGGATACTACATGAACAATCATTAATACCATGAATCTACATCATTGGTTTAGTTTAAGCTTCACTTGGCTTCGAGAATAGTTTAATATTCTCTACTTAACAAGGCCAACCACATGAAGGTGGAAGCTCATTGCCCCCCCCCCCCCCCCCCCCCCCAACATCACTCTAAATTCCCCATTAACATCTAATAACATTCATTTATTCATTCATCCATTTTTTAAATATAACATTTAATCATTATAATCACATGATAACATTCATTAACACATAAAATTCATTAACACACAACATTCATGAATTTTTCATTAACACATCATTCATCAACATTTACTAGTACAAAATTACATCCATTAAGACAACGTTCTTTCATTAGCAAAAAATGTTAATTAAAATCACTTCTTTTTTGGTTTCTTGCTCATTTTTCTAAGGTAACAGCTAAGAAGAGCATCAATATCCTCGGCATTCCCCTCCTCTACTGGTTCTAATGCCACCACATGTATCCTCCTCATTTGTTTAGGAACAGGAGGCTGTTGCACCAAAGGGGGGTCCGCTGCAATAACAACTATGTAATGGGTTAAATTCACACCATTTTATATTAGTGTTACAAGTATTTAATTAAGTAAAAGAACTATAAATCAAAAAAGAAATTTAAAACAACAAAATATAGATTTTCGTTACCTAAATGTGCACCATGATCTACATGGTGATCACTCTGAACATCCTCCACTCATTCAGCATGACATTTTGTATGCCCTAAAATATATATACACAAAAAAGGTTACACCAATTTCAATTTAAGATGTTAAATTGTATTAATAATTACATAATTAATTTTAAATAGAAAATGAAGGGCTAGTGTGTTATGAAAGGAATAAGCTCCTTTGCGGGAGCATGTAGGAGATTTCCATGTAACCTCCATCGACACTATGATGCACATCAGGGGCTTCATCATGTAGCGTAGGATCTGTGTTACGATTAGGAGGTTGCATTGCAATGTCATGCGCATTATTATCAAATAGATTGTTGCTCAAGTATTCAATTTCAAATATATTTTATTTGGCATATTTACCTATTCAAATGATGCAGGAGACTCTTGGGTTGGGCCAGTGGAAGCTTGGTGTAGGTGTTCAGCCATGGCTTGATAGCCTTCCTTGAAGGCAATTTTTTTGTGTCCTGCATTGGCCTCTAAATTAAATTCTGAGCCCTACATTTTTTGATTAAACAAAATTATTTGCATTTTATTAATAATTTTGCTATGAAATTCATTTATTGCTACTTACAATTCGTGCTTTAATTTTTGAATATCCACCAGAGCCAAGTTTGTGCTGCTCAATCTTTTGCAGTCTAGCCTTTGTTTCCTTTGATGTGTCCCACAACCTATGAAAAGTTTGAAATATGTTACATGATATAGATATAAAGATCACTAATTAACTTGCATTATTACATTCTACTAGTAGTTAATACTATTGCATACCTTCTTTTCTCATTTTCTGGTGTAATTCCTCTTTGAGTATCCCCTTTCTCCTTTGCATCCAAAATGAACTCATTCCAATCCCTCATTGGAATAAAGGGAGAACATTTGTACTTTGGGTTCTGGATGAGACTCCTATATGAGTCCCTCACAGTCTTAAGATGTTTGGCAGATTTTTCTAAAATTTTCTTCTCCTCAAAAATATTACTACCAAACTCATGCTCTAAATCTTTAATGAGCTGATTTTTTAATTTTTTGTCTTGCAAGTTCCACCTTTTAAGAAAAAACAAAAAATTGTTAGATAGAAAAATTAACTAAGGTTGTGTACCTTGAATATAGTAAAAGAAAAGGCTTGAATGAAAGGAAAAATATTGTACCAATTAATGATATGAAATAAAAATAGTGGGATAGGGTTAGTTCACTTATGATGTTCCACCTTGTACGTATGGTGGGCCCGAATATCTTCAATGTGAAGTCATAAAGTGTCTTATAAAAAGAATCATTTCCTGCAAAAATGTAATGGGATAATCAATCCAAAACTTGTTATGAATAGGTAAATGCATATTACAATATAAATAATAATAGTTTAAAGTACCTGGAAGCTTAGGATATTTTAAAGGAATCAATTCTTTATCGTCAATCAACAATGACGTCTACATAACTCTCGTGCTAGAAACATGGGTAGATCCAAGAAATGATGGTGAATTATCACCAATACAGGTACTTTGATATGTATCTGGTGTAGCAAACGGTGCTGGTGTATCTCCTACTCCGTGCAAAATTAATCCACTATGAGATGCACCGAAGATTAAAGTAAAAATTATGAAATCATAATTAACACAAAACCAAATATAGCAAAACAAGGATTTACCAGGAATAGACCATGAAGGTGTCAATGTTTGCATGCCCCTTGTTGCCGATATTGCGCTCAGCAATCTTTGATGGATGTCGTTCGACCTCCTAGGAGGAGTCGCCTGCACTTGATCACCTGAACAATACATTGTTAGCAAAGACATTCTGAAATAATAAAAGTAAGAGTTAACTTAAGAAGTTTTTGAATGTTCCAAAGAAAAAATTTCTTGTAACTTATCAACTTAAGAATTATTTTACCTAGGGTGGCCGAAGCTCTACTAGTACCGGCCTCATCACGATGTCCATGACTAGGTACTTGAGCAAGCAAAAAATCCTGTTTCAAGAGCACATACATATTTTAGTTCACAACATAAAAGAGTATAAAATATAAACCTTTATTGAACTTTTGTTATAACTAAAGATTCATTTCTGCTTACTTAAAAATGATGTTCTTGTGCCATCAATTCATCTAGCCTCTTCAGCATCTCCTTGGTTGGATTTGCATCTTCCAAAATGCTAATAATTTTTGTATTGACTTTTTTTAGTTTTTTCTTCAACCTTTTTTATTAGATTAGGGATTTCTGGGATATCCTCATCTGTATCTATAGCTATTGCCTCTATTGTTGCAAGTACTTTTCCCCTATCCTGAACATCAAATTGTGATGGTAATATCAATTAAACTGTCATAATAACTCCAAAACCCTAAATAAAATAACATAATAATATAATATTTTTCAGCTATCTAATTTTTACAATTTCAATAAGGTTTACCGTTGCTGACGAATGGGTGGGAGGAGAATCTCTGTGACCTCTATCATGTGGGGGATCCATGTCATCCTGTGACAAAGATTAAATATAAAAACTTTAGCGAACTGAAAGCAATAGACTTAGCAAAAAAAACTTATTAATAAAATGGTATATTGGAGTCATAAACTTGAGGTTAGTTTAAATGGTATTTAGTACTTACCACCCTCATGATAGTAACTTTGTTTGTATCTATGCGATTTAAATGGTAATCTATTAGAAGTTCTTCTCCTGTAATTATTGATTTTATCACACATACAAAAACTTGATTCCCCTCACGCGCCTCAAATATGCAATTGGGTTGCTTATTAGTTGAGGAAAGTTGCATACTATTTATAAAACCCATAATATTCCCTATTTTTTTTGGTCTCCCATCAATGTAGATAGAAAATCTTTTACTTTGATCATTTTCTTTCCATTGTATATAATTTGTTGATAGTGCATACCTATGCATACTTTTTTTATATTGAACAATCTGTATCTAATCATTGTAATTGTAACAAGGACCAACATGCTCCATCAATTCAACAACTTTTTTGTAACATACCTTTATCCCATCCATGGAAAATAGGCCCAAACCATGTAATGAGGATGGAGCTATGTGATATATCCTATCATTAACACAAAAATCAGTGTTAATTGGAGGTAGCTCATTCGGTACCCATTCTTTCTCAAGATGTGTGTATCGAAAGGGAACCTTGATGTCACCTTTGGTCTCATCATCATAAGAACATGACCCCCTTTTAGCAAGGAAAAATTGCACGCGTTTATTAAATTTTTTTCTAATCTTTTGACCTCTAGTTGATCTCCCTATTTTAGTCATACTACATGTAGAACTTTCATCTACCATTCCCTCATTTCCCTCATTTGATGTAGATAGATCTGGCAAGCACCTATTTGGTGGGTCCTACAATCCATCAAATGAGATATTGTCATGTCCCTGCTTCAAATAGAATTTTGATAATAATTAAATAATATATTTAGAATAATCAAGTCGTGACACGGCCCATACGATTCTTCTTTGTCTATAAGTGGGAGATATAAAATGTAAGTTGAAAGTGAAGGAAAGGCACAAAAATAGGAATCATATAAAAGGATAAACAAGAAAAATATAACATTCAAACTTTCTGTCTATTTAGAATATAAAATATAATATGTCTATTTATAACATATGTGCTCGGTGATAAACAAGAAGAATATAAGAAAATTATGTCTATTTATTAACTTATACCTGTTGATCCATGTCGCTATGTGGGATCCTCGCCAAAGTGGTTAAATTTCTTGCATATGTTAATCATTTATCTTAAGTTAGCTAAAAATTACATGATACGTATGCTACAAATAATGTAGAAGATAACATGAACAATATGCAAGATTGTAAACATGAACAAATTACCTTTACCTTATATATGGAATGCAAGATCGTCAACAATAGGGGTGATGATGTCTGTAGTCAATTGCCTATTTACAGAAAGAGTGACTATCAAATAAAATATATACATGTATTATTAGCAATTAATTGAGCATCATAAGCAAAACATTGGTAATTATAAAACACATATGTTGTAATCATTAGAATTGAGCACAATAAATATGTAATCATAGAATTTAAATCAATAAATCAATATTAAATATATATCCTAATCAATATAAATATATATAAATAATTAAATCACATACCTTGTACATTTCAATCATGTCATTGATCATCTTCTTCATCCATCTCATCATCATCGCCATCATCATCATCATCATCATCATCATCATCACCACTATCATCATCACCATCATCATGAGCATCATCATCATCATCATCATTTTGATCATTTTGACAACAATACAGTGGCAAGAAGAGTTGTTTGGGAGCCTTCTTATAGGGGCTCATGTGCCTTTTCAAGTATAGGTACATCAAGGTCATCTGCATCAACATCATCATCGTGATCTTCTTGATCATCATGATCTTCTTGATCATCTTGATCTTCTTGATCATCTTGATCATCGTGATCATCATGATCTTCTTGATCATCGTGATCTTCTTCCATGGGATCATTACCTTCTACTTCTATATTCACACCTCCATGTTCCCTCATTTGGAAATCCACATTCTCTGGATTGTCATGGTCCATAACATGAAACCCAGGGTGGTTGACCTATATCAAAATGATGACCTTAAATTAACCATGACCATGATGTCATCATCAAATCATGTCTTATGTATTTTATAAATTATTGAAATACATACCAATGGATGAAATTCATTTCCCCCTTCAATGTGACCATGCTACCTAAAATGTTTCTCGGTTGTTTTGATTAGATATCTTTGAGTCTTTAAGCCCTTACAAATTTTGCAAGGACAATAACATTTTCCATCACCTTTTCTTTTAAAGTTAGACCACAATCTAGCAATTGTCTCCCTATTTTTTTGTGGGTTGATATCATCAGACATGGTCTTTCTTGAATGGAATGACTCATTGGTGGAAGAAGGATGATTTGTTTGCAACATCATGCAGATACAAATCGTCACTGAACAACCATTTTCTCAACTCTAATTTTATCAATGCAAAGGGACATTTATCATACCATAAAAACCTGATTATTTTTATATGGAATACACCAAGGAGTACCATTAGAAATATTAACCATTTAAAATCATGAAAAGTAAACCTAAATCAAACAGCTCATTTTTTCATCAGCATGTGTAGTATCTGTGTATATGAAAAATGAAAGAAATATCAAGCTGAAATAAAATAGTGAACAAAATAGTATTCCACATAGAGTGAATGAAATATACCATCAAAATAAGGTGACAAAATCCTATCACGAAGTATGGACATAGGAAATCAAAAAGGGACAAAAGACAAGAAATAGGAAAAATCATTACGACTGTAGAAAAATCATTAAGACTATAATCACAAAAAGAAACACTCTTTGTCAACAATGTTCAAAAACATTAGGACTATAGAAAAATCATTAAGACTATAGAAAATCAAATTCTAGAAATGGACGTTATGATGCTTTTCTATTAAAACAATTGAGCATTCATCATTTGCTATTGTTTATTCCATTTAAATATGTCAACAATGTTCAAAATCCTGTCACCAAGCATAGACAAGAAATCAAAAAGGGACAAAAGACAAAAAAAAAAAAAAAAAATCATTACGACTATAGAAAAATCAAGTTCTAGAAATGGACGGTTCTGATGCTTTTCCATTACAACAATTGAGCATTCATCATTTGGTACTTCTTGGTGTATTCCATTTAAGTATGTCAGGCACAAAGTATTCCATTTACATTTGACAAACATGCAGATTTGACCAAGCATTTATGTAAGGGTCAAGGAACCTAAAACCTTTTAAAATTACATTAGGATAGGAACCTAAAACCTTTTGAAAGGTTAAAGATGATGCAAGAAAGATTAAAGTGGTCGAAGTTGACAACTAGTGTGTATGGTAGAAGAAGACAATGTAATGAACTACCAAGAAATAAACTTTTAATTCTTTACAAACAGTCACTTCTCTGCTCCTGATGACACAGTCTAGTGTTTATATTTTTTTCAAGTGTAGCTTACAAATGTAATACCCCAAAAATGGGCTATAAGTTCATTAACCTCCTATATCATCAAATCATATGAAATCGACATCAAAGTCCTAACCTAAGGCACATCTAACATCATCAAATCTAATTGATTATCTTAAATTTTGCATCGGAGAATATTCCTAATAATATTCTTAATTATCTTAATTATCTTTAATTTTATAATTATTTGGCAATAAATCACATTTATCCTAAAGTTTGATTAATTGAATATTTTCATATTTAATTAATTAGATTTAATATTTGCCACTTAATTGTGTAATTAAATTTAATTATATCTATTATTAATTGTATTATTTAATTTTGACAATAAATCTAATATCATATGAATAATTGATTAAATTCTTATTTAATTAATTAAAGCAAGTTGTCATTATTTAATAATATAGTTTTTAATAAAATTTTGATTAAATAATTGATTAACCCATAAATCAATTATTTTATTTTTAAAAGCAGTTAAGTTGGAAATAAATCACTTTATTATTAAATTAATTCATAATTAAAACATGCACAATCATAAAAGCAAACAACTATCAATTATCAATTAAAGCTAAACTCTATTTTGAGTTAAAACTTAGCTTTTGCATGTTTTTGTGAGTTAATTATCTTTTATTTAAAAATAACTCAAAAATCAAGTTGAGTTATTTGAGTGATTTATGGCTTTTTCCCATGCACCTCCAAAGCCCTGGATTTCTATAAATTAAAGGCTCAACTCTTCACAAATCATCTCATATTTTGCACAATCACGCTGGAGAATTGGAATTGAAGAATCAAAGCTCTTGCGAATCGACATCTTTGTGAGATCAATCTTATTTTTGCATTCATATTACATATCATTGTTAGATTCATAGCATATCAGTTTTCAATAGCATTCATATCATATCAGTTTTTATCATTCTTATTGCATAGAAAATATCAAAAATATAGATTAATTGCATTTATTCCATATCTAGAATTGCATTCAAATCCTTCATTTAGGTGTCGTCTAGGTCACTGATCTCGATTACAATCTGAGAACATTAATCTTGCACCTATTAGAAGGCAGTAAATCGCTTGGTTAGATAGCTTTCAATTTTGCATGATTTTGATTATCACTAACCTCTAATGTTTTACTGAGTGTTGTGTCTACAGATCAGGTACAATTTTCACACACACATTTCTAGCACCCACCGTGGGGCAACCCACCTTTGCATGCTGGTTTTGATTTTTTTGGGAGCTAAAACCCCAAAGTTTCAAAGATTTAATTTTATCTCTCAAACGGCTTGGAATTTTGATCTGAAATTTGTTTTACAAGTTGGTGACATGTCATGGAAGATACAGTAAAAAATTTAGAATTTTCTGAGATGTTTTGAATTTTTAATAATTTTTTCTTGAAATTCTGGAAAAAATTAATATCTGACGTAAATCAGCATATTTTTCAAAAAAATTTATATTTTCAGAAAGCTCTTTAAATTCTACAGGGGGTCCATTCTTTGTGTTTTAAATTTGGACCTGATATCATAGCTCAAATAGTCAATTTACAAAAACTGGTCTGTATTGATAAAATGGGTCTCTAGGGCACAAATGAAGAGGTTTTTCTAAAAATTTTGCATTTTTGGAAAGCTCTCTGTTTTTTAGTAGAGGTCTCTATTCTGAATTTCTATTTTTGTGGCCAAAATCATATCAAAAAAATTAGATCTTGTTGACTAGGTCAAATGCAGCAAAAAAAAAATAAAGTTTTGTGATGGGTATGCACTTATTTTTTTTACATGGTTCAATGAATGATATGAGTTGTCATTTGGGTTGATTGCTGGTTATTATTACTGATAATAATTGATTTTTAGAGCTAACCCTGTGGTTTTCATAAGTTGAATATATTTTGCATATCTTGTTTGCTTGTTTGCTTGTTGGAGAGTTCGTCACTTGCTTGCATGGAAAAGCTCAACAAAAATTGCTAAAAATCAAGTAAAATCTACTAAGCGCGTTGCAAGGATCCCAGGTATTCTCCTTCATCTAATAATATTTTGATTTGGGACTTAAAATAAATCTCTTATGTGTCAAGCTTGTGTGCATCTTTTCATGCTTTTGATCTATTTCTACACACTTGCATAATTGATACTAGGTTGTGAACCCTTAAGGATTCATTAAGTAGTCTTAGAATACTTGTGATTGATCTTGATTGCTATCTTGGGTTATTGGACTCGCTAATACGCCGGCCCCTCATTTCCGCCCCGTGGTTGCAATCTCAACGCCATAAAGGGGAGGGGTCAACAGGACAGAAGCGTTAAATGTTCCACTTGGCAACCCTTTTGTGCTTTTAGGAACTCCCTTGTTTTCTAAGTTGTGGACTCATTTTTAGCTTGTGTGAGGTGTTAAGTGTTCCACCTTGTGGACTCATCTCATATTCGCTTTAAACGTTAAGTGTTCCTCTTTCTACTTTTTGGATGCTTTTGGTAGATTTGCTTTCGGAACATACATCTGTGCTCACATAGTAATTAGGCCCTATGAACACTATTTGTGATTCTTGAGAGATTGGATTCCTAGCAAAATCCTTCTTGACGATAGAATCCTTGTAGGTAGGGAGGATACTTAGTGCGTTTCACATTCAACTTAGTTAGTGAGTCTTCTCTTATTGATCGACACATTCTCTCTCCGGAGAGGTTGATAGATCACGTGGGGTTGATATCACGAGCTTTGGTGAATCAAAATTGGTTAGTGCGTCTTCTCTTATTGATTGATACATTCTCTCCCCGGAGAGGTTGATAGATCACGTGGAGTTGATATCACAGACCTTGGTGGAACAAAACTTTGTCTTAGCATGTCGGATTAATCTGCTTGCTTTGTTTGGGTTAAAAGTGAAGAGGTGTCAAAACCTTGAATCTGGAGCCAAGTCCCCTTGTGGTATACTATTGTGAGTCATCTTTAGAGAGGGTTAACCATAGCGGACAATCCCTTCACAGGGCAAACTGCATTGACGGAACCTCAAGCGGTAATAGCCATTTTCGCCATGGTAGTGACAGCCGCTATATAAATGTCCTTGTGGAAGAAATCTCCACGGGTATGGTTCATTGTTGGGTTGTCAGATCTCCCTAGCAGCTCTTGAAGATTAAGTTCTCAGACTGTGTCAAAACCCTGGTGCACCGGGATTGGAGTTCACCCCTTTGAATCATAAAAGTTGCAGAGTCAAACCATTACTAAAAACCCTAGAGAGGCCAATTTTTCATTCTCAGGTATATGTGTGTTATTGCAAAACTTTTCAGAACATACACAATTAGTACTCTCAGGGATTAGCACAATTTGGTCACTTGATTGTTCATGCGCAAGGTTGTTTTTGCCCTTGTTCATTGTTTTCAGACGTGCTTGGAATCACTTGCTTGCTGTTCTACGTGATTATTTATCTACTTGGCTATTAAAAATGATCAAATCTGGTATAACCTTCAAAATCTGGATAGTACAATTTGCAAACAATCCAAAACTGAAAACCTTAAATTTTGCAAAAATTGACGTAAAATTCTTTCTGGAGTCAAAAGTCATTTCAAGAAGTCAAAAGTCGTACGAGTTTTGTCAAGTGTCATTTCAGTATTACCCAACTGTCGTATGAGTTTAGCAACTATCGTTTCATAGACTACCCAGTGTCGTACGAGTCTGCAGAGTGTCGTTTGGAAAAATTTGGGAGAGTTGTCAAAAATTGTCAAATTGCAAGATATCCAATGTTTCCAGCCTAGTTCCAGAATCTGTCAAAAATATCATTGTGTCAAGAACAGATCAGTAGCTATTGAGAATTAGTACACATGTCTCAAAGAATCAGTACACATGAGGAAGAAATTCTGATCGCCGCTATAATGAAACAGATACAAGCTATGCAAGTCCAACTTGACAAACTTGAGAAAGAGAAGGAATCTAAAAAGTTATCCATGGAATCTCTATACTCTTTTCCATTTGATAAAGACTTGTACATGTCACCATGCCCCCGGAAAAAAATTGAGCAATATGATACCTCTTCCACGGAGAGTGACACATCTAGCTTTGAAGACTATGATGACTATGATGACAGAAAATGTAATGATACCTATGACACCTCTGTTCTTAAGAGTCCTCCTCATCGTTCATTCCTACTTACTACAAATGGGCCATCACATTGGATAGATCGTGATGGTGATCCATATGATTCTGATTTTGAAAGAGATTTTGATGGCTTTTGTGGACAATACCTTGATGATGATCCATCTACTACTGCTGAGGACTATAAAATACATCGTGCTAGCTTGAAACGTCAATACTATAAGGATCTCTCCTCTAAGAACTCTCAGGCTGAAAATAAAGATTACACTCTCAAGCAAGATCATGTTAATGTTGGACCTTTGTCTAGCGATGGTTCCCTTCCATCCCCTACTTCCTCCAATACCTGTACATTTCCTAAAGCTTCTGAGTCTTTCACATCTTTCACAGAACCTTCATCCGACACAAGCCCTAATACTTTTCATGTGGTTCCCTATAGTTATCCTCCAGGGCTACCTCTTAAAGAAACTCAAGCTAACCTTCACTTGGCTACAAATACTTTCAATAATGATAAACCTAAAGAGCCTAAGCCTTCATATGCTATAATGCCTACTTCAGCTAGTCTTTCACCATCTCTTCCAAAGTCATCCATACAATCCCAACATGCTTCCTTGTCCTTAGAAGTGGCTCCATGTCAAGAGGACTCTAAAAATGATAAAGAAAAGAACATAAGGAAAGATCAAGATCAAGAAGCCTCCATGTCATCCATTCCTTTTTCTGATGTCTCTTATCTTCTTCATGGTTCTTTTGATCCTATACACCCTTTTTCATGCATTCCACCATGTCTTAAGTCTTCTCTTAAGCAAGATCAGGCTACTACTTACACTAATGGGCTTATTGACAATCAAAATGACCTTACTACGCTTGCACTTTCCAAAGATGATACTTCCATTAAGGTTGGTAAAAATGGTGTTCCTTCCAATGTTAAGCCTATTGAAAATCAAGAGAAAAATTATGCGCTTATGCTATCCAAAGATCCTTGTCAAGATCAAAGTTTTTCATCTTCTTGTTCTACCACTCCATGTTCACTTCCACTTTCTACTCTTCCTAAGTCTTCGCAAGCTTTGAATGATCCTATCAAAGAAGGTGCTCATATTCAAAATGTCCATGATTCTATTAAAAATTCTAATGCTCACTCTAAAGATGTTGATATCCTTGGTTGTCATATAGATGCTGATGAACTTTCTGATTATCCTTTTGCGTCTTCCACTTCCATCCTTGGACCTCTTCCACCACTACAAAGATCTTCATGCCTTCCTTCCATCTTGGGTCCTTATGTCCCTTCACTTTCCCCTCCTAACTCTCCTAATTTTCCATCCATCTTGGGTCCTTACATACCTCCATCTCCCATCTTTTCTCAAGATCAACATAGATGCACACCCTTGAATCCTTTTCATCCACCCACCCATCTAAACCAGTCATATCCTCCTCCTTCTTCCACAAGTCCCAAGTTTTTTGGAAGTAACTTGAATGTTCAATACAAGAAAAAGAAGCAATACAAGAATCCATCAAAAAAAGCATATCACCATGTCTCCTCTCATAGACATGGAAGCATAAAGTCAAAAGAAATATCTAAGAAAAAAACTACAAGACAAGTATGGGTTCCAAAATCCATCATTGAAGATATTATCTCTAAATCATCAAAAAGAAATAAAAAGCCTACGACTATATGGATTCCAAAGTCTCTCTTGAAAGAGTATGGTGTTGAACAAAAAGTGAAATTGACATTCAAGCTTCCAAAGGCTTCCACTACATCTCCTTCCAAAAATATTCTTCCATTTCATGCGCCCAAACCTCAACCTCTGCTATCCATTCACCATATTCCTTCATGTATTCCTTCATTCACGTTTCCTCCACTCTCTCGCCACCCTTCAAGGTATGTGTTGACGTTGAGCTTGCCTTCCTTTCCACCTACCCTTTTACAATCCTTCCATGCATTATCCTTCTACCTCCTATCCTTTTTCCTCACTTGCCTATTCCTCCTATCTTCCAACCTCACTCGCTTTGCATAAAACCTTATCCTCCATTTTTCTCTTTCATCTCCCTTTCCCTATCAGCATCTTTGAGCGTGTTATTTTGAATCCTTGGTATATCATGGTTTATCCTTTCAAGGAGCACTATCTAAAAAGCTTGCCTTCTTCCAAAAAAAGAGAAATGAAAAAATTAAAAAAAAAAATGAAAATGTGCCTTGGTGAAAACCTAGAAATAGGCACCTTGGTAGCAAAAGTAAAGAGAAATTTTTTTTTCATCCTAAGGTGAAAACCACTCCCTTGTGGCGCCTTGGATAAGTACCATGATGAAAACCTGGCAATCAGGCATCATGCGTAGTTCTTCTACATATTTCATCCATTTCATCTTCTCTCTTTGATCTTGACAATGTTGATCTATACATGAATATTTGGCTATTTTGTGAGCTATCTTACGGTGATCTTGCTTTCATTCCTTCCATGTTTAGCCTTCATATCCATCTTCCTCCATTCATTTTCGCCTATCGCTATCCTTTTCCCCTTTGGTCTTGATCTAATAAAAAAAGAAAGAAAGAGTAAAACACGGTGCTATGAAGCCTCTTGACATGTCTACTCCTTTGGATTGCATCCTTTCCTGCTCTTGCATTATGATTTTGTGCTTATCCTATGCTAGCCTTTCATTGCTTGTCCAAATGCGCTTTACATGACAATTTTTTCCTAGCTTGGGTATTCTTGAGGAGTTTCCCCTTTGACGATTTCTTCCCTTCATTTTCCTTCATTCTCTTATCTTCCATCTCTTCCACCAGCTTGCTAATCCCTCTTGTTCTCCACCTTGCTAGACATTGGGACCGCATGATATGATCTTGCTTGGGAGTTTGCAAATGGAAAAAGATGCTATCAAGTATACCAAGTATCAGAACAATTATCAGAATCAGTATCAGAACAATTATCAGAACAATTATCAAAATCATTATCAGAATCAGTATCAGAATCAGTATCAGAACAAGTATCAGAACCAGTATCAGAACAAGTATTAGAACACCTATTGGGGCTACACCATTCACTTTAGTTTATGGGTCTAAAGTAGTACTGCCTATTGAGGTTGAAATCCCATCACTCAGAATCAGAATGCATGGACTTGTCACTAATGAAGACTACAGAGTGTCGAGGTTACAAGAACTTGAACTACTAGATGAGCGCAGACAAGCAGCGTATGATCATCTCAGAGTGTATCAGAAAATAATGTCTAGAGGCTACAACAAGAAAGTTCGACACAGAGAATTTCAGGTTGGTGATCTAGTGTTGAGAGAAAATCCTAAAAATCAATCACATCGAGAACGCAAGGGAAAGTTCGAACCCAATTGGTTGGGTCCCTTTGTTATCACTACTACTTTTGGCTCTGGTGCCTATCAACTCTCAACGACTGAAGGAGAACAGCTCCGAGAACCAATCAACGTTCTCCATCTGAAGAAATTCTACGCCTAAGGCATTTAGTGCTTGGTAAATGTCCTGAAAAAATCTTAAAAATCAGAAAAAGTCCTGAAAAAATGAACATCTTGGTGAAAACCTAGCAATAGGCACCTTGATGATTCACAAAAAAAATCAAAAAATGAAAAATACAAAAAAATGAAAAAAGAAAGAAAAAGTGCCTTGGTGAAAACCTGGAAACAGGCACCTCGGTAGCAAAAATAGAATCTCTACCAAGATGGTGAAAACTCGGCAAACAAGCGCCACTTGTTCCAAATACTCCATCTATCAGCACAATCTTGGTCTTTCCCAGCTTTCAGTCTTGCTTTAGTTTGTACATATCTCCCGGTTTGTTCCTGCATTTCCAGTTTTCAATAAGTCGGCCTGTACACCAACCAGCTCAAGCGTTTGCATCCTATCAATGTTCACACTTGGGGGCAATCAATGTCATATCCTATGGTCTCCCATGTATCTTAGACGTTTCATATCCACTCAGAGTCCTTTGAAGCTTCAAGTTGAGTCAGTCAGTCTGTCTCGTCTCCAGAAAGGATTTTGCATCAACAACAATCAAACATCAAAACTCAACTGAAAACAATCTGTGCTTTTCATGCTTTTATCTCCTTGTATGCTTACTGATTCGCATTGAGATTTTTTCATATTATGTCCCTTCGAGCTCTTCAATGATGTCCTTTACAGGATTTAGAGAGTGATGACTGGGGGCATAATCTTTTCTTTGTCTTCTGCTTGTATGTGAAAATCTAACAGCTTTGGAAATTTTGGATTGAAATGGTGTCCGACTGTAAGAGCCTCTATCTCGAATTGGATGGCCATGCGTACCTCGACCATTGATACCCGAAAAATTCAAGGAAGTTTGCTCTAACTATTATCTTTTTGAGTAAGTTCTTTCTCCTACTGTGGAACGCAATCTTGCCTAAGGATGTGAACGATAAAGGGTCACTATGGGTAATTCACATTGGATTTAGAATGATCTCTTGACTGTTTGATGTGTTTGTAATGCAAGGCGTACTCAGGTCATCACAACGTTTATGTTTTGATGCTTGTACAAATTGCTATATCAAAATGGACATGATATTCAGGTCATCCTGGCGCTTGTGCCTTGGTGCTTATATCTAATCCGACATTTCGAAAACAAAATCAATATTCATATATCCATGGTTGTTTGACCAGTGGGTGTTGTATTGATTCTTGCGCATACAAATCGATATTCATATGTCTATGGTTTCATGGCTAGTGGGCATTGTATTGATTTATCTGGTTACCTAAAAGTTCAATGATGATAACAAATCGACATATGATCAGTGACTAGGTCCTAGGTCTTAGGTTGCATTTCATTTTGCATGTCTCATTTCATTTTGCATGTTGCATGATCTCACAATGATTAAACGAACTCCAATGCTTAAATGATTCTTCAAATCGCATCTTCAAGTCTAACAAGAGCTGAATCTCACACGAAGGTTCCTCCAATGAAAGAGCAAGTAGAATCCTTTTTCGGGATCAAAATTCAAATCTGAGATCATTCATATTATTAATTGCTTGCATAATCGACCTTCAATCATCACAGAAATCCAGTATTCAACTTAACTGATTATCTAACATCAAACTATCAAAATTTCAACTTGGTCAACTATGGTCACCTCATGGTTTAACCTAGTCAAACTTGGTCTTTTGGGACCTTCCAACGATGCAGAATACGTTCTCGGATGTAAATAACCACTTCTTAGATCAATTAACATGCTTCTAAACTATCAACGCTGACTTTTCTTGTCAGATTTCAATTTTAATCCCGAAGGGGGCATGGTATTGCACATCATTCAAAGTCTGTAAATCAAATTCTATCGATCAAGTCTATCAATATCTTTCATCAGTGATCAAGACAACAATCACGTCTAATCGTTGATTCATCAAAAGTCCTCATCGCTCGGGGAAAATCTATCATCACTTGGGGCATATCAGACTCATCGATCCATATCAATCTGGTATTCTCCTAATCTTGTAAACTGTATTAGTTTTTGCAACCATCAGATCATAGTGTTCTTTCCTTGGTTCTTCGGCAACTGAAGGATTCGGATGTGATACCTGCTAGTTCTGCTAAGACAATAGAATCTAGAACAGGTCACTCACTTCTTATCAATCCTAAGGTTCAGAATCAAGCATTTTGACACTTTTTCACAATCATAGGTTCATTTGCTGCTACAGTGAACATTATCTTTGGTCATTCAAGACCTATTATCTCCATATCAATTCAATATCAATCAACTCCTATCTCAATATCTTTCAATCAGTTTCTATCTTGAGATCGGTTTATCTTTATCAAACACAGACTATCTTTGAACCACTGCGCTTCACACAGTAATTCAAAGAGGGGCAAAATGTAATACCCCAAAAATGGGCTATAAGTTCATTAACCTCCTATATCATCAAATCATATGAAATCGACATCAAAGTCCTAACCTAAGGCACATCTAACATCATCAAATCTAATTGATTATCTTAAATTTTGCATCGGAGAATATTCCTAATAATATTCTTAATTATCTTAATTATCTTTAATTTTATAATTATTTGGCAATAAATCACATTTATCCTAAAGTTTGATTAATTGAATATTTTCATATTTAATTAATTAGATTTAATATTTGCCACTTAATTGTGTAATTAAATTTAATTATATCTATTATTAATTGTATTATTTAATTTTGACAATAAATCTAATATCATATGAATAATTGATTAAATTCTTATTTAATTAATTAAAGCAAGTTGTCATTATTTAATAATATAGTTTTTAATAAAATTTTGATTAAATAATTGATTAACCCATAAATCAATTATTTTATTTTTAAAAGCAGTTAAGTTGGAAATAAATCACTTTATTATTAAATTAATTCATAATTAAAACATGCACAATCATAAAAGCAAACAACTATCAATTATCAATTAAAGCTAAACTCTATTTTGAGTTAAAACTTAGCTTTTGCATGTTTTTGTGAGTTAATTATCTTTTATTTAAAAATAACTCAAAAATCAAGTTGAGTTATTTGAGTGATTTATGGCTTTTTCCCATGCACCTCCAAAGCCCTGGATTTCTATAAATTAAAGGCTCAACTCTTCACAAATCATCTCATATTTTGCATAATCACGCTGGAGAATTGGAATTGAAGAATCAAAGCTCTTGCGAATCGACATCTTTGTGAGATCAATCTTATTTTTGCATTCATATTACATATCATTGTTAGATTCATAGCATATCAGTTTTCAATAGCATTCATATCATATCAGTTTTTATCATTCTTATTGCATAGAAAATATCAAAAATATAGATTAATTGCATTTATTCCATATCTAGAATTGCATTCAAATCCTTCATTTAGGTGTCGTCTAGGTCACTGATCTCGATTACAATCTGAGAACATTAATCTTGCACCTATTAGAAGGCAGTAAATCGCTTGGTTAGATAGCTTTCAATTTTGCATGATTTTGATTATCACTAACCTCTAATATTTTACTGAGTGTTGTGTCTACAGATCAGGTACAATTTTCACACACACAACAAACATTAGAAGTCTTGTTAAGAGTCTTGGTATGTTTAAGCACCCTTTTGAAGCACTTTAGAAATATTGAATACATCATTTCTTTGTCAAATAGTCTTGGTCTAATAGAACTCCCAACAATTCTTAAACATACTTTATCTGATATGATGAATTCTTAAACAATTAAGGTTGGAGTAGACATAGTTATCACACATTTTTTTGTGTGGTACAAGGAAGAATTGGATAGGTCAAATCTTCCTTCATCCTAGCAGTCTACAGAATTAGACCTTTATTAAGAATTCATCATATCAGATAAAGTGATTTTGACCAACACGGGAACAGAAGTAAAAAAAAAAGTCAAATTTTATACCTATATCCCGCCTACCGGTACATTTCATTTTATTTCATTTTGGCATAGTTTGTGAGCAAAGGAGTGCTGAAGGAGGTGGTATAAGGAGGGAAATTGCACTAGGTCAACACCGCGCGCCTATATGCAAGTAAGTTCGAACCAGTGGTTGAATATCACGTAAGTGTAGACCGGTGAGCAATAAAAGCTTAATTTTAAATATTAACTAATAGATTAAGCATATTATTACTATGCTTAATATTCTATTTAAATACATTTAACACAAAAAACAAAATTACAAAACTGAACCAATGGCATGTTTACAACAAAGGTCTAATAGAACTCCCAACAATTCTTAAACATACTTTATTTGATATGATGAATTCTTAAACAATTATTAAAGAATTCATCATATCAGTTAAAGTATGTTTAAGAATTGTTGGGACTGGTCCTTTGGCGTGTATTAAACATAATAGAATTTTCAGCATATTATTATCATTCTATTTCTTTGTTGTAAACATGCCATTGGTTTAGTTTTGTAATTTATTTTTTGTGTTAAATGCATTTAAATAATTTTTTGTGTTAAACTCACCAAGACTCTTAACAAGACTTCTAAGATATATATTTGGTGTTATTGACTTACATTTTCTTGGATTCAAGGACTTTAGAATATACTCCAAAAGTGATTATGTAACAAAGGAAGTGAGAGGGAGGGATCTTGATTTACGTCAATGGATATTTCAACATGATTTTGGACAAGATCTTGTCATGAGTGGATGGGTTTGGATGGTGGGATAGGGGATGTATTGGTCAATGTGATCTGATCATGAAGCCACAGTTTGGTGTTTATATTATTAAACTCTTTATTCAATACAACATTGATAGGAAAAGAATTCATTGATTAGTATTATAAGTTTTGATCATTCCATGTACTGATTATATTGTTTTGAAGTCTTAAAATCAAAGAATTTCAATCCTTTTATTGAATTTTCCTATACAGTGCTTGGCGTGCAAACAATCTTTGTCTTGAAGAACCAATGATTTCCTAGGCTCTGTCAAATAGTTGGCAAGCAATGATGTATTCAATATTTCTAAAGTTCTTCAAAAGGCTTAAACTCACCAAGACTCTTCACCAATACACCCACCATCCACACCCATCCACTCATGTCAAGATCTTGTCCAAAATCATGTTGAAATATCCATTGACCTAAATCAAGATCCTTCCCTCTCACTTCCTTCATTACATAATCACTTTTGGACTATATTCTAAAGTCCTTGAATCCAAGCAAATGTAAGTCAATAACACCAAATATATCACTTAAACTCACCAAGACTCTTCACAAGACTTCTAAGTGATATATTTGGTGTTATTGACTTACATTTTCTTGGATTCACAATATTGTGACATTTAATGAAGAAGAAAATGTAATGAACTACCAAGCAATAAACTTTTAATTCTTTACAAACAGTCACTTCTTTGAATCTCGTGAAGACATAGTCTAGTGTTTACATTATTAAACTCTCTATTCAATGCAACATTGATAGGAAAAGCATTCATTGATTGGTATTATAAGTTTTGATCATTCCATGTACTGATTATATTGTTTTGAAGTCTTAAAGTCAAAGAATTCCAGTCCTTTTATTGACTGTTCCTGTACAGTGCTTGGTGTACAAACAATCTTTGTCTTGAAGGACCAATGATTTCCTAGGCTTTGTCAAATAGTTGGCAAGAAATGATGTATTCAATATTTCTAAAGTGCTTCAACAGGCTTAAACTCACCAGGCCAAGACTCTTCACCAATACACCCCCCATTCCACCATCCACACCCATCCACTCATGTCAAGACCTTGTCCAAAACCATGTTGAAATATCCATTGACCTAAATCGAGATCCTTCCCTCTCACTTCCTTCGTTACATAATCACTTTTGGAGTATATTCTAAAGTCCTTGAATCCAAGAAAATGTAAGTCAATAACACCAAATATATCACTACTTCACAAGACTTCTAAGTGATATATTTGGTGTTATTGACTTACATTTTCTTCGATTCACAAGATCTTGACATTTAATGAGGAAAACAATGTAATGAACTACCAAGAAATAAACTTTTAATTCTTTACAAACAGTCACTTCTTTTCTTGTGAAGATGTTACAAGTAGTAGTTGTTGTTGCACCAAAAGATCAACCTGTTAATGCCTGATACAACCACTAGACTTATAGAAGACACATGAGGTGGTTAAGCCATGTCATGAATCCCGAGGGGAGCATTGACCATTTTGCCAACAATCTCCCCCTCAGCGTTACCCAAGGGGATTCAAACATGTGACCAAGCTCTGATACCACTTGTTACAAGTAGTAGTTTTTGTTGCACCAAAAGATCAACCTGTTAATGCCTGATACAACCACTAGACTTATAGAAGACACATGAGGCATTTAAGCCATGTCACAAATCCTGAGGGGAGTGTTGACCATTTTGCCAACATAAGACACAGTCTGGTGTTTATATTATTAAACTCTCTATTCAATGCAACATTGATAGGAAAAGAATTCATTGATTGGTATTATAAGTTTTGATCATTCCATGTACTGATTATATTGTTTTGAAGTCTTAAAATCAAATAATTTTAGTCCTTTTATTGACTATTCCTATACAGTGTTTGGCGTGCAAACAGTCTTTGTCTTGAAGAACCAATGATTTCCTAGGTTCTATCAAATAATTGGCAAGCAATGAGGTACTCAATATTTCTAAAGTGCTTCAAAAGGCTTAAACTCACCAAGACTCTTCACAAGACTTCTAAGTGATATATTTGGTGTTATTAACTTACATTTTCTTGGATTCAAGGACTTCAGAATATTGACTTACATGGGGGGTGTATTGGTGTAGGGCACCTAGGCCATTTAGACCATCCTTGCAAACATTTTGGGGTTTTTTTTTTCCATGTTCAAGACATGATTTTCTGTCAAGGACTAAGAGCACATCATTATTTTTTGTCTGCAACTAAGGGCATACAATTAATAGAGTTTTTATTCTAAATTTTTAACAGTTCACAATTAAACAAAGTGAAGAAGGGCACACAATTGTACACAATTAATAGCTTTTATTTTCTACACTTTCATGATATTCAACCACTTATTCAACATTTTTTACAATGAAACCAAAAGTAGCATCAATTTTACCTTGAACTCAGTTGATGAGGAAACAAAGAACCCACCCTTAGCTGACTACTCTATATCTCTAGAAATTAAACACCATTACAAGTGGAAATTTGTGGGCCACTTCTAATGGTGGCGTGAACACCATTAGAAGTGTAGAGATTAGGGTTTCAAACCCATGACAAATGAAAACAATTTGAAAAAAAATGTACCCCTTGTAAATTTGAATTCATTGCAAACATTTTGGGGTTTTTTTTTCCATATTCAGGACACGCTTTTCTGTCAGGGATTGAGAGCACGTCATTATTTTCTGTCTGCAACTAAGGGCACATAATTGTACACAATTAATAGCTTTTATTTTCCGCACTTCTGTGATATTCAACCACTTATTCAACATTTTTTTACAATGAAACCAAAAGTAGCATCAAGTTTACCTTGAACTCAATTGATGAGGAAACAAAGAACCCACCCTTAGTTGACTGCTCTGTATCTCTGGAAATTGAACACCATTAGAAGTGGAAATTCATGGGCCACTTCTAATGGTGTTCATGCCACTTCTAATGGTGGAGTGAATAGCATTAGAAGTGCAAAAATTAGGGTTTCAAACCTGTGACAAATAAAAACAATTTGAAAAAAAATGTACCCCTTGTAAATTTGAATTCATTGCAAACATTTTGGGGGTTTTTTTTTTCCATGTTCAAGACACGATTTTCTATCGGGGAAAAAGCACATCATTATTTTTTGTCTACAACTAAGGGCACATAATTAACAAAGGTTTTATTCTAAAATTTTAATAGTTTGCAGTTGAACAAAGTTTCATTGGCTTGCGATTGAGTTTTTAATAGCTTTTATTTTCTGCACTTCTGTGATTTTCAACCACTTATTCAACATTTTTTTACAATGAAACCAAAATTAGCATCAATTTTACCTTGAACTCAGTTGACAAGGAAACAAAGAACCCACCCTTAGTTGACTGCTCTATATTTATGGAAATTGAACACCATTAGAAGTGGAAATTCATAGGCCACTTCTAATGGTGTTCATGCCACTTCTAATTGTGGCATGAACACCATTAGAAGTGCAGAGATAAGGGTTTCAAACCTATGACAAATGAAAAAAATTTGAAAAAAATAAAAAAATGTACCCTTCATTAAGCAAATGCCAAAAAATTAATCTCTTACCAAGGCTGCGATGAAATGGTTGAAATCGAATGCCTATTACTCTTGATGCTTGCTTGGGTTTGAGAAGAGAAATTTGGAAGAGAAGAAGATGCCACAACTTACAAGCTAGATGCATATAGGGGGTGTGATCCACATACAACTTCCCTCCTTACCGCCTCCTTCAGCTCTCCTTTGCTCGTGGACTATATATGCCAAAATGAAATAAAATGAAATGTGACGGCAGGTGGGATATATGTATAAAATTTGACTTTTTTTTAACTTCTATTCCCATGTTGGTTGGAATTACGACCCTAAAGATTGGTCGTAATTCTGACCAACACGAGAATAGAAGTAAAAAAAAAATCAAATTTTTCTTCTATAAACTGGCCATGGAAAATCATTTTATAACTTGGTCAGAAATGTTGGTCTAAAAAGTGGGTCAAATGTACTAGTGAGGTAATTCTCTAGACTGTCTCAAGCCTATCTCTGCTGCTTCTAATCTTCCGAGAAGAGTTTCTCTGGTAAACTTCTCAGTACAAGGTATAACTTGTTCAATCATCTGCATTGTATGCTTAAATACAGGAGTCAATGTCTTTAGAATTTTCCATATCACTTCATCCTCATTCTTGTTTTCTTCACAAGCTTTGATACCTGCAACAATTTCTGATATCCTACCAATATAAATTCTAACAAATTCATCTTCCATCATCTTTTCATCTTGAAATAAACATATCCAATTCTTTAATCTAATTCTCTTTGCATGTACATCACCTTCAAAAGTAGATTGTAAAGCTAACCAAATTTCATGAGATGTCCTTATAATTTTTACCTGACTGTATTCATTCTTTGGAAGTGCTGACAAGAGTGCTTCTCTAGCAAGTATGTTACACATGAACATATGGGTATGTGCAAGATCATGAGAGGCCAAAAAGTGGTGATGTGAAAAATATTCACTTTTCACTCGTCCAAAAGTGCATGAAAGTGCTTGTTGACTTTTTAGTAGGCCTGGGTGTCAGTACACCTGGGAAAACCTGCCACCAAAGCATAGGCCTAATCGGGTACCCGATAACTATGGCATAAATCTGAAACCTGCGAACCCTTTTTCTTCATTTCTTTCTATGATTTTCTCTGCTAAAGCCCATGATTTTCATATACCTGATTTAGTTTCGAGTACCTGATATTGGAAAAAACAAATCCGACTCCTAGCATATTCGGTAAGTAATTATTTGTATATTTTTATTATTTTATTTCATTTTCATGCTAAATATAGCATTTTTTTTTAAATAGGGTTTTGTATTTATATTTGTAATAATATATAAAATTAGATTGAAATTTAGATTTGTTTTTTATTTAATCAAGCATGGCTAACAACAATGAAGAAAATGACCCTCCCGCACCAAATAATGATCCCAAAAATAATCCCCCATATCTAAATCCTAAATCTTTACAAGATTTGATAGAAGAAAATTTGAACACAATACGTGGTTTCCAAAACACGTATCAAAATATACCTACATTAGGTCCCATGCTTGCCACACTAAATACAATTGTTGAAAATATTGACACACTCACGCAGCAACATAATGTTGCTCTTCATTAGCGTGATGATATGCATGCCTAATTTGATGACGGGCTTGACCATGATGGGATTGCGGCCCTTAATATAAGTAAGGAAGATATAGCCGCCCTTTTTGTCAATCCTAAAATTGGAATACCAGTTGACCCCAAAAAGCCCAAATTATCAATAAAATGGTGCACAAATGATGCAATGCACACAAACTTTTGGGATCGCTGGTGGATGGTTTTTGATAAACCACCCCATAGCAATTTGGAGGTCCCATTTTATTTCATTAAAAAATTGTATGCTAAGTTTGTGCTTGGTCACCATGTTGATTATTGGAGTATGAGGCCCAACATGGGTGTAGGCAGAGGAGCTCTACAGACTAGGCCATCTGCCCAATGTCGAAAGGCCACTACCTTTGTCCCCCCCACTGATGTCACACCCCCTCCTCCAGTGCAGCATCTTGATATCATTTTTGAGGCTTCTGAACAAACTATTAGGGCCATTCATTTACTGAGTGATGAGTTGATCACGCAGACCAGGTTAGTGTTGCCTCCTGGTGTGGATGATGCTAGCGCATCAACATCTCATCAAAGTACACATGTATGCAAGCCCCATATGTGCATTATGTGCAGGCATATGTGCCTTGGACCGCTTACTGATTCTGATACATATCAACTTCATGATATTGATGAGGAGGATACAGGGACGCAACTGCAGAGGCTGCAACACCTCATGGAGCATTTACATCTCATGAGAGTGCTCAGGAGGTGCACGTAGAGCCATTGACTCCTGTTGATACGGTAAGAGTAAACATTATAAATAAATTTGTCACATGACTTATTTAAATTAAAAATAATTTATTTATTTAGATTAGTTTTAATGATTGCATGCACTTATGTATATATGTTTTTTCCATTTATGTTCAGTCGATGACACAGGAGGAGGTGAGACAAGTGGATGAGTCCACACTTTTGGCCATTTCATTTGGCCTTGATGACTATACGGTATATTATAAATTATGTACCCATTAGTTTTTTTTATATCATTTGGCGTACATGCTTAAATCTCTATCAATTAGAGCAATAAAATTCATATATTTACTAATATATATTTTCATCTTATTGTGTTCTTACAGGCTACAACTGATGTCAGTGGGGGGCATGAGGGGGTTCCTTCATCAGGTGTTGACAAAGGAAAGGTAGTTATTTTTTAAGATTAATTATGCATGCATATGTATGCCACTTGTGTGTAGTAATAAATATTTTACTTGCACTTTATTGTATAGGGTGTGGCTATTGATGATGTCTCAACACCGGTTCAGTAGCGTAGGGTTACAGGCATCTCGATTCGGAGTGATAGCCCGATTGTACGTAGACTTTTACATATTGTTATTTGTATTTTGTAACCAGGGTTGCTATGATGAAGTACATTGATATATAATTGACAATCTTTTTACTCTCATAGGTTACTCCGATTGTGAGGGAGGGCCCACGAGAATCTTTCCTATCTTTGTTGACCCAACCCACTATTCCAGAGGAGGGATCACCAAATGTAAGTTTTAATTTCAGTTCAATCAATTTGTAATTTTATTATGCTATCATCCTATTTTGTAGATTTATTACTCTATGTTGCACCACTCTACTAATCTCATTATTGCAAATATATATTTATAGGTCAGAGTTGGTATTGCTGGCATGGTCCCTTCGCTACCCAGGACTTATGCTAGGACACCTAATAATGGTAGGCGATCGAGAGACTAGGTACAAATATTTGTATTTAGTTATAATTTTAATTAAATTAGTGTTTGAATTATGAATTATATATATATATATATATATATGTACAAATCATATAAAGTAAGAAATCTAACTTTGTTTTGAACTCATTTTTTATGCAGGATCAATCAGAGCCCAACACTTCTTCAAAGAGGCTACATTTTGATGATCCCCCTACAGCATAGGATGCAGTTTTAGTTTTGTGGTCATTTAGAGATGCCACTTGGCACATTTTGAGATGGCATATATGCCACATTGTACACCTTAAAACATTGATTTTGTAGACATTATGAAATGGCATGTGCCATATTTGTATATGGACATACTTTTGATACATTTGATACATATATAGAACATGTTCATTTATATGTTATATTTGCGTCATCTTTTGTATATACATATTTATTATTCATGTTTATGGAATTGAATGATGAAGTTATATCTTGACTATGATTTAAATTATATCTTGTTGAAGTTACATTTGCTTTTCTTTACTCTGGAATACCTTGTTCATGGAGCTTATTATGTTTGAGGTTTAACTTCTATAGATTTCCTAGATTTCTAGTGCTTAACTTTCCCTATGCCTGAGACGATGATGAGGCCATCAATACCAATACTGAAGATCATTTATCTGCAAAACAAAAACCATGCCATCTGCTCTTCATCACTAAATTAAAACTTCAATCGCTGCTAATATGAGAGTTTCATTTACCACTTCTATGAATTTTCGTATACAAATTCTATACCATCAATTATGTCGCTATTTTTCATTGTGTGCACATTCAGTCTCATACTTGCATTGCTAATTTCATATATTATCATTTTTAATGCTTTTTTTTCGTACTTATGATAATTTTAACTACCGACAATAATGTTTCAATATCATCGTGTATGCAGGAGCCTTCATTTCATGCTATAAAAAATCTCCATTATTGTATAAGCTTATGGTCTTCATTTCCAATCTTCGATATTACCATTGATAGATATGACATGTGACTATTGACTTTTCCGTTGTGTATAATATATGATTTCTTGTGCAACATGATATCCCTCAGACTTACAAAAACACATCTCTTGAATATATCATCTCTCAAATGTTCATTGAATGATTTTAATACTGCCTTCGAACTATGCTCAACACTATGTATATTTATTTTTTATTACTGCATGGCTCCTTCGAATGTCTTCATATGCATATGTTTAATCAATCTTTAACTCATGTTGTGTTCACTTCATTTGATGAAGTTTTTTCTTCATGGGTTGATTATTGCTGACTGGACATTCACGATGAGTTTTACTTTACCGCCTCTTGTAATATTCTTCCAAATAATATGTTTATTGTCATCTTTGTAATATGTTGCAGTTGTTAACATCTACGAGGAAATGAAATTTATTTGGGTTGACTTTGATCATTAATTGTTGGTGTGTATACTTCACTCCATTCGAATGCTGATATGATGCTCAATGTTCCAACATTGCCAAGTTGCATAGTTGTCGACGCTATTTATTCAATAGTCTTTGCTATTTGTCTTAGTTTTTATCTCCACTTAATAGTATGTGTTCATATATCTTGTGAGCAACCAAAAAACCTTCAATGACATCAATGACAACCTTATCAAATCTCCAACATTATTTCTCAAATGGAGGCCCTAATTTTTGTAAAAAAATAAGGCTCCATGAGGCGGAACGAGGTTGTCACCGGCATTTACCTGGCCAACCAAAGCTGATGGAGCAGACAGTTTGATGCAATGTCAGACAGTTTGAAAGATATGCTACCCGACCACTTTCAACTAACCCTCACTACAAGTTTTGGCATCGACTGAGATCACCTTTCCAAATGCAAACAAAGTTGAATTTCCCAAAACTAAGAGAGGTTATTGTAGACCTCAGAAACATGATCCCGTAGCCCCTGATGATTTGTTGATATTTCTCATGAGGTCTGATATATGAGCCACAGAAGATCGATGCCCAATCATGCTTAGTGCACCTTGGGGTAACTTGGGTTGAACGTGGTCGCGAGCGTTCCCGTGACTGCGTGGGTGGAACGGGGTTGTCACTAGTGTTTACCCAGCCAATCGGAGCTGATGGAGTAGATGGTTCAATGCAATGTCAAACAGTTTGAAAGATACGTTGTTGAGCCACTTTCAACTGACTCTCACTACAAGGTTTGGCATCGACTGAGATCCCCTTGCCAAATGCAAACGAACTTGAATCGCCCAAAACTGAGAAAGGTTATTGTAGACCTCAAAAACATAATCCCATAGCACCTAATAGTTTGTTGATACCTCTCACGCGGTCTAAGATATGAGCCCCAAAAGATCACTGCACAATCATGCTTAGTGCACCTTGGGGTCACTTGGGTCAAGCATGGTCGCGAGTGTTTCGATGACTCTATGGGTAGAATGGGGTTGTCACTGGCATTTATCTAGCCAACTAGAGCTAATGGAGTAGATGGTTCAATGCCAGGTCAAATGGTTTGAAAGATACACTGCTGAGCCACTTTCAACTGACCCTCACTACAAGTTTTGGCATCGACTGAGATCACCTTGCCAAATGCAAACAAAGTCAAATTGCCCAAAACTGAGAGAGGTTATTGTAGACCTTCAAAAACATGATCCCATAGTACCTAATAGTTTGTTGATACCTCTCACGAGATCTGAGATACAAGCCCAAAAGATCACTTCCCAATCGTGCTTAGTGCACCTTGGGGTCACTTAGGTCGAGCGTGGTCACGAGCGTTCCGATGACTCTGTGGGTAGAATGGGGTTGTCACTAGTGTTTACCTCACCAACCAAAGCTGATGGAGTAGATTGTTTGATGCCATGTCAGATGGCTTGAAAGATACGCTACTGAGCCACTTTCAACTGACCCTCACTACAAGTTTTGGCATCGACTGAGATCACCCTGCCAAATGCAAATGAAATCGAATCGCCCAAAACTAAGAGAGGTTATTGTAGACCTCAAAAACATGATCCTATAGCACTTGAAAATTTTTCGATACCTCTCATGAGGTCTGAGATATGAGGCCTAGAAGATCACTGCCCAATCGTGCTTAGTGCACCTTGGGGTCACTTGGGTCAAGCGTGGTCGTGAGCGTTCTGATGACTCTGTGGGTAGAATGGGGTTGTCACTAGAATTTACCTAGCCAACCAGAGCTGATGGAGCAGATGGTTTGATGCCAGGTTAGACAGTTTGAAAGATACGCTGCTGAGCCACTTTCAACTAACCCTCACTACAAGTTTTGGCATCGACTGAGATCACCTTGCCAAATGCAAACGAAGTCAAATTTCCCAAAAATGAGAGAGGTTATTGTAGACCTCAAAAACATGATCCCATAGCACCTAAAATTTTTTTGATACCTCTCATGAGGTCCAAGATATGAGCCCTAGAAGATTGCTGCCCAATCATGCTTAGTGTACCTTGGGGTCACTTGGGTCGAGCGTGGTCGTGAACGTTTCGGTGTCTCTGTGGGAAGAACAAGGTTGTCACTGGCATTTACCTAGCCAATCAAAGCTGATGGAGTAGATGGTTTGATGCTAGGTCAGACGATTTGAAAGATACGCTGCTGAGCCACTTTCAACTGACCCTCACTGCAAGTTTTGGCATCAACTGAGATCCCCTTGCCAAATGCAAATGAAATTGAATCACCCAAAACTAAGAGAGGTTATTGTAGACCTCAAAAATAGGATCTTGTAGCACCTAAATTTTTTTTGATACCTCTCATGAGGTCCGAGATACGATCCCTAGAAGATCGCTTCCCAATTGTGCTTAGTGCACCTTGGGGTCACTTGGGTCGAGCGCAGTCGCGAGCGTTCCGGTGACTCTATCGGTAGAATAGGATTGTCACTGGCATTTACCTGACCAACCAAAGCCAATGGAGTAGATGGTTTGATGCTAGGTCAGATGGTTTGAAAGATACGTTGCTGAGCCACTTTTAACTGACCCTCACTACAAGTTTTGGCATCGACTGAGATTGCCTTGCCAAATACAAATGAAGTCAAATTGTCCAAAACTGAGAGAGGTTATTATAGACCTTAAAAACATGATCCTATAACACCTAACAATTTTTCAATACCTCTCATGAGGTCTGAGATATGAGCCTTGGAAGATCACTTCCCAATCGTGCTTAGTGCACCTTAGGGTCACTTGGGTCGAGCGTGGTCGCAAGCATTCCGGTGACTCTGTGGGTAGAAAAGGGTTGTCACTAGCATTTACCCAGCCAACCAGAGCTAATGGAGTAGATGGTTCAATGCCAGGTTAGACAGTTTGAAAGATACGCTGCTGAGCCACTTTCAACTAACCCTCACTACAAGTTTTGGCATCGACTGAGATCGCCTTGCCAAATGCAAATGAAGTCGAATTTCCCAAAACTAAGAGAGGTTATTGTAGACCTCAAAAACATGATCTCGTAGCAACTAATGGTTTTTTAATACCTCTCACGAGGTCTGAGATACGAGCCCCAGAAGATCACTGCCCAATTGTGCTTAGTGCACCTTGGGGTCACTTGGGTCGAGCGCAGTCGCAAGCATTCCGGTGACTTTGTGGGTAAAACAGGGTTGTCACTGGTGTTTATCTAGCCAACCAGAGCTGATGGAGTAGATGGTTCAATGTCAGGTCAGATGGTTTGAAAGATACATTACTGAGCCAGTTTCAACTAACCCTCACTGCAAGTTTTGGCATCGATTGAGATCGCCTTGCCAAATGCAAACGAAGTCGAATTGCCCAAAATTGAGAGAGATTATTGTAGACCTTGAAAACATGATCCCGTAGCACCTGATAGTTTGTTGATACCTCTCACAAGGTCTAAGATACAAGCCCCAGAAGATCACTACCCAATCGTGCTTAGTGCACCTTGGGGTCACTTGGGTCGAGCGTGGTCGCGAGCATTTCAGTGACTCTGTGGGTAGAATGGGGTTTTCACTAGCATTTACCCAGCCAACCAGAGCCAATGGAGCAGATGGTTTGATGCTAGGTCAGATGGTTTGAAAGATAAGCTGCTGAGCCACTTTCAACTGACCCTCACTGCAAGTTTTGGCATTGACTGAGATCACCTTGCCAAATGCAAATGAAGTCGAATCACCCAAAACTAAGAGAGGTTATTGTAGACCTTGAAAACATGATCTCATAGCACCTAAAAATTTGTTGATATCTCTCATGAGGTCTGAGATACGAGCCCTGAAAGATCATTGCCCAATCATGCTTAGTGCACCTTGGGGTCACTTGGATCGAGCATGGTCGTGAGCATTCCGGTGACTCAGTGGGTGAAACGGGGTTGTCATTAGTGTTTACCTAGCCAACCAGAGTTGATGGAGTAGACGATTCGATGTTAAGTCAGACGGTTTGAAAGAAATGTTGTTGAGCCACTTTCAACTGACCCTCACTACAAGTTTTGGCATCGATTGAGATCGCCTTGCCAATGCAAATGAAGTTGAATCACCCAAAACCAAGAGAGGTTATTGTAGACCTTAGAAACACAATCCCATAGCACCTAACATTTTTTCAATACCTATCACAAGGTCTGAGATACAAGCCATGGAAGATCACTACCAGTTTGAAAGATACATTGCTAAGCCGCTTTCAATTGAATGTTAGTGGTATGTTTGAAATTTGAACTGTGAAATTAATCATGATTAAGCTTGTGAAATTTGAACTATGGAGCTTATTATGTTTGAGGTTTAACTTTTATAGATTGTTTGAAATGATAAAAAATAGTATCCTTAAAGCATTAGAAACAACAATCAAACATGTAAGAACTCAAACCATGCAAATGACATAAGTATATGACATGTAAGGTCCCTTCTTGGCACTATTGGCCACCCATACATGATTTTGGTCATAAGTCCTTATGAAGATTTTTAGTACATTTAACTTTTAAATCAAATTGATTGTTACAAATTGCCATTATAGGCTTCAAAAGATCTCAATTAACCATTAAGGATCCTTTTGTCCTTCTATCTCTGATTGGATCCATGGTGACAGTAGGCATCTTCATAGGTGCTCCTGCACAAGTTACATTCCACATACAAAACCAAGTTTATTGACTTAAAATATAATCTAAGAAAGGTCAAATTAATGTATTGAAATTAAGCTTAACGAACTTAGAAAATAATGTACTAAGTTAACTTATTACCTAGTCAAGTGTTCCTGAAGGGTCATCTCTTTGCTTCAGGGTCTCCAATAGTGCTTCATGATCAGCAGTACTAATACTCCAAAGTTCTTTTATCTTTGGTCTTCCTTGATGCTTTGACAACTTGACATTTGTTGCTATAACAAGGTGTGAATACATGAGAATAGTTTTGTGCTTCTCATAGTCTTCAAATGCGGGAACTCCATTCTTTCTAATCATGTATGTTCGCAGCCATGTTCCCCCAACAACAACTGAACTAGTAGGATATGTGAACCCATCACCATCTATCATCGGTTTTACAATCTTTTGTTTACCTTGTACACAATGTGCTAACCAATAATCTGACCTCTCATCATTCCCCTGCGGTGCAACCAATGCAAAAACATCTCCTGGCTTCAGAAGATCTGAAAGATGGTCATAGTCAACTAAAGTGTCCATGTCATCATTTCTTATAGAGAGTGTCAAAGATAAAGGAGTCAGATATTATGGAACCCATGTATCCACCCACTCACTTGACTTGCAATGATCCCAATCATACTAAAACACATGGGGCAAAAACAAGCCAACTCTCATGTCCAAATGGTCCATGCACTACTATTGGAGCTTTGGAATGAATGCATTTTTTAAGAGTCTTTCACTATTTGACAATCATATCTATCTCCTATAGTTCCCTCCTCAACCAACCAAAAGAATCTACACACTGTAGAATCAAGAGTCCCCCCCTGTGACAATGCTAAAGTACACCAATCAATAATATAATAAGCATCAAGAAGTACAACACCTAAAATCCTCAATTTCTCCTTAACTAAAGCTCTCTTCACACACGCACCTGCTCCGTCATGCTCCCCTTTCCCATGCCCTGACTCAAAAAAACTCCAAATATGAGGTACACCTCTCTCCACATGCATTCTACACAACCAATAAAACATTCTAGCATTCTTAAATTGACCAGTGCAATTATCCAACCAAATGAGATGCCTATCCATAGCAATACCATTTTCCTGCAAGAAGTCAAAATAGTTCTAGAAACAATGTTGAACAAACCCATGAGAGTGAGACCTGTCATCACTCATATAAAAATGGTACTCTTTGATTATCTTTCACTCATCTTTTGTGCTATCAGGGGAATGTCTATATGTGATGTGTACAAAAATAGCAACCTGAATGGAATTGTAATATTGAGCTTGAGTCTCATTTTGGGGCTGCAACGTATAGTTCTCCGCAAAGTCTACAATGGATATAATAGTTCCAATTGGGAAAGTGTCCTTACATGTCCTGAATTGTTGATCCACCCATTGAGACCTGTGACTATGCCTTGCATACTTGTAAAAAAGATTTGTCTTGAAATCTGACATAAAATCAGCAACATTGTATTCTTTTGCAACTAACTCACATCTAGAGCCTTCACCACCGCTCTTCAATGTATATTTCATTGTTTCATATACCTTTTTTTGGATGAGTGTCTTTCCAAAATTGTGTTCCAAACCCTCATGAAAACATGTTCTAAACTTGGACAAGCCACCACATTCTGAGCACTTGGCATTTAAGCAATATTTTTTATAAAATAAACAACCATCATCTCTATGACATAAAAATTGATCTAGCAAATCTCTTGATGATTTGGGAAGACCACTTGCACCACAATTCACTAGCATTTCATTAGTATGTAAAGTAGAATGAATGGACCGTAATAATTCATGATGCATTGAAAACTCAACATGATATTTATGGCAACATGTATTCCGAATCTTAAGGGGTACACAATAAAATGGCTTCACGGATTCAAAAGACATTTGTGATATTTTCAATGTTGGATGTGTCTCACAAAATTTTTTATACAACATTGTTTGACTTACCTCCACATAATGTTTAGGATGTGGAGTGCGGTCTCGATTGCCAACTCTCAACTTCAAGACATCCTTCACATTTGGTGACACTCTTGAGTTAGCATCCCAAAATTGTTGAATTTCATCCTTGACAACATCTGTTAGCTTCTTATCGAAACATGGAAGTCTCCCACCATAAGCCCATGTATCAATTTGAAGCGGATCATCAAGTCTTTCTCTTCTTGCAAGTGCTCTACCCAAAGTTTTACAGTCTATATTGAAGTCAACACACGTTTGTCTCATCAAACAAGCCTTTCTCAACTGATGACTTACTAAGGAGGTTGTAATAACCCTACAAGCAACTCTCCTATCTTTTTCTCTGCTAGTCTTCCCAATGCCATTGAGAGCATTGAAAAGATTCTTCACAACAATGGCATTTCTCTCCATTTTCTTTTTCACACGAATCTTCAATTTCACAAGCACAAGTCTCATCTTTTGCATCTTTAACAACTGCACAAAAATTTGACATTGCTCAACCAATGTCTTGTTTCGAAAAAATTGATCATAAAGTCTTGAAGCACACAACCTAACTATTCTATGTGACCTCTTTCCTTCCCAATTATTCATAATGTTCTCCTCAATTTCAATTAACCATTTAGGTGTTCTTGAAAGCCCTGAATTTGAAGATTGATTATCTTTATTGCAAGGGACTTCATTTCGCATATAATTTGGAGATGTATAACGTTCATGTGGTTCTTGTGCAACATTTTCATTCCCAAAGTCTACATTTTCAATCTCCATCTGTGCATTTTCAAATTGAACATCCTCTTCACTTACAACTACATTTACGGGGTCACCTTGATTAATGTTTAAAATACCTTCTCTCCTTCTTCAGTGATTTTCCTTATCTTTTTCCCTATATGCTAAAATTTCATCATCTATTAGCTTCCTCTTACGTTTAGCCTTTCGATGACTGCTACTTCCCATGGTGAGACCACAAGTCATGAAAAATCAAACAATGGGCCCCTAATCACATTTTATTTTTTTGCAACGCGTGAAAAAAGTATAAAATCCCATGATTGTCTGGTCTGTGGGGACAGGGAATATTTTGGTCAAATATTACCTGGAAAAAATTGGGTATCTGATTCCATATCGGGTACCCGATATTCCCAGGCTGATGAAAAAAGGGCGGGAGCAAATGAAAAAAATTGAACTTTTACATATATTGATGTATATAATATATATAAAGAAAAGAGGCATATGATTTATATAATGTATATTATATATATACTAATGTATTATAATATACTAATGTATTATATGTACTAATGTATTAAATATACTAATATATATAATATATTATATATATATATTAATGTATTAAATATACTAACATGTATATAATACATATACTAATGTATACTAATATATTATATATAATATTACAAATTTTGGAGAATCTCTTGTAGAAATATGGAAATTATAATCTTCCTCCTAGAGCATACATTAATGAAGTTCTCTGTGCCTTAGCAGAGGAAGCTGATTGGATTGCTGAAGCTTATGGTACTACATATAGAAATGCGGTATGTATTTTTGGCCTACATTTTTTTCTTGTTTCTTTTAGGTCTTTAAAGGTGGTTAGCTAAATCTTTGTATTAAATGTGCCTTTTACAAGCATCGTAAACACTAGCTATGTAGAAATAGAGGCTTTGAAGAATAATTCACTACAGGTAGAGAGAGAGACTTCCTAGGGGTCATGGGGACTCGCTAGGGATCCTAGTATCAACCCCTTAAGACACACTTGAAAATTCCAATGTGTAAAAAGGGGTCACGGGGACTCCCTAGGGGTCCTAATGCATGATAAGGCATACTAGGACCCCTAGGGAGTCCCCATGAACCCTTTTGATACATTGCAATGCTCAAGTGTGTCTTAAGGGGCCGTAGGACCCCTTAAGACACACTTGAGCATTCCAATGTGTAAAAAGGGGTCACGGGGACTCCCTAGGGGTCCTAACACATGATACGGCGTACTAGGACCCCTAGGGAGTCCCCATGACCCTTTTGACACATTGGAACACTCAAGTGTGTCTGAAGGGGTCCTAAGATCCCTTAAGACACACTTGAGCCCTTTTGAAACATTGGAACACTTAAGTGTGTCTTAAGGGGTCCTACAACCCCCTAAGACACACTTCAGCATTCCAATGTGTCAAAAGGGGTCATGGGGACTCCCAAGGGGTCCTAACACGTGATAAGGCATACTACAACCCCTAGGGAGTCCCCGTGACCCCTTTTGACATATTGGAATGCTAAAGTATGTCTTAAGGGGTCCTTAAGACATACTTGAGACATACTTGAGCATTCCAATGTGTCAAAACGGGACCCTTTAAGACATACTTGAGCATTCCAATGTCTCAAAAGGGGTCACGGGGACTCCCTAGGGGTCCTAACATTTGATAAGGTGTATACACCTAGGGAGTCCCCGTGACCCCTTTTGACACATTGGGATGCTCAAGTGTGTCATAAGGGGTCTTAGGACCCCTTAAGACACACTTGAGCGTCCCAATGTCTCAAAAGGGGTCACAAGGAATCCCTAGGGGTCCTAACATGTGTAGGGTGTACAAGGATTCCTAGGGCATCCCTGTCACCCCTTTTGACACATTGAAATGCTCAAGTGTGTCTTAAGGGGTCCTAAGACCCCTTAAAACACACTTGAGCATTCTAATGTGTCAAAAGGGGTCACAGGGAATCCCTAGGAGTCCTAACACGTGATAAGGCATACTATGACCCCTAGGGAGTCCCCATGACCCCTTTAGACACATTGGAATGCTCAAGTGTGTCTTAAGGGGTCCTAAGACCCCTTAAGACACACTTGAGCATTCCAATGTGTCCAAAGGGGTCACAGGGACTCCCTAGAGGTCCTAACGCATGATAAGGCGTACTAGGACCCCTAGGGAGTCCCCATGACCCCTTCTGACACATTAGAATGCTCAAGTGTGTCTTAAGGGGCCCTACGACCTCTTTAGACACACTTGAGCATTCCAATGTGTCAACAGGGGTCACGGGGACTCCCTAGCAGTCCTAACATGTGAAAAGTGTACTAGGACCCCTAGGGAGTCCCCGTGACCCCTTTTGAAACATTGGAATGCTCAAGTGTGTCTGAAGGGGTTCTAAGACCCCTTAAGAAACCCTTGAGCCCTTTTGACACATTAGAACACTCAAGTGTGTCTTTAGGGGTCCTACGACCCCTTAAGACACACTTGAGCATTCCAATGTGTCAAAAGAGGTCACGAGGACTCCCTAGGGGTCCTAACATGTAATAAGGAGTACTAGGACCCCTAGGGAGTCCCCATGACCCCTTTTGACACATTGGAACACTCAAGTGTGTCTTAAGGGGTCCTATGACCCCTTAAGACACATGTGAGCATTCAAATGTGTCAATAGGGGTTACGAGGACTCCCTAGGGGTCCTAACATGTGAAAAGGTGTACTCGGACCCCTAGGGAATCCCCATGACCCCTTTTGACACATTGGAATGCTCAAATGTGTTCGAAGGGGTCCTAAGACCCCTTAAGACTCACTTGAGCCCTTTTGACACATTACAACACTCAAGTGTGTCTTAAGGGGTCCTACGACCCCTTAAGACACCCTTGAGCATTCCAATGTGTCAAAACAGGTCATGGGGACTCCCTAGGGATCCTAACATGTGATAAGGCATACTATGACCCCTAGGGTGTCCCCATGACCCCTTTTGACACATTGGAACACTCAAGTGTGCCTTAAGGGGTCGTAAGACCCCTTAAGGCACACTTGAATGTTCCAATGTGTCAAAAGGGGTCACGGGGACTCCCTAGGGGTCCTAATGCATTATAAGGCATACTAGGAGACCAGGCAAGTCCCCGTGACCCCTTTTGACACATTGGAATGCTCAAGTGTGTCTTTATAGATCCTTAAGACATATTGAGTGTTCCAATGTGTCAAAAAGGATCACGGGGACTCCCTAGGGGTCCTTACACATGATAAGGCATACTAGGACCCCTAGGGAGTCCCCGTGGCCCCTTTTGACACATTTGAACACTCAAGTGTGTCTTAAGAGGTCCTTACCCCTTTTGACACATTGAAATACTCAAGTGTGTCTTAAGGGGTCCTAAGACACCTTAGGACATGCTTGAGCCTTCCAATGTGTCAAAAGGGGTCTCGGGGACTCCCTAGGGGTCCTAACGCATGATAAGGCATACTAGGACCCCTAGGGAGTCCCCGTGACCCCTTTTGACACATTTAAACACTCAAGTGTTTCTTAAGGGGTCCTAAGAGCCCTTCGTAGGGGTCCTAACATGTGATAAGGCATACTAGGACCCCTAGGGAGTCCCCGTGACCCCTTTAGACACATTGAAATGCTCAAGTGTGTCTTAAGGGGTCCTAAGACACCTTAAGACACACTTGAGCATTCTAATGTGTCAAAAGGGGTCACGAGGACTCCCTAGGGGTCCTAATGTGTGATAACACATACTATGACCCCTAAGGAGTCCTTGTGACCCCTTTAGACACATTGGAACACTCAAGTGTGTCTTAAGGGGTCTTAGGACCCTTTAAGACACACTTGAGGGTTCCAATCTGTCAAAAGGGGTCACGGGGACTCCCTAGGGATTCTAACACATGATACGGTGTACTAGGACCCCTAGGGAGTCCCCATGACCCCATTTGACACATTGTAATGCTCAAGTGTGTCTTAAGGGGTCCTACAACCCCTTAAGTAACACTTTAGCATTCTAATGTGTCAACAAGGGTCATGGAGACTCCATAGGGGTCCTAACGCAAGAGAAGGTGTACTAGGACCCCTAGGGAGTCCTTGTGACCCCTTTTGACACATTGGAATGCCCAAGTGTATTTGAAGGGGTCCTAAGACCCCTTAAGACATACTTGAGCCCTTTTGACACATTGGAACACTCAAGTGTGTCTTAAGGGATCCTACGACCCCTTAAGACACACTTGAGCATTCCAATGTGTCAAAAGGGGTCATGGGAACACTATAGGGGTCCTAACACATCATAAGGTGTACTAGGACCCCTAGGGAGTCCTCGTGACCCCTTTTGACACAATGGAATGCTCAAGTGTGTCTTGAGGCATCTTAGGACCCCTTAAGACACACTTGAGCGTTCCAATGTATCAAAAGGGGTCATGAGGACTTCCTAGGGGTGCTAATGCATGATAAGGTGTACTAGGACCCCTAGGGATTCCTCATGATCCCTTTTGACACATTGGAGTGCTCAAGTGTGTCTTAAGGGGTCCTAAGACCCCATAAGACACACTTGAGTGCTCTAATGTCTCAAAAGGGGTCATGGGGACTCCCTAGGGATCCTAGCATATGATAAGGTGTACTAGGACCCCTAGGGAGTCCCTGTGACCCATTTTGACACATTGAAATGCTCAAGTGTGTCTTAAGGGGTCCTAAGAACCCTTAAGACACACTTGTGCATTCTAATGTGTCAAAAGGGGTCACGGGGACTCCCTAGGGGTCATAACGCATGATAAGGCATACTAGGACCCCTAGGGAGTCCACGTGACCTCTTTTGACACATTAGAATGCTCAAGTGTGTCTTAAGGGGTCCTATGACCTTTTAAGACACACTTGATCATTCCAATGTGTCGAAAGGGGTCACGAGGACTCCCTAGGCATCCTAACGTGTGATAAGGTGTACTAGGACCCCTAGGGAGTCCCCATCACACCTTTTGACACATTGGAACATTGAAGTGTGTCTGAAGGGGTCCTAAGATCCCTTAGGACACACTTGAGCCCTTTTGACACATTGAAATGATCAAGTGTGTCTTAAGGGTTCCTACGACCCCTTAAAACACACTTGAGTGTTCCAATGTGTCAAAAGTGGTCACGGGGACTCCCTAGGGGTCCTAACATGTGATAAGGTGTACTAGGACCCCTAGGGAGTCCCCTTGATCCCTTTTGAAACATTGGAATGCTCAAGTGTGTCTTAAGCCCCTTAAGACACACTTGAGCATTCCAATGTGTCAATAGGGGTCACGGGGACTCCCTAGGGGTCCTAACATGTGAAAAGGTGTAGTAGGATCCCTAGGGAGTCCCTGTGACCTCTTTTGACACATTGGAATTCTCAAGTGTGTCTAAAGGGGTCCTAAGACCCCTTAAGACACACTTGAGCCCTTTTGACACATTGGAACACTCAAGTGTGTCTTAAGTGGTCCTATGGCCCTTTAAGACACACTTGAGCATTCCAATGTGTCAAATAGGGTCACGGGGACTCCCTAGGCATCCTAACATGTAATAAGGCCCCCTAGGACCCCTAGGGAATCCCTGTGACCCCTTTTGACACATTGGAATGCTCAAGTGTTTCTTAAGGGGTCCTAAGACCCCTTACAACACACTTGAGCATTCCAATGTGTCAAAAGGGGTCATGGGGACTCCCTAGGGGTCTTAACATGTGATAATGCATACTAGGACCCCTAGGGAGTCCCTGTGACCCCTTTTGACACATTAGAATGCTCAAGTGTGTCCTTAGGACACACTTGAGTTTTCAAATGTGTCAAAAGGGGTCACAAGGACACCCTAGGGGTCCTAACTTGTGATAATGCATACTAGGACCCCTAGGGAGTCCCCATGACCCCTTTTGACACATTAGAATGCTCGAGTGTGTCTTAAGGGGTCTTAGGACCCCTTAAGACACACTAGAGCATTCTAATGTGTCAAAAGGGATCACAAGGACTCCCTAGGGGTCCTAGCATGTGATAAGGTGTATTAGGACCCCTAGAGAGTCCCTGTGACCCCTTTTGACACATTGAAAAGCTCAAGTGTGTTTTAAGGGGTCATAGGACACCTTAAGATACACTTGAGCATTTCAATGTGTCAAAATGGGTCACAGGGACTCCCTAGGGGTCCTAACATGTGATAAGGCGTACTAGGACCCCTAGGGAGTCCCCATGACCCTTTTTGACACATTGGAATGCTCAAGTGTGTCTGAAGGGGTCCTAAGGTCCCTTAAGACACACTTGAGCCCTTTTGACACATTGGAATGCTCAAGTGTGTCTTAAGGGGTCCTACGACCCCTTAAGACACACTTGAGCATTCTAATGTGTCAAAAGGGGTCACGGGGACTCCCTAGGGGTCCTAATGCGTGATAAGGCATACTAGGACCCCTATGGAGTCCCCATGAACCATTTTGACACATTGGAACACTCAAGTGTGTCTTAAGGGGTCTTAGGACCCCTTAAGACACACTTGAGCTTTCCAATGTGTCAAAAGGGGTCATGTGGACTCCCTAGAGGTCCTAGAGCGTGATAAGGCATACTAGGACCCCTAGGGAGTCCCCATGACCCCTTTTGACACATTCAAATGCTCAAGTCTATCTAAAGGGGTCCTAAGACCCCTTAAGACACACTTGAGCCCTTTTGACACATTGGAATGCTCAAGTGTGTCTTAAGAGGTCCTACAACCCCTTAAGACACACTTGAGCCTTCCAATGTGTCAAAAGGCATCACGGGGAATCCCTAGGGGTCCTAACATGTGATAACACATACTAGGACCCCTAGGGAGTCCCCGTGACCCCTTTTGACACATTGGAATGCTCAAGTGTGTCTTAAGGGGTCTTAGGACCCCTTAAGACACACTTGAGCATTCCAATGTGTCAAAAGGGGTCACGGGGACTCCCTAGGGGTCCTAACGCATGATAAGGTATACTAGGACACCAAGGGAGTCCCCGTGACCCCTTTTGACACATTGGAATGCTCAAGTGTCTTAAGGGGTCATAAGACCCCTTAAGACACACTTGAGCATTCTAATGTGTCAAAAGGGGTCATGGGACTCCCTAGGCATCCTAACGTGTGATAAGGCATACTAGGACCCCTAAGGAGTCCCCATGACCCCTTTTAACACATTGAAACTCTCAAGTGTGTCTTAAGAGGTCCTATGACCCCTTAAGACACACTTGAGTGTTGCAATGTGTCAAAAGGGGTCATGGGGACTTTCTAGGGGTCCTAATGTGTGATAAGGCATACTAGGACCCCTAGGGAGTCCTCATGACCCCTTTTGACACATTGGAATGTTCAAGTGTGTCCGAAGGGGTCCTAGGACCCCTTAAGACACACTTGAACATTCCAATGTGTTAAAAGGGGTCATTGGGACTTGCTAGGGGTCCTAACACATGATAAGGCATACTAGGAACCCTAGGGATTCCCCATGACCCCTTTTGACACATTGGAACACTCAAGTGTGTCTTAAGGGGTCTTAGGACCCCTTAAGACACACTTGAGCATTCCAATGTGTCATAAGGGGTCATGGGGACTTCCTATGGATCCTAACGCATGATAAGGCGTACTAGGACTCCTAGGGAGTCCCCATGACCCAAATGAGATGTTAGTGAATGACTTCTTGCTAATACTACTCGTCCACCAGATCCAGATTTCAACCCTTTTATGGATCTACAGGGTCAATCTCAAGCGCACAGAATTGGCCAAGAGAAAAATGTGATTGTATATCAACTGATTACAAAATGTTCAGTTGAGGAGAAAATATTGCAACGATCAAGAATAAAATTGGCTATGGAAAATCTAGTTATGAATTCTGTTAAGAATGAAACTATTAAGGAATTGCATGAATCACAAACCATGAAAATAACCTTCTACAACAAAGAACATTCAAGCTATAGAATTTATTAACTCTCAATTTAAACATCTTATCAGCATTCATGGAAGAGATTTCATTAGCATCCATGGAAGAAATTTCATTAAAACTTCAGACAAAATCATCTAAAAAAATTCATTAACTTCAGGCGAAATCATTTAAGACGGACAAAAACAAAATCGTATTACTCAGAAATGGCAGAGAAAGAAAATTCTTGCAATCTGCAACTTCTCTCCGAGCGCAAAATAACAATCCATGCATCCAAAATTATGGTAAAAATTAAATTCTTTGAGTAAGTCATTCAGAAAGATGCAGAATATTGTAATGCATGATGATTTATAGAGAATTTATGATGGACTATGTTGTGCAAAAGCCCGCAATCCCTACCATATCTCAGAGTATTGATGAGCAGCAATGGTGAAAGTCTGAGATAGAGGCAGCACCGGCATTGAAGCAGTAAGACATTCTTCATAATATCGGGGCAGCACCATTGAAATGGCAAGGCTTTCCTCATAATGTCGTGCCGCTGCTAATCTCTTCTTTAAATTTATTAATGCAGTCAATTCTACGGTGCTTGCATAATTTCCAGTATAATAGCTCTTTTTACCAAACCCTTCCCCACTCTCCATAATCTTCAGTCGGTTCAAAGATCCATCTGGTTGTTCTTATTTAACCTCCCAATGACTCTGTTGAGCTACCATATTATCAACAGGCATGGTACAATTGTCCGATGACCAAAATCTATTTCGAGAACCTTTGCAATTTAGCGTTCTAGTTGAAAAAGTAGTGAAAGATACCATTTCACAGCCACGGGCAGTGGAAACAGAGTGATTCTCTTGCCCTCTGCTTCTATAATCTACATCCAATGAACTATTCTTCAAAGCCTCCATTTTTGCGTAGCTAGGGTTTTCAGTGCATGTAAAAGGCACAACTATGCCCTTGTAGGGACTCATGCTCATACTCAGAATCATATTAAATAATATTTAAAATGTAAAATGTATATTATATAATATTTAATATATAATATTGAATAATAATGTTCAAAAGAGATTCGATGGATGCGAAAATAAGTAACTCTCGATAGAATGCAAAAACAAGTCCTTTGCCGCGGAAAGCTATCTTCAAAAAACAAGGGCATACTAACACAGGATTTTTTGACCAGAGCAGGGCTTCATTTGAGGATACCAGTGATACTGGTTATCCTGGCTATTGCTTTAAGTGCTGGTTATATGGACATAGAGCAGTCGATTGCCGCCAAAAGTATGCAAATTCCCCAAGCCCTAACTATGATCACCTTAAAGCCTTTATCGCCAAGAAAAAATAGAAAAGCTTGGATGAAAGAAAGGATTCTAAAGTGACTTCAAGCCATATAGAGATAGATCCCTTGGTAATTAAGCCTACCCTAGGATCTAAGGTTGGCACGGTCAAGAAATCTGAAAAATGAACTATTACTCTACCACCAAAAGTCTTCATAGTTAAGGAATTAGATAGCCAATTGATTCTTTTTTCCAAAAAAAAATACGCACTACAGAATTCAAGCGCCTCCAGGATTGTTAGGGCCCTAAAACCTAGAACCAAATAGGTTAAGCAATCCAATGATCCCCTTTCTGCCATGGGGAGAGGGGGTTTTTCTGTGACCCAGGTGGATCCCGGGGCTGCTAGGTCAAATGAATATGAATGGCAAGTTGTTAAAAGCAGGAAGAAGGTAAGACCACACTTTGTGGAAAAATTGGAGATTCCTTTGAGTAACCCTTTTGATTCATTGAGATCAAAGAAGGCATTTCTAAACATCAACTCTTATTCTCCCCCCCACATTCACAATGGGGCTTTGGGAAGGAAAGGAAAATTCAGGGATGAGCATCACAAATGCATCAAATCAACTGGATCAATCCCAGTCCACATCCCCCCTTCCTTCTCTAAAACCCTAAGTATCAGATCTGGGCATGTTGCGGCTGGGGAGAATAATGAGAATCTTTCCTCAAAGCCTCACACACACCAAAATAGGTATTACTCTCCCCCTCACCGTCATGGGGCTGGTAAGCATCTAGTGCACAAACCCAATCTTGTGAATGGTGAACAATTAAAGATATCTAACTCTATTTATACACCACCACATAGGTGAAATAGTAAGCATTTGTTTGATCATAATCAAGATAGAACAATTTCTAATTACGAACCTAACAAAATAAACCTAGAAAATGAATCTATAGTACAAAAATAGAACTATTTTGTAGAAGTAGGTCTTATTGTGCACTGGAAAGGAGCTGGAGTGAGTTTATGGGAAATCATAGAATCCTTAGAAACTATGCTCCCATGTGAGGTAAGTATCACTGCCCTCATAGATTTCTTCTTCCTAATAGATTGTAAAAATTCAGAGATAAAAAAGATGGTATTAGATAGTTTTTATTTAAAATTCAGGCATGAATCCTTTTTTGTTACTGAGTGGATGCCTTTGTTCAATCCTTTACACCTAGAAAATTTTATGGTAGAAAAAGCTATTTCTCTAAGGAACTTACCTATAGAACTAGCTATATAGATTCAATTACCAAAATTGGTAACAAAATAGGTAAATTCATTAGAATTTGTGAAACCATGCCAAACAAATCAAAGAAAATTATCTTTGTGAAAATGAATTTCCATTAGCACTTCATACCTCACATTAGTTTGTGTTTTAACTCAAACATGATCATCATTAATCCAATCATCATGGAAAATTTTTTAGAAACTAATCTTAACTCTTTGAAACCTAGAAAATTTACTAATCTCCTAGATAGTAGTTGGGATGTAAACATAGACTTCCATTCGAGTAAAGGGGGCTTCACTATTACTCATGTAAAGGATAGCTTCTCGGATAAGCTACATCCCCCTCAAATATTTGAACCCCCTTGCAAGCCCAATGTGGTTGTTGAGGTTACCAACAATCTTGTTTCGGTCACTAAGGAACCTTCATTTTTAACTATGGAGAATCCTAGCCCCCCTATCATACTTGCTGAAGTCAACAAACATAATCCTTTGGATGATAACTATGTTAACTTAGTGTCTGCAAGAAATGAAACCCAATCAAAAATTAAAGATAGGCTACAATCACCCGAATTGGTAGCCCGGCCTGCTCCTGCTAGTCCTTCTTCTCAGTCTCCTAATTTCATAGAGAATAATCCAGCATCCTTTCACAACTCTGATCCTCCAGCTACATCAACACTAGGAAATCCCTCTGAGGATGAAAACTGTTCCAAAGAAGTTAAAATAATAACGGATTATATAGGGGAAACCTTAACTGATGAATTATTGGATCTATTTATAAATGAAATTTGTGATGAAGAGGAGCTCAGATATCAAAAGGATGTCCTAATCAGAGAAATTATATCACTTAGAAACTCGGTAGAGGATAATCATGCCTCATTAGTTAGTCAACAAGATGTTGAGGAACCAGTAAAGAGAACACCTATGATAACCCCCCCTAATGTTCTAGATAGGATGATTGAATCCTATGGACAAGAAAATATTGATGCTGAAGATTCTCTCATTGACCCTAGAAGAGGGTATAGAAATGAAGTTCCTACAGAAGCCCCAGGTTCCTCCCCTTTGCCTAAAGACAATACAAAAAATAGCATAGAAAACATTGATGGTATTTTTGATATTACGAATGAAGATAGAGAATTGGGTATAGCCACTAATATGGAAGGATTATCTTCCCCCAAAATAGACAAGATTAAAAAGAAAAGAGGTTGAAAATCCATCATAGAACTTAGGAACTTAGCAGGCAACGCTGTTAACCAAATGAAAATCTTTGACATTCTGAATAGCGGGAAGGGGAAGTGCCTTCCCAAGGACCGATGAGAGTCACATCCTAGAATGTTAGGGGCTTAAACACCCCTAACAAACAAAGACTCATTAAGAGTTACCTAAAAAACTTTGATTCAAAAATTATAATCTTACAAGAAACTAAATTAAGTACAAATGAAAGTAGAAAATTAAATAATAAATTTGGCATATGGAAATCAGAATACAAACTAGCAATAGGTGCATCAGGAGGCCTAGCAGTCTTATGGGACCATTGGAAAGTGTCTTCTTGAGTATTGTCTAGTAGCAACAACTGGATGATCCTTAGGATTAGCAGCCTTAAATCTAACCTAAAATTTAATTTGATTAATATTTATGGTCCTACACTAAACACAGAAAAGAGAAGGGTTTGGCAGGAAATCCAGTCTATATTGCAATCAAATAAGACAGAGACATACATCCTAGGTGGAGACTTTAATGCTATTTTGAACACCAATGAAAAATTTGGTGGATCCAAGTACATTTCACAATCACAAAAAGATTTCAGTCAATGGGTTATGGATAACAATCTAATTAATATTGAAACCATCAATGGGTCATTCACTTGGAAAAACAAAAGATCGGCCTTTAGTCATATTGCAGAAAAATTAGATAGATTTTTGTTTTTTGGAGAAATGGATAGGTTTGACCAACTCTTAACCACAGAGATTCTTCTAGATGCTGGATCGGATCATTTCCCCATTAGATTGACCATTACTAAGGATTGTAAAGCTAATAGGAACCCGTTTAAATTTGAATTTATGTGGTTCCAAGACCAAGAACTTATTAATCTTTTGGAGCAATGGTGGAATCAAACAACAGTGGAGGGCTCCAAAATGTATAGTCTAGTTAATAAACTCAAAATTATTAAAAATAAAGTCTTGGAATGAAACAAAAACAAATTTAATAACATCTTCGAATTAAAAATTTAGACCGAACAAGAATTAGAGAATCTGAATAACATAGTCATAGCCCAAGGCATGAACGAAGCCAGCTATCTAAAAGAAAAGGAACTCATGACTAAATATAATTCAATTCTACTTAAAGAGGAAATTTATTGCAAACAGAAATCCAGGGAAACCTGGCTTAAAGAAGGGGATAACAACACTAAATTCTTTCATAAATCAACCAACCTAAAGAGGAGCATTAACAGGATGTCCAAGATTAAAGATGACAGGGGCCAATTCTTGGAAAATCCAAATGATATCGTAGCTCACATCACAAATTTTTACAACTCTCTTCTTAATAATTTGGATGCGACTAATCTTCAAGCTCAAAATGAAATGTTAGAAGCCATACCTAAATTGATCTCAGATGAGGATAACATCATGATGAATAGCAGATTCACCTTGGAAGAAGTCAAGACTGCACTATTCCAAATGCAGCTGGACAAAGCCTCGGGGCCTGATGGTTTCTAGGCAGGCTTCTTCCAAAAGTGTTGGCACTTTATGGGAACAGACATCTGGCAAGTGGTGGAGGCAACCAGGAACTCGGGCACTATCCTATCAAAAATCAACAATACCTTCTTCACTCTTATTCCCAAGAAAAATGACTACCTTGAACCAGGAGATTTTTGACCCATATCTCTTTGCAACACTATTTACAAGATTTTATCTAAATGGTGAATAGACTTAAAACTCTTTTGCCGACTTTAATCTTAGAAGAGAAAATGGGTTTCATAGCTAATAGATCGATCCTAGATGGCATTGTCATCACCCAAGAATTAGTTCATACGGCACAAATGACCAAAGAACCAAGTATGTTTATTAAAATTGATATTCAAAAGGCATATGATAAGGTGGACTGGAGATTCCTTTGCAAATGCCTGGAAGCTTTTGGCTTCTCCAAGAAATGGATCAATCTCATCTTCAAATGTATCTCTACCCCTAAGATCTCGGTCCTTGTCAATGGTACTCCAGAAGGTTTTTTTAGTATATCACAAGGCATCAGACAAGGTGACCCGTTGTCGCCCTTTCTATATGTTATCATGGCAGAAGCCCTGGGGAGAACTATCTCAAAGAAACAATCAGAAGGTAAGATTTTAGGTTTAAAAGTCACAGATAACATTCTGTGCATTACGCATCAACAATTTGCGGATGATACAATCCTCCCTGGATCTGCCAACTGTCAAGAGGCAAAGGCCTTCAAAGATGTCCTTAACCTTTATATGAAGGCCTCTGGTCAACAAGTCAACTCTTAGAAGTCAAAAATCTTCTTTATTAATACCTCACCTAATTTGGATAAGAAAATTTTTGATATCTTTGGTTTTAAACCAGGCAGATTCCCTTGTAAATATCTTGGTATCGAGTTAGATAAGGGCCTTCAATCTTCCAAACTTTGGAAACAAGTTTTAACAAAGGTCCAAGATAAGAAGAGTTCTTGGAAAGGTAAATGGCTCACTAAGCCAGGTAGAACCATAATGATTAAATCAGTTTTATCTGCCATACCAACTTATGAAATGTCTATTCTCCGGCTTCCCACCACTATCAAGCATGACTTAGATAGGATGTTAAGAGATTTTTATTGGCAAGGTTCATTCGAGGAAAAGAAACTCACCTTAATTAAGTGGGATAACCTTTGTAAACCTATCTCTATGGGTGGGCTTGGGATTAAGAATCTACTATGGCAAAACCGGGCCCTAGGTGCCAAGCTAGTTTGGTGACTCTTTAAGGAACCTAACACTAAGTGGGCATCCATTTTGCTTCACAAGTATATTCCACAAGCCGATCCCATTAACATCTTTAGGGAACAATCCCATGTTAAAGGATCACGAGTTTGGAACTTCATTAAGGACTCTATAGGCATAATCAGTAAGTACCTCACTTGGGATGTGGGTCTTGGGGACCATGCCTTGTTTTGGGAGGACTCCTAGGTAGGTTTCCCCTTGCTAATCAAGGAAGGTTTCTCGCTGAATTTCATAGAAACTTGTAAAGATAGATTCGAGATTTACCTTAAAGACTACATCAAAATAAGCGGAGATGATGTATTAAACTCTAAAGATCTTCCTTCAAACCTATAAAGCCAAAAATTACTTGATATTATAAAGGATAGAAGCATCACTATCAAAAATAGATCATACTCCCTTATTTGGGTCGGTTCCAATAATGGGGAGTACACAGTTAAGGATGGATATAAAACCATTATTCATGAGAATCATATGGATCATTTAGACATTCCCCTTAATCTTTGTTGGAACAAAGCCTGCCTTCCCAAGGCTGGGATGTTTCTTTGGGTAGCCTTACAAGATAGAATCTTAACTTCTGATAGGATTCACAAACTAGGCTTCGAGGGCCCTTTGAGGTGTCCCTTGTGCAAAAACTAGGAAGAGGATGTAAATCATCTACTGTTGAACTGTCCCTTCACTCAGAACTACTGGAAATGGTTGCAACAGTCCCTCGATTGGAAGTCTGCTCTTCCTATGGACCTGTTAGGCCTCCTCAAAGCTTGGCCTGTGCTGTAAAAAGACAACCTATATAAGGACATCTGGATCATATCCCCCTCCATCTTAGTTTGGGAATTTTGGAAGGAATCTAATAGAAGAATCTTTACAAACCAGAAATTAGATTAGATTAGCATTACTAATAAAATCGAAGCATCAAAATTAGAAAAGATTAATAGAAAACTACGGGACACTACGTTCTTTGAAGACTCTTTTAAATCTTGGGACAACAAGATCAGAATTAAATGGCCCTCTTTGATCATACTGAAACTTTTTGGTAGAGGAGGTAACAAATCAAAATCAGACAGGTCTAAGTGCATTTGGATCCCACCGGAGGAAGGTTGGGTCAAGCTAAATTTTGATGGGGCCTCTAGAGCTAACCCTAGGGTCGCAGGCATCAGTGGGGTTATCAAGAACTAGAAGGGAGAAATTATCACTAAATATGCTCAACGCATCAAAACTACTACTAACAACATGGCAGAATGCCTTGCAGCACTGCAAGGCCTAAAAATTTGCAAAAGACTCAATTTTCCAAAATTAATTATTGAAGGCAACTCTCAAATTATCATTAATGCCATCGAAACTAAAAAGACCCCAAACTAGATACTAAATTCTAAAATTAAAGAAATTAACCACATTCTAGAGTCATTACCTGAGTTTCTGGTAAAATGCACCTATCGGGAGGGTAACTCTGATGCAGATAATCTAGCCAATTTAGGGGCTAATGGTATATCCATTTTGGAATAATTTAATTCTAGTTTTTTCTTTATTTCTAATTCTTAGTATTGTTAACTTATAGTTTATTTTATTGATGTTATCCTCCTATTGAGTCGAAAGTAGTATTAGGGGATACTACTCTCTCCCTTCGCCCAATGTAGAGTATGATTGCAATACTGATCTATTCATGTTACTAGTTGGTTTAGCCATCATT
>BSBK01003446.1:0-5000 GCA_027943335.1 Chamaecyparis obtusa
TACAATGCGTACTCTTTGTTGTGCCGTTGGCATGATAGGTTCCACTTCCTTGGAAATTTGGCCTTCTTTGCTTGCGATGACAGGAGCCTCTTTAGGTGTGATGGGATTAGCTTGCTATAGTGGCTCTACAGATGTAGTGGCTTCAACATTGGAATCTACTCTCTCCATGTATTGAGCTCTCCTTTTTTCTCTTGTATAGGAAACAAAGGCAACCTCATCATTGACTCCATTGAAGTCTAGTTGCTTCCAATTGAAAAGAGCAGTCTCATTCTCTTGTGATTCTTGTTGAGGAACTGAGCCACTGGATGAAGCCTCTGATTGCGATTGGGAGGCATTTTGAATCATCAGAGCTTGGTTCATCCATCCATTTGAACATGTAGCCTGATTGTGAGGCTGATTATAAGGAAAACACCATTCATTATCCATAGCCATATTATTTTGACTAGGAACCACATGCCTCACTAGATTTGCAAAATTGAGGGGTGCAAGGTTATATGGTTGGAATGGTCTTTGATTAAAACTTTTCCTTTGTCCTTGGTACCCTCCTTGGTATGATGGCCTATTTTGTTATAAGGTTGTCCTTGATTTTGATAGGATTGGTTAGAACCTTGGCCTTGTGGCTGAAATGGTGGTCTGATTCCTTGACCTTGTTTCTTCAAATTTGTTACTTCTTTAGTCAAGGTCTACAATAAATTTGTCATCTCTTGCTAATTGCTCTGTTGGCTATTCTTTATCTCTTGCAGCTCTTGAGAGAAACTAGTTGTTAGCTCTTGACCACTAGTACTGCCCTGAGGTGCCAATATGGTAGGGATAGGAGTAAATGGAGGTACTTGTGCAAGTGCAATGGGTTGAAGGCTAGGGAAGATGGGCATTGGAGGCCTTCTAGAAATCATGCCTGCTTGGATTAAACAATTTTTAGCCCTGACAGCAATGTCAAAAGCTTGGGGTAAGGAAGTACCACCCATAGACTAGATCGTGACAAAAATTTGACCATTCAAACTTTGCAAGTAGTAAAGGAAAGCATGGTCAGCTGATGGTCTCATAGAAATTGGAATTCTATTCCATGTTTTGAGGAATCTACTATTGTAATTTGTCATTTGCTCTTGAGGGTCTCTTTTAATAGTTGTTAACTGCTCAACTAGAGACAAGTTATTTGATTTATCCTCAAAATGCTTACTTAATGCATCCCCTAATTCATCCCATGAAGTAATAGAACCAATAGTTAAAGTTCTAAACCATTTGAGAGCGTTACCTTTTAGGGAGGCTGCTAATAATTTGGTGGCCACATCTTCTTGAGTTATGTTGTGTATGCTGCAGATGGTGGTCACATCTCTTATGTGTTCAAAAGAAGTTGTCTGCCCTTCACCAGTGAAATCAGGTATACTCTTTAGTGCCACCAAGGGCACATCATGATGTTGAGAAAAGGCTAATGGAATCCCTTGGTTGAATGGTACAAATGCAAATTGTCTAGCCATTGTAGGAGTTGGGATCTGAAGATTAACAACTATGTGAGTTGTATTTGCTGCTCGATTTGAGTCTTCTTCTAGATCTCTGGTTAGAGATCTGCCTCTTCCTTTGGAATGAAAGGGAAAAGGTCTCCTTTCTGAGGTATCTGATGGTGTTGATTGAACTCCCCTTATAGGGGATGTTCTTTGAGTTGACCTGCCTTTGTGACTTCTTCTTGAGGGTGACTCTAAAAATTTAGTGGGCTTTGAGCTCCTAGTCTCAATCTTTCTCGTAAACCTTGAACAAGCTTGGCCTGGATCTTTGAAATTAGTGGAGTTGCCAGATATACTTGGTAGAACACTTCTAAAAGCTTGTATTACACAATCTATTAGGATAATAAGCAAAAAAATGCAAATATTAGCAAACAAGAGAGAACACAATAACACAGAATTTAATGTGGTTCACCCAATCCCTAGGCTACATCCACCAACAGTGAGTCAAATATCTTTATTATTATCCAGTGATTACAATCTGAAACCTACAACTCAATACCTTTGTAGGAAGCTACAATAATCCCTCATACATTCAATCTCAAACCCTAAGCCCCTTAACCCCATTAGGGGCTCTGCCCCTTGACCCCGTGGATAAGTCTGATAAGGCTCCACATACATAACACAATTTGTATATCAAAGATAACATAATCTTCCAACAATGAACTCTTGTGTAGTCCCACTAGGCATGCCATAATTGTTATACACTAAGTTTTCACCCTTGTCTCAAGCTCTCATAGTCTTGATAACCTAGTATAACATGGAAATCATCTCCAGGTTGTGGGACTTATGCTAATTGAGATGAGACCTCCAGGTTCTAGGCTAGTTCCTCTTAGATAATCACCCTAATTTGCTTCTAGACATGAAAAGTAAATTTTTGAGGGAAAGGGATAGAAGGAATGTTGAAAGGGAAATGACTGGAAAGCAAAACTACCTACTAGGTGATACACTGAAAAATATGGTATGAATTGCAGTATAAAGGATGAAGCCAATGAAGAACTTAGGTCTAGGAGATCACAACTCAATGAATAGGCTTGCATCAATATTTTATGGAGGGGTCTGAAATAAAGAGATACTATGCAAGGAAAGAGATAAATTTCACAAAGAAGTAGCACTCCTAAAAATTTAGACACAAACTATAACCTGCAAATAGACATTCACCTCTGCAATTAGCTATAAGAATGAGACAAATTGCTAGGGGTGGAAGTATAGCCACAAAAGCATTCAAATCAGATCATTCACAAGCATACAGATAAATTGTAGAAAGAAAGAGGGATCAAGAACCCTAAAAATATCATTGAAACATACATATACTGAATTTAATAAGAGAAAAATCAGACAGGAAGGTATAGGGGACATGAAAGAATGTCACAATACACTTTGCAATATCCAAATAGTCAATGAAAGGTTACAATTGCAGAAGCCAAAGGGAAGAAAGAATGCCTCAGATAACTTCTTAGAAAGATGAACTCTCCTTTTACAAATTATAAAATATAAGCTCTAAAAGCTCCAAAAATTAATTATATGCATCTCCTCTAATGCACACAGGCAGGAGCAAAAAGTCTCATTAGGGTTACATAAATCTGCATAAAATAATTGAACCCTAAACTTGTCATTTTTTATCATAAATGTTCATGAAAATATCTCAACCGATCAGATATTCATCTTTGCGTGCCCATCCCTGTACTAAATCTACATGCAAACAAAAACCTTGAACGAACTACCTCTCTACAAGTCGGGCCTACCATAACCATCAAATCTGATACTCTCAAAAGGAAAATCCATCAAAATGGTTGTCTAGATCTTTGCATCATTCTCTTTGCAATTGCAACCACCCTTGAAATCATAAATTTTGAGCTACCCATGCCTTCGCATTCGATCAACAGGAACAAACAGAAGAAAACCCATGAAAGATATTGCAATACCATTTGAAAAAGTCAAAGGCCACATCATAACAACCAGGACCAATAAAAATTGTCCACCTCAACAAACAGACCCACAGAAGTCAAAAGAATCCGGTCCTTAACCATCAGATGGTGGTCGCATGATCGCATGGGATCAGAAGATTCCATGCAATTATGTGACCACCGTTGGATCTTTTGTTACCACTCAAGATACTTGGGCCCATAATAAATGCCAACTATCCCTGTGTGGACCAATAAGAAACCCGCATGTCGGCCAGACCCACGTCAACATCAGTCCAAACACCTAGAGGATCAAATGGTTGTTGCATGATCACATGGGATCGGAAGATCCCATGAGATCATGCACCAGCTATTGATCTTGGATTAACTGGTGCCTCTACAGAACCATGAACCATCAGACCCACCAACGGCTCTGTCATCACCCAGCTGGCCACTGAAAAATGGACATGTCACCACCCCAGGACCCACTGCCAGAGGCTTGGCAATAAAGTAGATCTAACAGCCATCGCATGATCGCATGGAATCAAAAGATTCCATGTGAACATGTGACCATCGTAGATATTCGATCAACTGGGGCCTACCTTATACTTTAGGTCCACTGCAAAGTCTTTGTTGATACCGCATCAATGGTTTTAGCATTATCACATGGGATCAGAAGATCCCATGCAGTTATGCGACCACTGTTGGATCTAAAAGTGAATGAAAATTGGGCCTGAGGAAATATTAAAGGCCAGGATGTAGGAAACTTAGGAAATATTAAAGGGGGGCCCCAGCGACAAACCTTAGTCGCATGATCGCATAGCATGAAAATGACCTATGCGATCATGCAAAAAACCACTTAAATAGAACAAGGGGTCACAACCTTCTAGCATATGGGTTATTTGGATTTTAAGTGACAAGAAAAGGTAATGCAAAAATAGAACAGGACCAAGGGTTTAGGGATTTTGGCCAAAATAGTAGATTTTCAAATAAAAAGGCTTGTAGACCAGGGATTAAAGAACTGCAGAGACCAAAGGAAAAACACAAGGCCATAAAAATTTCTCAGGGTATTCAACATGGTTTAAATTGCAGACCTCCGCATGAAGCCTAGCCTATAGTCAAAATTTTAAATAGATAGGGAATTTTGGGTAACAAATACATGAGTTCAATTAAAATTAGAAACAAGAGGTGTGAAAAATATGATACCGCAAAGCTCTCTAAGCCAAAGTCAACCATAGAAAGTGTCACATCATCAACTTTGGACATATGAACCCCCAACAAACCCTATGAAACATCAAATAAATATACATATTAAGAAAATATATCTTGATACCAAAACATTATTCTATTTTTATGAATATTTAAAAACTATACCTCGGGTGTCAAAGCTACTCGTACACATCTAGTCGAATGAACACTTTGTGGTGTGCTCGTAGTATCACATATTGCACCCTGCAATGCATATTATTCATATATCAATTTAATTTATTCTCTAAATAAAAAATTATTTACTTTTATAAGATTTAGGTGATTAATTAATAACATGTCAAAACACAAATAAACATATCTGCGTCTGTCTCATAGAAAACACCATCATCAA
>BSBK01003446.1:10000-175000 GCA_027943335.1 Chamaecyparis obtusa
TCATGAATCTCAAATGGTGAGAATGGTGGAAATCATGAACAATGCTAGACAAGCTAAACAAGATCAAAATCTAGCTATTGAAGACTGAAGACTGATGACTGAAAAACTCCAAGAAAAAGAAAGTGAAATACAAAGACTCACTGATCGTCACTTCCTAGTATCAAATTAGATGATGACAGTTAATCAAGAAATGAATCGAGTAAATGGAGAATTATCAAGAAGACTTGAAGATGTTACAATACTCAGAGAAGATAATGGAAAACTGAGAAATGAAATAAAGATACAAAAGAAACATAATGAAATGATGAAGATAGCTGAGGATAGTTCTAAAAAGATTGATGATTTCCTAACTAATCAAAGGAGATTTGGAAGTAGAGTCGGTATAGGCTACACCGATGAAGGAGAATCATCACAAAAAGCTAAAAAAGTCAACAATAATCAAAGTGAAAAACCTAAAGTGTTGACATGTTATCACTATGGAAAACCAGGACATACATCTAATGTGTGCAGAAGCAAAGCACAAGGTAAACCTCTTGTCATTCCTAAATTCAATGGATATTGTTATTACTATGGTAAGTTTGGACATCCAACTTATGAATGCAGAGCTAAGATGAATGACATTGCTAATAATACTACTAAGGAGAAAATATGCTATACTTGTAATAAGCATGGACACACTACAAGGGACTGCAAGGTAAAAATGAAACAAGTTTGGACACCTAAAGAGAAACTACAACGAAAGCCATATCAACCAAAGAGACAAGGTAACTCATATGTTTGGGATTATAATACATGGACTAGTTGTACTGTATGTGGTTAGTATGGACATATTGTAGCAAATTGTTACAGAAAGAGTCAGATTAGACAATCAAGAAACCAGACAAATGCAAGAATGGCATGTATGCACTATCACAAGGTCAGTCATTTAAGCAAGAACTGCAGAGACTGAGCACCAGATGAAAACCATATATTTGAGAGTGGATATAACATTGGAAAAATTACAAATTTAAGGAACACAATGTGGAAGAAGGCATCTAATGAGAATGCTAAGTCAAGTAACACTGTCGGTGAAACCTGGTCCACTGGATTGGGTGACATCGGTACCTCCACTTAAGATGACAAAGGTGTGTATGGAACTGACATTTTTAAATAATCACATTTTACATACAGTTCCTTATATATGATGTACAAATACCAATTTTGCATGAATAAATATGCATTATGGTTTATGTGTTGTGAGTTTGAAAATGTCACATAGTCGGTAAAAGAGGAAACAAGAGTTGATTACCCGTCGGTAATCACTATACAAGGTTAACTGACAACAGTGCAAATTGATGAAGAAATTCTATGTCAATCGAGGAAAGGAAATTGTAGACATTACCAAGCTAACAAGCTATTTCATACTGAAAGTTAGGTCATGCATTTAATGCACTAAAGTTTGAGTGGGAATATCGAAAAGTATATATATACGCGCGAAACAGAGTTCATTGTTACATTGCAATTTCGAAGAAAAGAGATTTTTCAAAAAAGAGTTCTAGCTAAAGATTTTTAGAAAAGATTCAAGGCTACTGTAGATCGAATCGAAAACAATTCTTTGACGATATCGAGTAAGTTCATCTACCTATCGAACACTGGTTATCTACTGCTTGTCAAAACCCTAGAAACAATTTATGGCATCAACATCGACTATAAGCAAATCGGAAAACATTGAGGAGGAAGTAGAATTAATTATTAGGGCTAGTTTCGTCGAGGCCAAATTCAAACCACATGCCAAGGTTGTAGAACAAATGGATGACATGGGCGCATTCTCGAGTATTCCAAATAGGGTTTTGTTAATAGAAGACGTTAGGACTTATATTCACTACAAAATCAGAGAAGTATGTGATTTTGAGACCATTGCTTCTTATCAACAAATTTGTGGACCAGATGGAAAGATAAAATCCAAATATAAGAAGATTGGGGAGTCAAGGTTATTGTGTTTTACATACTTCCTATAAACATTCCAAAATGACTAGATAAGAATCGTGCTAAGCAGGTTTCATGATGGAAAATTTTGGTTAGATAAACCTATTGAGGTCACAAAGAAGATTATCAGTAGAGTTACTGGGTACCCTACAATCGACAAAGAAAAAACCTTTCGAAGTTCATGTCGTCCGGACATTGAAAAGAACATTGGAGCTCAATGGGATGACAGGGCACTGAAAATCTCAACCATCAAAGACCCAGCTATAAAATTCATAGCACATGTCATCAAGTACAAGATATTTCAATCTAGTAGACCAAATAGTGTACCCTACAGCACCGTGGACATGGCATATAAAATTGTGAAGAGAGATCACCAGGTAGATCTTGTGAAACTACTACTACACCAACTGCAAGATAATATGAAGACAATAAGATCAAAGAAGTCCAACACATGTAAGTACGGATCACTGCTTGTCTGTACATTTTCCTATCTGCAAAAATATGTACCTGGTATCCGTAAAGTAAACTGGCAATTAGACAAACCGATAACTGCACAAATTGGTGAAATGATGAAAAGTCTAGGAGATAGTTTGAATAAGGAATTTAATGCATATTTCAAAGAATTTCAGACAAAAATGCATCGAAGGAGTAGAATTCCAAGGGAATTAGTGAGTAAATTTGAAGATGACATATGTTTTGTAGTTAGCACAGACCACTCAATGATAAAGGCAATAGAACCAAGAAAAAAATGGTTAGCACCGATGGGATATGAAATGAATTATAGTTTTTCTTTGAAATCTATTAAAGCATTGCTGGCATTACCAATAGACATCACTGCCAGTAGGTTTGGCACATATGAGGAAGCTAAGTCATGAATCACTACAGACTTAGAGATCGGAAAAATGTCTAGGAGGGTGAAGAAAATGAGAAAAGATCTCACAAAAAAATATGGAAATGCATCAACCTCATCTATAGAATCACTGGTTAAAGAAACAACCAAAGGTCAGTTATAGTTGGCTAACAAGCCCTATGATAGTGAGGAGACCGAGTCAGACAAAGAAAAGGATCACATACCGGTTCCTCCCACCAATGTTGAACATGAAATGTAGTTACCAGAACATGAAGGAATGAAGACATGTTTTCCAATTGTAGCTCAACCTATTGAGAAAGAAGAAGCAGTAAAAGTAGCAAAAAGAAGAGCAGCTACACCAACATGGAAATATGTCAAGAGAGAGAACAAGAAAGTAGCTGAGACATTGAAGAAAAAGAGGAAATACATAAGAAATAAAGAAGATATAGAGGAGACTGACACTGAAAATGATCCCAATCAATTCAAGTTAGTTCGTAATAGGGAAAGTACAATAGAAGAAATAATTGAAGATATAATTGAGAATGGAAATCTTATAGATCCAGGCATAGGCAAATTTGACAAAATGTCAATTGAAGACAAGACAAAGTTAGAACATGCTATCATCCAGATGATTATTAAATTCAAGAGAGTACCAATGGAATTCACATGTCAATTACCGAAACTTGATGACAAAATAAATGAGAGATGGACTATTGCACTAGATACAGAGAAAAGGAAAAGAGAATGATCATTAAGTCATGCAGCCTCACACTTTAGCTATGCTGTTGTAAGTGAATACATGACAAAGTATCAAGATAGATTTCTAGTCAAGAATAGAGCTATGTAGATAATGGATGAGAATGTGGGTGATATGGATGTTACATGTGATTCTTTGTGGACATCAATTTTGAAAGAAGAAGAGAAAGCTGAATAGGAAGCATTCCTAAAACTATCTAAGAAGAGACACAATTCAAAAGGTAAAGGTATTTTCATCGATGATAAAAAAGGAAAGAAAATAGAGGACATTGGTATATTAGTTATCGAGGTAATTGATATCACTAAACAAAAGGAAGAAATAAGAATTTTACAGGATGCATCGGATCAAGTAAAGATCCACTTGCAGAAGAAAACCAATGACGATGCACTCATTGAGGACATCACTAATGATGATCCTGATGATGAGGATGATGAAGATGTTAGGAATGAATGCTAGATGTTGGTAGTCATTCTGTAGCAGTTGTTGTTGCATTCATGACTATGATTGTCATTGATGTCAACACAGTGATCTTCTAGAGTCTAGCAGAGGAGTAGACAGTGTTTTGATTAGCACATGTGGGATATTGTAGTTGGAGCTATGCAATGTTGAGGTTATACTCTTTGATATGTTATTTTTCTATGGTTAAGAGTGAAAATAGTAATTCATTGATTCATGAAAGTTATGAGTATTTTGGTAAAAGCAATATTCAGGCAGTGTTCCTGAGTAGCGATTTGTGGAAATCTGATGATATCTCCTAATCAGGATCAAATCTAGTTTTGTGTAGTTAAAGGGAAGTTTGAGACACATTGATGGTGATGTGGTTCACAGTGCAAACTTTGAGGTCACATGAGTGAAGAGTTATTGCATTTGGAAGCTGACAGTTTTTGCGTAATTTTGATGTAGCGTATGGAAAATTTTATTTTGTATTTGTGTGCCAACTCATTTGTAATTATTTGAGTGTGGTATAAAGGAAGGAGTGTTTTTACTTATTGTAAGTAGTTGAAATATGAAAGTAGTATAAGCATGGTTTTGGTTCATGCGAATGTAAGCATGAAGTGAAGAAAAGAGCCTAAGAGGTTGTGAAAGCAAAATTATGAAGGAAGACATGCGAAGTACAGAGATCTGGTGTAGTAGTGAGTACAGTTTGGCATAGTAAGAAGGTAACATATTTCATATTATTCTACTGAATAATATTAAGTTTATTTGGACAATGAGTTCAGTGATCTTACCCTGAAGCTATTTGGGCAGTGGGTCCTTCTGTCTTCCATAACTCTTAACAGGGTTAGAATCTTTTAACAGGGATTCAAAATCTCCTAACAGAGATTTATATGTACTAAATGTATTTCATAAGACTCCTAATAGAGTCCATCCTCTCACAATGAATATTCATATTAGTGCATCTTTTGTGGGCATCATTCCCACCAGGGTTTACTCTTTGATCAAGAGGTTCCCTAGTCAAAATATCTTGTGTTATTGTATCATTGTGTATGAATATCTTTGTATGGTTAGTAATTGCATTACTTACATGGTTAAATGCTGTTGAAGATGTTAAAATTTATATTTATCTGATAATTGATTCACCCCCCCCCTCTCAGTTATCTTGGTGGACTTTACTTTCTAACAATTGGTATCAGAGCAGCAAGTCCTTGAAAGGAAAGTTTAATAGCTTAAGGAGATCCATGGTGAATTTCAAGAAAGAAAGCCCTAAGTTTGATAGAGTAAATTTTGATAGCTAGAAGGAAAAGATGAAGACACATCTATTATGTTTAGGACCAGGCTATTGGTTGATTACAAAGAATGATAGAACTATAATTGAAGAAGACAGTCTTGAAACAAGTACTAAAGATGAGGTAGATCTATTCATGTTTAACATACTTGCAAGAGAAGCACTCTTGACAAGACTTCCAGAGAATGAATACAGTCAGGTAAAATGCTTTAAAAAATCTAATGAAATTTGGAAAGCTTTACACTCTATTTTTGAAGGTGATGAACATGCAAAAATAGCTAGATTACATAATTGGATATGTGCATTTGAAGATATTAGAATGATGGAAGATGAATTTGTTAGAAGCTATATTGGTAGAATGTCAGAAATTGTTGCAGGAATAAAATTTTGTGGAGGATCAAAGATAGAGAATGAAGTGATATGGAAAATTCGAAGGACATTGACTCTTGTATTTAAGAAAACAACACAAATGATCGAACAAGTTATACCTTGTAGTACAAACTTTACAAGAGAGACTCTTCTTGGAAGATTGGAAGCAACAGAGATGAACCTGAGGTTATCAAGAGACTTACCTAGAATGGAGACAACATTCAGTGCTCTTAGTATTCCTCCTATTTTGTCAAGAAGTACCAGTGTGAGTGGAGATTATGCCAGCATCAACAGATCTAGAAATGAAGAAGATAAGAAGATTGAAGAAGGTATTGCCTTTCTTGTGAAAAGAGAACCAGATGGTAAGAAATTTTTTAAATGTTGGACTTGTCAAGAATATGGCCATTTTGTATCTAAATGTCCTAAGAGAGTTAAGAAGTATAGAAATAATTTCAAGCCTAGAAGATCTAAGGAATGTTATTATGCTAATGATGAAGATCTTGAAGCTAGTATAGAAAGAACTTTGAGTGAAAGTGATACTGAGAATAATGATGAAATAGGATTTGTAGCAATTAAAGAAGAAAATTCTGAATCTAATGTTAAAGAAGAAAAAGCATTAGTTTCCCAAGTTGAAAAGAAAGATGATTGGATTATAGACAGTGGTTGTTCACACCATATGACTGGAGATGTGAAGAAGTTCATAAAGTTTAACAATTATGATGGAGGAGTTGTTAGAGTTGGTAACAATGCACCTTGTTTGATGAAAGGTATAGGATCTATTACTCTTGATGGAAAGACTAATATTGATGATGTTTACTTTGTTGATGGATTGAAACATAATCTTTTTAGTGTTGGACAGTTAATGGATAAGGGATATCAAGTTTGGTTTACTAAGAAAAATTGTGTGATAAAGGATAAAGATGGAAATCTAATTGGAACTAGATCTAGAACCAGAGGTAATGCATTTTAGTTGAATCCTACTGAGATGACATGCTTGATTACTAAAATTGATGACATTTGGTTATGGCATAGAAGCTTTTGTCATATAAACTTTGATAACATTGTGAAAGTGAGTACTACACTTACAGTAAGGGATTTGCCTAAAATTATGAAGCTTACTAACATGATTTGCAAAGAATGTGTGATGGCTAAGCAGAAGAGAAGTTCATTTCCTAGTAAGAAGTTCACATCGGCAGAGAAGTTGGAGATTGTTCGTACAGACTTGAGCAGTCCTACCAAGACTAGAGGATTCTATGGAGAAAGGTATTTTATGATTCTTGTTGATCATTTTACAAGAATGATGTGGATTGCATTTCTGAAAGAAAAATATGAAGCATTTGATAAGTTTAAGATCATTAAGAATAAAGTTGAGAATGAATCAGGAATGAAGATTAAATGTTTGAGATCTGATAGAGGTGGAGAATTTACTTCTAGAGAGTTTAACACCTTTTGTGAAGTGAATGGTATTAAGAGACAATTTTCAATCCCTAGAACACCTAAACAAAATGGTATTGCGGAAAGAAGAAACAGGTCAGTAACTGAAGCAGCAAGAGCTATGTTATTTGAGAATAACTTGGCAAAGACATTTTGGAGAGAAGCAGTGAATACAACAATATATACAATGAATAGAGTACAAATTAGAATAGATACAGATAAGACACCTTATGAATTATGGTTTGGACATGCACCCTTAGTTAATTATTTTAGAATTTTTGGAAGCAAATGTTATATAAAGAGAGATGATGATATTGGAAAGTTTGATCCTAGAAGTGATGAATGTATTTTTCTTGGATATTCTTTGAAGAGAAAAGCATATAGATGTTACAATAAGAGAACTAGAACTATTGTTGAGAGTGCAAATGTTAAAGTTGATGAGAATTTTAAAATTCAGGAAAGAATGCTTGATTATGAATCTGATGAAGAAGCTAATCCTCAGCCTAACATTGAAACTACTGAATTATTCTATGAGACTGACATTGAATTGTTGAATGAGAATCATACTGAAGAAGAAACGAGAGAAGAATCTAGAGAAGAATCTATAGTTGAAGCAAGATCAGTGACTATGACACCGAACATGTATCTATCTAGACATCATCCTGTTGAACAAGTTATTGAAAGTTTGGATAGAGGAGTTATGACTAGAAATAAGGTACATTTATGTTTGATTTCTCAAATTGAACCTAAATCTACTAATGAAGCTTGTGAAGATGAACATTGGATTAATGCTATGAAAGAAGAACTAGATCAAATTGAAAAGAACAAGACATGGGAATTGGTTCCTAGACCTAAAGACAAGAATGTGATTGGAACTAAATGGGTATTCAAAAATAAGATGAAGGAACAAGGAGAAGTAGTAAGAAACAAAGCAAGATTAGTATGTAAAGGATACTCACAGCAAGAAGGAATTGACTATGAAGAAACCTTTGCATGAGTAGCAAGAATTGAAGTAGTACGAATGTTTTCGGCTTATGCAGCTTTTAAGAAATTCAAAGTGTATCAGATGGATGTGAAGTCTACATTGAGCAGCCTAAAGGTTTTCCTTTGACTCAAGAAGGAGATATGGTATGTAAACTGAAGAAAGCATTATATGGACTAAAGCAAGCACCTAGAACTTGGTATGCTAGATTGGATAAGTATTTGTTGAAATTGGGATTTACTAAAGGAATAGCATATAGTAATCTATACACAAAAGAAATTGAAAATGGAATGTTAGTTATAGTTATTTTTGTTGCTGACATTATCTTTGGAGGAGAAGATGAAACTAGTGACAAATTTGCTGATGAAATGAAGACAAAATTTGAAATGAGCATGATTGGTGAGATGAAATACTTTTTGGGATTATAGATAACATAGAACAATGATGGTATCTTTGTTAGCTAGATAAAATACCTGAATGATTTGCTGAAAAGATTTGGAATGGAAAACTGTAAACCAGTTGGAACACCTATGGTTACAGGACATAAACTATCAAGCAAAGATGAAACACCAGTAGTTGAGCAGAAGAAATACAGATCCATGATTGGAGGATTGTAGTACTTAACACACACTAGACCGGATATACAACATTCAGGTGGCATGGTAGCAAGATTTCAAGCTGAACCTACAGAGCCACATTATGTAGCAGTAAAGAGGGTATTGAGATATTTCAGAGGCACAATGGAATATGGATTGTGGTATGAAAAATCTGATGATTTCACCCTATGTGCATATACAGATGCTAATTATGGAGGTAGTGTTGATGATAAGAAAAGCACCAGTGGTGGAGCCTTTTTTCTTGGAGGAAGATTGGTCTCTTGGTTGAGCAAGAAGTAGAATTGTATTTCATAGAGTACAATAGAAACAAAATATGTAGTAGCAGAAAACAATTGTAACTAGATAATTTGGATGAAGCAGATGTTGAAGGATATTGGAATTAAATTTGTTGAGCTTGTTTTCATACATTGTGACAACACCAGTATAGTTAGTATCTTTAAGAATCTTGTTTTACATTCTAAGACTAAGCATATAGAGATCAAGTATCATGTTGTAAGAGAGAAAGTTGCCGAGAAAGAAGTTAGACTGGAGTACATAAGCACAAAGGAATAGATAGCAGACATATTTACAAAGCCTTTGCCTAAGGAAAAAATTTGAGTATCTGAGAGTTATGCTTGGGGTTATGCCCTAGCCTACTTTTGAGTAATGATGTAGTTGATTGCATCCATCTAGTGGTATATGAGCCCTATCTTTTTTTGGATTGGATGTTGGTACTTCCTCTATGGGGGAGTATGTGTATCTGAGCTAAGTCATGAGGACTCTTGTGAATGTATTTTCTGAAACAATGTCTTTGGACATTGAGTTGTTGTTGACATAGTGATGAAATTTCTATCATTGATGTCACTGGGGGAGAAGAATACATGAAAAAAAATATAGAACATCTGTTGGAGAGAACTTAATAGGATAATGAAGCAAGATTTGATTGATGAAGAAGATTTGAAGAACTTTCAGAGTATCAGTGCAACAGTGCAGCAGTATTGGATTTTTGGAACATTGGATGTTTTTCATTTATATTGCCATCAATGCCAATGGGGGAGATTATTAGGAATGAATGATGGATGTTGGCAGTCATTCTGTAGCAGTTGTTGTTGCATTCATGACTATGATTGTCATTGATGTCAACACAGTGATCTTCTGGAGTCTAGCAGAGAAGCAGATAATGTTTTGATTAGCACACATGGGATATTGTAGTTGGAGCTATGAAATATTGAGGTTATACTCTTGGATATGTTATTTGTCTATGGTTAAGAGTGTAGATAGTAATTCATTGATTCATGAAAGTTATGAGTATTTTGGTAAAAGTAGTATTCAGGCAGTGTTCTTGAGTAGTGGTTTGTGGAAATCAGATGATATCTCCTAATCGGGATCGAATATGGTTTTGCGCAGTTAAAGGGAAGTTTGAGACACATTGATGGTGACATGGTTCACAATGCAAACTTTGAGGTTGTACGAGTGAAGAGTTATTGCATTTGGAAGCCAACAGTTTTTGTGTAATTGTGATGTAGCATATGGAAACTTTTATTTTGTATTTGTGTGCCGACTCATTTGTAATTATTTGAGTGTGGTATAAAGGAAGGAATTTTTTTCCTTATTGTAATTAGTTGAAATATGAAAGTATTATAAGCATGGTTTTGGTTGCATGCGAATGCAAGCATGAAGTGAAGAAAAGAGCCTAAAAGGTTGTGAAAGAGAAATTGTGAAGACATGCGAAGTACAGAGATTTGGAATTGAGATCTGGTGTAGCAGTGAGTGTGGTTTGGTATAGTAAGAAGGTAACATATTTCATATTATTTTGCTAAATAATATTAAGGTTATTTAGACAGTGAGTTCACTGATCTTACCCTGAAGCTGTTTGGGCAGTGGGTCCTTCTATCTTCCATAACTCTTAATAGGGTTAGAATCTTTTAACAGGGATTCAAAATCTCCTAACAGGGATTTATATGTACTAAATGTATTTCATAAGACTCATAATAGAGTCCATCCTCTCACAAGGAATATTCATATTAGTGCATCTTTTGTGGGCATCATTCCCACCAGGGTTTACTCTTTGATCAAGAGGTTCCCTAGTCAACATATCTTGTGTTATTGTGTCATTGTGTATGAATATCTTTGTATGGTTAGTAATTGCATTACTTACATGGTTAAATTTTGCTGAAGATGTTAAAAGTTATAACTATCTGATAACTGATTCACACCCCCCCCCCCACTCTCAGTTATCTTGGTGGACTTTACTTTCTAATAGAAGCTATGACAATTGCACCAAACAAAGATGAAGCACTAGACACTAATAGTGTGTTCACATCTCTACCAAGTGAACTACCTATACTTGTAGAGGCAGTTGAAATACTTTCACAAGTACAACCTGATGTCTCTCATCCTGAGAAAAATAAAGATACAACAGGGATAAAAACACCTGAGCAACCTGCAGATACAAATGAGCCTACCAAAATAGAGGCACAATCTATAGAAATAAAGGAACTAGAAGAAACAAAGTCGACCAAGGTGAACCCACCTGACACTACAACTGAGACTCCCACAGCATCTACCGAGGAGAAGAAGAAGGAAGATACGGTGTCAATTGGGAAAGATACTTTGAAGAGTGGAGAAAAAGCTATTGTTATTCGTGAGAAGAAGTCACCTCTTGCACAAAAGAAGAAGAAGAAGAAGAAAGTCAAAGGGACGATCACCATTGATGAAGTCATAATTATACTAGAATGTGACCTGAGAACCCTAAGCCCTGAGGAACTAAGTAGATATGGGGAGCTATGTTCAAGAAAAGCGGCACAATAGAAGTTAAGGAAAGAACACAAATGAAAAGAAGTGTTAAATGATGTGAGGGATATTCTACGACAGATAGTACCGGAGACAAATATTGATGAGAATACTCCCATCATAGATCAACTTGCTACACTCACCGACAAAATCAATGCCCCTGATACAGATGCAGATAAAAGAATAGAAGAAAGGGCAGAATCAAAGATTCAACACAAATTGGCAGAAAGGATTAGCACAGAAGTGGCATTGAACAAGGTAAAATTATCTGAGGTCATTACCGAGGTAAATTCTATCACCTAGATAATCTATAAATTTTTAATCAAGCTTTGTACTTCAGACACCTTCACGGTAGTAGTCAGTGAAAAGATAAAAGGTTTAGAAGTGGAGATAAAGTTGAGTACAAAAGTAGCTATTGCAGAGCCAACTGCTTTCTTAAAGCATATTCACCGAGTTTAGGAACTCCGACGGTTGACAGCAGATCTAAGGAAATAAGAAGAGAAAATCACTGATCAAGTTACAGAGTTATAGAAAGAACTCACTCCTTACTTGAAATTTTTTGAAGCACATATTGTCAAAGCTGAACAACTTGTCACAACACCAGAGATTTCGGTGTTAGATAATATCTTTGGCATGCATGCACAAGTCGGTCTTGAGCATATTGCTCTTACCAACTTGAAAGAGGAATGGGACAACCTCTTGGAGTCTGTAAAGAAAACCCATCAAAACATTTTTGATAAGATGTAAGTATACATTATTTTTTTTGTGTTTGGCATTATTATCAAAAAGGGGGAAACATGTATATGCCAAATAAAGTATACTCTGATATGTATATTACATACTTCCGGGAGCATGCACCGAGGGGGAGTAATTTGTACTTAGAAATTTTTATTATGGATATGTATATGGTGGAGATATAAGGAATATATAGAAACATTTTGTCTATATACATTTGAAGTTTTGAAACTAATGCCAAAGGGGGAGATTGTTAATCTCTATTGAGCATTTACGGTTGTCATTAGTATCAAAGGATTGTAAAAAGGTCGGTCAGTTACCTATATTGAGTTGGTCGGTAACCAAAAGTAAGACAGAGCAGTCGGTAAAGCCTTTACACTGAGCATCACATAGTTTATCAAGCACCAATGACACCGACACCAACGGTCAGTAAACACTGAGCATCGTAGTATACACCGAGTAGATTATACAGTGTTTACCGATGATCACAAAAAATGGCATAGTAATCTGAAATGACACATTGTTCTATGCAGATAGTTACAATAGATTGTAAAATAGTTTACCAAGATTAAGGAGCATTTATTGTAAAAGATACTCATTAAATGTAATGTTTATCTTATTGTAATAGTTGATCTAGGTTAATTTTGCATCGTAGATCTTACGGTTATGATTATTTTTGTAACCTAATTTTTGCTGAAGCGACAAAAATAGAACACTATATATTTTGTATGTTTGCACCATTTTATGGGGTTGGTGAACTGATATATACAAATCACAGAGCACTTGAAGCCATTTTCTAACTTCAAGTCAATCGGTTTACAAAGCAGAAGAGAGTATAGAGGATATTAGATTGAGCAGAATCAGAGAAGGCTACCGAGCATAGTAGAGTAGAGAACCATCATAGATAAGGTGATATTTTGATGAGCACTTATAGATCTGTTTCAAACAATTGAGTTGTCAACTAAGCAGATAATTGCCTATTACTTTCTGACAATTATGATAGAGTTTAGGTAAAATCTCTTAACAGAGTGGACTTAACAGTCTTATGTAAATCTCTTAACCGAGTACACACTTCATTAGTGTTGTTAAAATCCTATAACTAGGTACATCTAGCTGATCTAATATGTTACTCCTAACAGGGTAAGATCACTAGAAGTAATCAAAACTTGTAGCCTTAACAGGCAAAGCTTTTCTATTTGCAGTAGTGAAGAATTTGTGGGTGTCATCCCCACTGCAGTTTTTACCTTCTTACAAGGGAATTTGCATTACCAAAATACTTGTGTTATGTGATTTCCATATTTATTTCATGTTCTTTACTTTCACAAGTTAACTAGATGATTGATTTATGCAATTAGATTCAAGTTATTTTGATCAGTTATCACAGTATTCGGTTATTGATCTGAAAGGTTTTTACAAGTGAAGTTTTGAAGGCACTGATTAACCCTTCCCCTCTCAGTACCTATCTCTCCTAATTCCAATAGCAAGATCCAAGGTTACAAACTAACAAGGGACATTACAAACAGTATCAGAGCATGATCTTGCCATCCTGCAGGGTAAGAGATTAAAGAAGGAAACATTCTAATGAAATGAAAAGGAATTTAACAATATTTCTATTATATTTATGCTTTGTGTATACTTTGTGTCTTCATGCATTAAAATGTATGCTTCGTGTCTTCATATATTCATATGTTTCATATTTTCAGATGGTTGTGATTCTATATTTAATTGATCTAGAATACTAAGACTCAAAGATATGAATTTATAGCTTAATCAAAGTTGTACAACTACTCATAATGACAGACTTGTATAAAATGAACATTGCTTGAGGACAAGCAATTTTGGGGAGGGTAGGACTATGGTGGCCCATTGTTGAAATAATATTTAATAATAAATAATATTGATAAAATTCAATGTTACTAGTAAATAATCAAATAATAATAAATATTTAATAATAAAAATAGTAAACATTATTCATTGTTAATCAAATGATATTATTATTATAACTATAAAGACAATTAATTAAAAAAGTTAACTAACCATAGGACATTATATATCCTCTAAGCAATAATAAGAGAGAATTATGTTGTTAATGGTTTGAGTTATGGAAAGAGGCAATAAGCAGAGACATGTCTCTTCAACTAAAGGATGCGTCTACTTGGTTGTAAGCTATATAATGAGAATTGGTTTCATTTTAAAAAGGGGGAGATATAAGGAAAAAAGAATAAATAGTTTTTGATTAAGTAAAATAGGTTTTGAAGGGGCCCCGAAACCCTGTACATTTTGGTCAAATAAGATTTTCAAAACAACACTCTAAAATGAAATAGATCTAGACCACAATGAGGGTTTTTCTATAGGCTCCCACAACCTGGATAAAGAGTGGTACCAGAAAAAGGAGACTGGGACCCTTACTAGAGAAACCACTGCATGAAAAATATTTCAATTTTTAACAAAAGCCCTAAGACTACCAACGGTCAGTGAAGAGCCTTCCAACCATAGAGATAAATCATTTCTTCCCCTTCTGGGAATAGAGGGACATATCGAAAGAGGGCAGATGTTTAGATCCTTTTTTGACTTTGATAGAAGTCCATCCAAATTTCACATTCTTGGCCAAATCCTACCAAGATATCAAGTCAAGATCTGTGGCCCCCAAAAATGGAGCAATAGGAGATTGTCCCGGGACAGGGCAACCAGAGAGCAGAGAAGCTGTGACATGGGATGAGTCAAAATCCATCGAACTAGCATGATCTAGTGAAGCATTTTTGAAATGAGGGATAGAAGCTCCACAACCAACAAAGACACAAGCTACAGAAATAGGACTGATCGAAGAACCAAGTAAGGAAGCATCCCGTGGGGGAGAGCTAGAGGCGAAACCAAGAGGCGATGGGGCCTCAGGAGTCTCCTGAGAAGAGGAAACAACTTGAGAAAAGCTTTGAGAAGCTGAGGCCTTTTCAACAGAGTAGTGGTGGGAGGAAGCTCCCTTCCACCAAGAAGATGGTTTTTTAACCTTTTCCAATCCACATTGGTCCGCTAAGTGACCAGTTTTAAAACATCTCCTGCATCTAAAGGGGAGACCTTCATAATCCAAGGATTGAATCCAGCATCCTTTGGGATGTTGTAGCTTTATCTTTTCCATAAGACCCTTGGAATAATCCAAATCAACAAGTATCCTTGCATATGTGGAGTGAATAATATCATCAGATTCCTCATCAGGCATCAGAAAGTCTCCAAGAGACTCCCCCATAGCCTCAAACAGAGAATCAACCTAGAAGTGAAGAGGGAGGTTGGGAAGCCTCACCCAAGTGGGAACCTTTGAGAAAGTCTCTGTAGAGGCATCAAAGTTAGGGTGTGAAGGCTTGACCATGAGCGTGAATCTATCATCCCAACTAGAAAAGTGATCACAAAGAATCAGTTTCCTATCAGCTAGGTTCTCAAACTTGGCTATGAAAAATCCCCTCACTTGAGGAAATATGTGAACTATTTCTGATATCACGGGTTCCCACTGGCTTGTTATCCAAGCATGTAGATCTGGGAGACTCAACCAAAAGCCCTTGAACCTGCAGATGAGACCATGATCCATGAAGATTGCAGCTGCAGAGTCAATATCTTTCACTACCTCATCATCCAGAGGGATGATAAGGGGATTAGAAACTTGGAGAGGGGTAGCACCTCTGAGACCAGAAGTAGGCTTCTGAAAGGTAGCAGGGTCGGGATGAGAGGAGCACTTGGGAGTGGCCGTAGTAGACCCAGGAGGGTGAGTAGTACTAGGAGATGCATCCCCATTCGCCATAGAAAAATGAACCCTACCAGAAGGAGCATCGACACTTCCTGCAGGACCTTGAGCAACAAGGCCATGGGAGATAGCTGCGTCTGCAGTCGAAGCTGAGGCATCAGAGGGAGTGAGATCCCTTTGCATGATTAGGGTAGGAGCCTTAATGGGCTGCAAGGTCGTAGCACGCTCCACAGACACTAGAGTAGGACCGCAAGGAACATCTGCAACTAAGGCGACAACAGCAGAGGTTGTGAAAACCCTAGGCTCAACACAGGTGAGAGCCATTGTGTCTTTGATTTTATTATACAAGTGTAAATTTGGGTAAAAAGAGAATAAATAGTTAGTCGTCATAGTAAGACATCGATCTTTGCATCCAATTAAGGATAAATTATAAATAATAGAGAAAATACACATTCATATTCATTCACCGAAGATGGGAAAGGAGATAGTAATCTTTGTTGTAATAAGTCAGTACCAGCAAAGATTCCTTGCATTCTGAAATATATACTCAAGGCAACAATCAACCCATCATACTCTCAGTGCTTGTAAATAAGCAATTGGGTCCTCTTGAAGTACAGTATGTACTGAGAAAAATACAACAATGTTTTAATATTGATAGTAGTTTATACTAAAGACACACACACACACACACACACACACACACACACACACACACACACACACACACACACACACATATATATATATATATATATATGTATGTATGTATGATCATGAGATCATAAGTTTATGTATATAATGAAATCAGAAATCATTTATATATATGATAAATTCCACATACACACACACACACACACACACACACACACACACACACACACTTCGATTTGTCACCTACCAAACTAGAAGGAAGGAATATAAGGATGTCTTCAAGGAGAGCTTGTGTAAATCGTGCCAATAGCTTCTGTCCCAAAATAGGGTGGGGGTCAGCGTCCCAATAGTTTGGGCTTGGACCCATAAACCTTGAGGGAGCCTATTGGGAATGGTCTCTAAGCTCCTTGGTCACAACCTAAAGTCTTCAGGTATCCAATTCGATAGGGTAATAAGTTGGACATGGGACTATCAATATAGTCATAAGAGGAAATATAAATTCTATTTAAATTATCATTTCATTTAATTAAGTAGAAATACTAAATAGATCTATATGAATTACAAGCATGATGAGTAGACTACTGAGATCCAAAGTTACAAACTAACAAGGGACATTACAAATGGTATCAGAGCATGATCTTTCCATCATGCAAGGTAAGAGATTAAACAAGGAAACATTCTAATGAAATGAAAAGGAATTTAACAATATTTCTATTATGTGTATGCTTTGTGTATACTTTTTGTCTTCATACATTAAAGTGTATTCTTCGTGTATGCTTCCTGTCTTCATATATTCATATGTTTCATATTTTCAGATGGTTGTGATTCTATATTTAATTGATCTAGAATAGTAAGACTCAAAGATACAAATTTATAGATTAATCAAAGTTGTACAACTTCTCATAATGACAGACTTGTATAAAATGAACATTGCTTGAGGACAAGCAATTTTGGGGAGGGTAGGACTGTGATGACCCATTGTTGAAATAATATTTAATAATAAATAATATTGTAACATTCAATGTTACTAGTAAATAATCAAATAATATTATTAAATAATAATAATATTTAATAATAAGAATAGTAAACATTATTCATTGTTAATCAAATGATATTATTATTATAAGTTAAAACACAATTAATTAAGAAAGTTAACTAACCACAGAACATTATATATCCTCTAAGCAATTATAAGAGAGAATTATGTTGTTAACGGTTTGAGTTATGGAAAGAGGCAATAAGTAGAGACATGTCTCTTCAACTCATATGACAAGGGACATTACAGATCATTACAGATCATATATATACTTATACATATAAGGGATATTACTGACAAGGGACATTACAGATCATATGATAACTCATCAGCATAAAATGCACGACATCTATCCCTCCATGAACCCCATGTTGTAACCTCCCTAGACACCTTATTTGCACTATCGGTCATTCTTTCTAAGGAAGTGGTGAGGGATGAGTGCTGCTCTAAACTAGAGGACCTCAACCTATTAACAAATATGGATATTTGGGCACTAGTTTGTTGAAGGTGATTGCTAATGTCCTCATGTGTGGCATAACACGACCTATTGAAGGACACTAAGGGTTTAGATTTGGGTTTGACAGTAGATTTGAGTTTTGTTGAGGATTTGACATTTTCTATTTTAGTCATTTACTCGGTTTCCTCTAAACTTAGTGGCAGCTGCAGCTCTATATAAACACTTTTATTATTGTTTATTTAATTATTTATTAAATTCAAACATTAATGATCAGAAAATTCAATGTGGGAAAGCCTGAAAATAATAAGAAAGGTAGGAGTGTCTTTCTAGGAGCTTTCAAAGGGCCATGTTGTTGTGTGAAACAGTTTGTAATGAGCTGGAAAATCTTTGGAAATTCTATTACAATATCCCTAATAGTGTATTAATGATGGTGTATAATTGATAATTTAAAACTAATGCTTTCTAGTAAGTTAATGTTTGAAACTTCTATTCAAGTTATATATATGACTTTTTTAATCTACCACTTGCAGTGAACGATGGATTGAACTGTTCAACCATTAAACTAATGATAAATTTCAAAGAGAACCTTCGTTGAGAGGTCATGGGAAGGCCAAGTCAATGAAAAGTTTCTTATTAATCAGAGCTCTATTGAGGAACGAGGGCAAAGAAAACAATGGCTGAAACTACATAATAGCGTAACAGCGTCATTTCTCGCTATCTTGTGGGTCACAAGATTCGGGTGTTGAAGGAGAAAATTCAAAGAATTCACCGGAGCTTCCAGTATGTCAAACGCCTTAGAGACATGGATGTGCATTTGCAGCCAAGTTCTACAATGGTTAATAGAGCTTCCTAACCAGTGGGAGTCCACGTTGAACCGACTAAATCAAATAAGCACAATCAGGGACGACGTTCTGCCAATTGTTAGGTTAAGTTTCGATGCTCTGCCTGATTATCTAAAGCATTGGTTCCTTTTTTGTTCCGCATACCCGGAAGACACTAGAATGGGTTATGAATATCTTGTACAAGTATGGATTTCTCAAGGATTTGTTAATCCTGAAGAAACAGACGATACATATGAGAAGGATTTGTATTTATTCTCAATAAGCTCCATTATTTTTTTCCCCTTTTAAAAACTTTGTTTTAACCTATAACAAAACTCCTTTTAACATATAACATATTGTGATATTGCTATCAGGATTTAACTGTGTAGTTTTTTTGAGTCAAACTCATTGATCCATGATTCATGAGTAGTGGTTCACCGAATCCATCTGTCATGATTCATGAGTAGTGTTCCATTTCATTCTCATGAGAGATGGGTTCGGTGAACCACTGCTCATGAATCATGGGTCAATGAGTTTGACTCAAAAAAACTACATAGTTAAATCCTGATAGCAATATCACAATTTGACTTGCTGTGGAAAATATCTCCTACTTATCAATATAACATATTATATAAAATTCAATAGTATATTTATATTAGGCATTGGTCTGTAGTGAAAGTTGATGCTTCTCTTTGTAATAGCAAGATCTTGTGTTCATTTTTCGAAATGGGAGCTTAAATAAACTTAATATTAAAAAATAGTATATTTATAATTAATTATAAATAAATTATTTTATAAATATATCTAGACATTTTTAATTTTTAATCAATATATTTATAAAAGAATATGTTAAAAAAATGCACTTATATTTCTATCGAATTAGAACATTTAGACATTACTTATAAATACATTTATAAATAACAAACACCATATAAATTTAGAAATTCATAAATATGCTTATAATTATATTAAAAGTTAAAAATTACTAATTATATTTTTAACTTTATTTATTATACATAGATATTAAAAACGAGGAAAATATTTTTTTTTGAAAACAATAAAAAATAAAAGTAAACAACTATATATAAATAAATAGTTCTAACTAACCTAAAAACTATTTTTTATTTAAATATGACTAATCATTCAAATAAAAATTAGATAATACTTATTTATATTTTTCTCAATACATGTAAGTAAATATATATTTTTTTGGAAAAAAATTAACTCGGACTCTTTAATTTTTCTGTGAATTAACAAATGTGTTTTGCACGATCGTGCATGTTAGAGTTGGTGGTTAATCACAATGCATACAAGTATGGGGGTGTGAAAATATTTGGTTTGATAGCTGCTACCTACAAAGTGCACTTAAATACAAAAGGGAAGTAAATAATCGTCGCGATTTGTTGTTAGCAACTAAGATTTGTTTCATTGTTGATCAACTTTTATGACGAATTTTAAACTGTCCATTTCATTTTCTTTAAGAGAGGAACATTTCTCAATGCAATTTAAATTTTCAAATATTATAAATTAGATATCAACAAGTTTATATTTAGTTTCTACATCATCGATTTCTTTCCACTTGTCTATTTTCTATTATTTTGCATTAATACCATAGTAATAATGTAAATAAGAAAATTTGCATATTATTGTCAATGGAATCATTAGAGGAGATTCGGGAACATGGTACTTGAATAAGCAGATTCGAAGAATTAAGATGATGTTAGAGACTTTTGAGGAGTTCAAGGTATCTCATGTATTGAGAGAAGCAAATGAAATTGCAACTAAGCTATCCAACTTCGAAGTATCATTGTCATAGCACGGTGATTGAATTCATTAAAGATTTTAGGGGCTTGCATTTGGAACCATTAGAGGAGTTTAATTAAACTTTAAAGTATAGAGAAAAAATGAAAGGACATGGGAGTTGCAGCAAAGTTGTATTAGGAAGGCATTAAATTAAGGCTTTTGAGTCCATATTTTTCACATGAATTTATCATGCAAGTGACATTTATTTTGGAGAGGATCAGGGGGAACTTATTGTGATGATTACATCATCCTTCTAGTCATTAGAAGTTAAGATTGGGAAAGGGCTTTTCATGAGAATCATCAAGAAATTTCTAGAATGAAAATCTGTTATAAGGAGTCGATTGTGGAGTATACCTATAGAAAGTGATCGTGAAAGGATTAAGATAGAAAGCAGCTATGGAGGTGAATTTTTCCCTAAATTCTCTTAACCAATTGTTTGGGTTTCGAGGTGAGATCACTATCAAAAGGATGAGGAGTATTTTTATGTGGGATAATGAGAGATTATGGAGGTGTGTGGAGCAGATTTTGGGTGAAGAATACTTGACATCATACTTAAGGTCGAGAACAAATTTGGACATATCGTCCATATTTCATGCATGGGCATTGTAGTTGTTAGGGAGCAGAGAGGAGGCTTTAAAAGTAATGAGATTATGTGTTAAACCAGACTAGTCGGGAGGTACAGTGCCTATGGTGGATAGGGTTGAGTCAGGTGTTGACATTGCTATGGGCAATAACTTCAAGAGGATGGGACAACTTCTCAATTAACAATCAAGTTCAAACCAGCAAGCAAGGCTTCAAAAGTACTCCAAATAAACTCCACGGTGTAGAATATAGACATAATATATTGTAGGGTTTGGAATGAGAAAGGATGCCCTCGTTGATGTGTCATGCAACATGCAAGAGAGCCCTCCAAATTCCCGCCCAAACCCTCGACACATACTTTTATCACTCAACCAGATCTTGTGCTTGGATGCCCACATCACAATTGTCTCTTGCTTGCAAAGGAAGTAGCTTGCCATTACAACAACAAAAAAATCAACATTCAGATGGTAATGTCTGAAAGTTGTCTTCTTGTTTGCTAAAGCAAGTGTTGTGCAAAGGTGGTTTATGATACAAAATAAATTTAATTCACGCAAAAAATTTCATACTCTTACTCAACCATTAAATCACCAAAATCATATCAAACTCACATCACACCAACATGAATCAAGCCAAATGACTCAAAATGCTAAAAAAACATACTTAGGAAAGGGCTCACAAACTTACGTCACCTTGACGAATTCAAAGAGGTAATCAATAATAATCATGTCCACTATTTCAGGGCAATAAATAGCTCAGGTTGGGATTTGGGTATACTGCTATCTCCCCTCTTCTTACCATTGAGATGTTGCGATAGGGCACACTCTTCTTGGCAATTCAGAGATGTCGATGCCCGATACCTACAATCTTGCACAAAAGATGAGCATATATATATCCTGGATACCAGCATTCTGTAGAGAATTGTAAAGCTGCAGAGCAAGGAGTTGTTTTCACATCTGGGCCTCGATGGTTGATAAAGACATCAAACTGTTTTACAGACAAGGAGGATTTTATCTTATTGTCGTTGGGAGATTCAAGTAATAAAACTGAATTGGCTGCTTGCTCTCCTCGACCATGTGTCGAAGTGGAGGCCATTTCCAGATTATTGATACTCTGGCTAAAAAGCAAACAAATTAAGAATAGATGTGCCAGAAACAACCTCTAGTTGGAAAAAAGCGATTCAGTGTTTTATCAGTACAAGTAGGGAGTTAGAAATTGGTTCGAGCGGTTGGAGATGTTGGTGTCACTGTGTCAATGAAATTAAAAAAAAAAATTGGTGGGATGTGCGGAAGAGAAAGCAGGCCCGCAAACCATGGCGGCGTAACATCATACGTTATTATCGTGCGTCATCTTTTGACATTGATAATTGACTGAAGCGGGGTTTTATAGGTGCTTTTATGAACAAAATTTTATTTGGGTAAGGGTTATTTGAGATTTTTTTGATTAAAAAAGGGGTCTGATTAAATTTGGAATGTTTTTTTGTTATTTATTTATGAAGTATTTAATTTTAGAAATAATGAAATATTTTTTTGAGGGAAAATTATTTTTTTACTTTTTTTTATGGACAAAGGTATTGTGTTCATGAGAGCACCCCTTCTTAAATGTCAGTATTTATACTTTTAAGCTAAACTAAATTACAAAATTTATAGGACCACCACCTTTAAAATATTTCTAAAACGTAGCAAGCAACCCTACCTCTATTTTTTTAGAAGCCCCTTCCATAAGTCCTAATCTAAAACATAAATAATAAATATCATCAATTTATTCCTAATTTAAAGTCATAAAAAATAATTGTTATACTCAAGTTTTTCACTACATACATCCAATGTCTTGATCTGAATATAATCTTAGATAATATGCTTTGACTATTAAAACTTTCTCATCAAGAAATGAAAAGAGATGTTTTTTTTTCATAGTTAAAGAGGTTTCATACACTAAACCTTTTTCATTGAAAAAATCAAAATATTACCTTAATACTTCCATCCAAAGATGTTTTACTATACAATCTTAGATACCAAATGTAAGATAAAAAAACGAGTGCAAGTTTTTTCGATAGTGAGTTATTGAGTCGATTTCAAATTTAATTTAGTGGAAGTCAATTTTAGATTATTATTACTAGTTATTTAGATGAAATTATTAATCGTGAAAATAATTTTTTAATAATCATTCTGTATTTATTTAGATAGAATAATTGATCATTGTTGTTTAGAATAGAAATATAGAAGCATATTGCATTTCTTATATCTATTTTTTAATAATGATAATAAAGGTAATGACTTGTTTAATCAATAAAAAATGATCTTTTTAAAATTTTCTAAATAAATTATGTACTAGCTAGATATATACAAATATTATATACAACACTTTTAGTTTTAACTTTTATGAAGATACAAATATTTATAAAATTGACAATCTTAATGATGAATTTTAATATAATATTTATTGAATAAAGTTCAATTTGGGATATGTGAATAAGAAAACTACTTATAAAATGATACATTCATTAAATCTATTTATTTGTATTTTGTAAAAGCTAAAAAATATATTAACTTTTGATCTTAAAAGTTGTTAAACAAAACAAATATTGATGGAGTTATTTTTTAAAAAATGTTAGGAATCTAAAGAATTGTGTACAAAACAATTACATCCCATACAATAGCTACCTCCTTAGCATTGTAAAAAATCTTATAAACTAGAAATCTTATCAATCGTACTAAAGTGTAAATCCTTAGATATGGATGAGGTCATTATATTCAATTTTCAAACTATTAAGTGAAATTGCATACCTCATAGAAATTGCAATAACATTGTTTTGTAGGCCAAAGTCCAAAATAACTTCTTTCCACCTTAATCTATGTGAAAAACTGGCATGAAGAAATTTAAAATAACATTTCATTTCTTTTTAGTCCACGATCAATCCCCAAAATTATGTTACAAACCTTCATTATGCTAACAAAATGGTATTTAAGTGGTTGCACCATTATACATATCAACCTATCACCAACGACTAGATTGAAGTGTAAAAATTTACTAGCCAAAATTTGACCACTAGCTTCTGCATTTGATCTCCATATTTTAGCACCCATATCTCCTAAAGTCTTTTTTGTGTTTACATTTCCATTTCTGATTTATCCTTGGAGTAAGAAACAAAAAGGGAAGAGACTATTTTTAAAGGAAAACAACCAAATCGGGATCTAGGCGGCCACAACCAATCTTTGAAAAAATAACAATGCAAGGACAAAGATAATAAAGCCTCAAAAAAATTTTTAAGAAAAAAAATATTCATAATATTTTTCCATGTTGTCCACTATAAAATATTAATTCATTTATTGAATAGTTAATAAGCATGTCTCAAAAAGGTGACAACAAGACGACAGCCAAATAATTTCCTTAATATTTACATATTCTATTCCACTAAATAGATGATGAACCTTGAAACATTTACAAACTTGTTATCAAGCCTTAAATTAAGACAAAAGAGAAAATGAAGCTTTCACCTAAAAGAAAGGAGCAAGAAAAATTTTATCTAGCCATTTAATTGATTAGCATTTCCTCTTGATAGAAGCCTATGTGATTTGAGGACGAACAAAAATCTTCTACGATTCATTGTTGGAATCCACTCTAACCATCCATTTAACTGACAAACACACTCGAGTTTTTGTGTCTAATACACTCAATCCCATTTTATTTAATAATATTTGATAGTTGAAGATTGTAAGCATACCATATCATTTAAATTTAAACAAATCTCAAATATTAATACATAAAATGTGTCACAAAATTAATATTAAAAATGTATATGTTCATTGTAATCTAAATCAATATATTGATTTTATTTTCATAAAATGTATAACTTTATTAATAAGATATCACAATTATTTCTAAAAGCACTTCAAATTAATAAGACATTAAACTTGAAAAGTTTCATGTACCCAAAATGGCAATAAAGAATGGATTTAATATAGATACCATCATCAAAATAGTTTAGATTTTGAAGAAAACCTAAATTTCATATTTTTTATAAATTAGACTTGGCTTAATTAGTTCACTTCCGTTTACTATATATTTTAATAATATTATGTGATAGAATAATCTTTAAGTGAGAATAACATAGGAAAGTATTTTTCAATGAAAAAAAAGACAAAAACTAAGCATTGTAACTCTTGAGAAAAAATGTATGGATGCTAGTGCAGCTATTTTTTGAGTGGGGATATCTAATTATATTATCTTGAGTTGATCAAATAGAAAACTTGAATTTTTTAAAGAAAGGCCACAAACTAAAATCCTCAAGGAAGGTAGGTATGCCTCATATGTAACATAGTATATAGGTATGTGTATGTATATGTATATATATGTATATACATGTCTATATATATTACAATGATTGAAAATTTAATACAATATATTTTTAATATATGCCCTCGATATGAAATAACTCATACTATAAATCATCAAAAGATGTAAAAATAAAATTTCATACTGAGTAATAAAAGAAATCCATTTCCATTGTCATAGTCTCTAAATTTTGTAATCCCTATATAAACCCCACGTTCTGTCAAATCATCTCATTGACATATTAAAAATAGCTCATCAACAACATCAACTTCAAACCCAATACAATTTCAAAGTAATCCTCTAGAAAGCAAGATAAAACATTAACCAAAACAACAATCAAACTAACTGCCTCCATCTATCTGATAAAGCCACACCATTGAAAATAGCACCCACAACAAGTGCTAACTCATCCAATCACCCATACCTCAAAGGTATTAAACATTAGAAAACTCGCTACACCAACATAACCAACCCATAAACTACAACCTCAAGCTACATGTGCAAACCAGTCGATGAAGACCAACCATGTACCAAAATTCTAACTACATGGATAATATCAAATTTGAAAGATCAAAGGCATACTTATTCTACCAATCACAACACATAGAAAGTGTAACCATGTAGCACTAAGGACCATCCACAAAAATAAACAAATCTTGCAACAAAATAGATGCAAGAAACATTTTTGTCAACTAGTCTCCACAACTCTCCAATGTTCTTCACATCCAACAAAGGAAAGAGATAAAGGAACCACCATGTCATCACCAAAAATAAATAAAGTACAAGTAATAACACATAACCACAAAAGAGTTATCACCATATCTCCACCTAAGATCTTATTAAACAATGTTATGTGAACCCAAATATTCAAGAAGATAACCAAGAGAAAAGATAGACCTTGTCAATCATAGGCATGTAGCATATCCTTCTACAAACACCTCTAAGTGCAAGTTGTCCCAAGGATGATCTCATTCACAACCCCTAGAGAAAAACCACAAAAAACATCCAAAACTGATCAACATCAAGAGATCAAACATAATATAATATCAAGTATCAACATGGATGTAAGTCTCTCAAAGAAGAGAAAACTACTCCATTTCCCATTTCAAGAAATCAGCCCACTGCCATATCCTATTATCATAATAAATGAAAATACACCTCAAGCAGATAAGTTCCATATAGTCCATCTCTCACAATTAATCCTCCATAACTATTTGACTATAGCTCAAGCTCTATGAATATGAAAGAAAAGCATAAAGAACTTGAGAGAAACAATGGGCAATACCTCACAAGTGATAAACCACTCAATAGACCAAGAGTGGAGAATGATGTTCCACCAATATATATAATTCATCACGATTCATCCAACAACAATCTCCTTGTAGGTCTTTGTTGGACTCACGTCCATTGTAAACACCTCAAACTTCCTACAAAAATCTCATCAAGAGTAACCATCTCAATAGTATGTCTCTCATCTAAGGAGATCTCCATCCTCACCTAACTCTATATGTATACATGCACACCAAAAAAATATCAATTCATGCTAAACTCCAAATGCATCTCTACAATCTCATGAAGTTTCTTGGGCATATGGCCAAATCACCCAATAGAAAAAGAGCTTATCAAACCCCTACCAAAGCTCCAATCAGAAAAATCAAGAACCCATCATGACATCATGATCTAACCATCCCCTTCTAGGAGATCACATACTCCAATGAATGTACCATGGTCTCAAGAGAAATGTATCTTAACAATACTCTTATGTGCAATCAAGAGTGTACCATGACATAACATCAACATAGTCTAAACCAAAATCACATGTCAAGCACAACCAACACCTCAACCAAAGACTATGAGATTCCTACAAGGCTCTAAGATGTTACACATCCTCAAATAGTGTACATGCAAAGTTGAAGGAACTCTTCTACACAAACAAGATCTAAGAACCCCTCTAAACATCTGCATCACTAAAGAAGATCATCCATCACCACGTAATAAATACACAATCACTTCTAAATATTTTAGTAAATCATGATATTGAGCTCTCCAATCACATGAAAAACCATCTCCTAAATCTGAAAATCATCTAAGTCAACGCATCATACAAGTGTATTTCTAATTACACCAAGTGAAACAAAGATCTCCAAGCCAAGGAAATACACAATGTTATATTAGGACCCCATAATTGACTATATAGGTACTAACTCATCATCCATCCTCTCATCCCAAAGAAACCACACCAATGCATAAGTGACCATAGACAAGGCCAACTAACAAGTTTGCACCAACACTAAATCAAATCTTATGAATATAGATAGTCCATGTCTAAGTTAGCCCACTGCAATCAAAAGGGTAGCCTACCCAGCTAACTACATAACTTGTAGATCCAATCATTGCAACAAGAAAACCCACTATCACATTATTGACATTTAAAATGAGATCTCAAAGAAAATAATTACGCATACATGATGACTCAAGAACTTGATCAAACATAGATCTACTTCACCAATCAAGTCTACATTGAGCACCATAGCATAAGAATCAAAAAAGAATCACCATAGAAATGTTGAGTGACTAATCATGTAACAAGATCCACATACAGAGAAATCATCATGCCTCCTCTCACCATGCACAAATAATACATGTAGATGTGAAACTATCTAATCCTAAGTTACCCCAAAGAAACTAGCCTCTAGAAAATAACTCTTCAACGGATCCTCAAAACTGAAAGATTTTTTCTTGACCTTGTAAAACCTGCAAAACCACTATGTTCGAACACACCCATGCACATCCATACCCACTTCATATCTAGAATACTCAAAAGTCTGAAAAAGTACCAAACCACTTAACCTAGAACAATGGATTGGCATAAATGAGCATCACCATATATTTTTAAGGAAAAACTATAAACCCCTCAAATATAATGAACATGAATCCAAACCATACAAGTACAATCATGCAAGAGGAAATGATAGTATAGGAACTCAAAGTCCACTTGTATATAAACTCCACAACCACCATTAGTACATGCATCTAAGAGAGATAGGTTATTCTAGAAGCTTGCAGGTCATCCAATAGTCAAATCCATAGCCTCCATGCATTCAAGGTAACAAAAGAAATGCCTTCTAACACTCATACATTAGTAATTATTACATTGTTAACCAGGAGTTCCAAATCAATATCATATTAAATGAAAGCCCATGATCAACTCCACAAAATGCCATTTTCTCTATCTTCCCCATGCTTAAAAATACATGTTCTCTCCAGATAAACTAAATGAATTGCAAGAATTTCACTCATCAAAGGATTAATCATTAGTCAATTCCTTCAAAACAAATTTATTCAAGCTTTCCACGCTAAGAAATGTTAGGATCTGAGAAAATAGATATAAACCAAAATATAATGAAAGAGTTAGATCAAACAACTGAAAATAAAAATAGACAAAATAAAAATATTATATAAACTTGATGTGAATTTTCAAGGGCATAATAGCATCAAGAGAAATCTCAAATATCCAATATCCTAATATTAATTCCAATATATAAAATAAAAAATAAGGTAGCATGTTTATATAGGCAAGAGTTTGATAGGAAGCATGGACAAGGTTGAGACAAGTGTCTCAATCTAGAGGAAGTAGAGTCTTGATAAGGCTCAACAATATCCTCTAGAAGAGTTAGAGTCCAAATTGGACTCAACCATATCATAAGAGGAGTTAGAGTCCAAATTAGACTCAACCATATCATAGGAGGAGTCAGAGCCAAAGAAGGACTCAACAATATCATCCTAAATAATATGCACTTAATAAAATAAATAAGTTCACCTAAGTAAACTTAAGTCAAGAGTAAAATGAAAATGGCCATTTACTCTAACACCCCCCCTTAAGTGCAACTTAGGGAGTACAATAATGCAATACATATGCTTATGGGTCTAGGCAACAAAGTCATGTTAGGTACCCATGTACAAGTACAATGCAACCTCTCATAAATGGAGAAAAGGAGAAATCCAGTAGGAGTAAACTCCTCTCCAAAAGAGAGAAAATAAGAAACTAAAAAGCTCCAGCAAAAGGAGAAACCTATAACACCCCAAGAAAAGAACGTAAGTTAAATGAAATTGCTCTTAGTGAAGGGTTTGGTGATGATGTCGCAGTTTGATTTCATGTCTTACAATACTGAAGGTCAAGGACTTGCTCATGAATCAACTCCCAAATCTAGTGCATGTGAATCTCAATGTTCTTGGTCTACGAATGATGAACCAAATTATGAGAAATCTAAATGGTACTCTGGTTGTCACAAAAGATGACTGTTGGTTTTTAGAAAGGAATAGCAAACTAGGTGAAAATGTTCTAAAGCCAAATGGACTCGGTAGATGCATTCACTACTCCTCAATACTCAACCTCAGTGGATGAAAGAGCAATAGTAGACTACTTCATGTTTGACCAAGAAACTGGACCTAAACCAAGAGAGAAACAGTACCTCGAAGTAGATTTGTGATCCTAAGAATTGCTTTCCCAATCTGAATCTTTGTATCCCACTAAGTCAACATCCATGCTCGTTGCATAATGAATCCCATAACTATGAGTAGCCTAGATACAATGAAGAATCCTCTTAGTTTTTTTCCAATGTAGCTCGTGTGGCTCCCCCATGAACCTGGAGACTATGCCCATAGCATATGAAATATCAAACCTTGTGTGAGTCAAATATATGAGGCTTCTAGCCAATTGATTATACAAGGTAGCATTGACTAAGGGTGAAGTACAAGAAGCCTCAAGTTTGAATCCTGACAAAAATGGAGTCAATGTAGACAAGACTTATGGTTGACCATGTGAAATTTGGAGAGAATATCAAAGAGCATACTTATCTTGTCCAATGAAGATACCTAAAGTTGACTGAGTGCTCTCAATCCCTATAAAGTAGTGGATAAGGCCTAAGTCAAACATCAAGAACCGATCATGAAGGGTAATTTTGACATCTGTGCTATGGGATGCATGACTCCCCATGATCAACAAGTCATCAACATAAATAACTAGGAAAGTGAGAGTTTCATCTTGCTACAAAATATAGACATTTAGATCAAAATGCCATCGAGTGAACCCAAATGATAGAAGGAAGGAGTCCATCTTGGCATACCAGGCTCAAGGAATCCATTTAAGGCTATAGAGAGACATCTAAAGATGGTAAACAAGTGAAGGATCCTAGATGAACCCATGTGGTTGCTCCATATAATATATTTTTTCTTGAAGGTCATCATGAAGAAAAGCACTCTTTACATCCATCTGATGAACTTCCCAGCAATGAGATGCAACAATGGAAAGTACAAGTAAGATGGAATTTAATTTGGAAATTGGCACAAAGATCTTAGAGTAGTCAATCTTAGGGACCTGGGAAAATCTTTTGGCAACTAGGCGAGCTTTATGATTATCAACTAATCCATCTACCACAAATTTTGTTCAATAGATCCACTTGCACCAAACAAGTTTTCTTCCCTTAGGAAGAGGGACTAAATCCCATGTATGGTTCCTCTCTAAGGAACTAAATTATTCTTGCATAGAAGCATCCCACTCAAGGACACAAAAAGCTTCCTACAAGGATTATGAATCAAAAGTTGTAGCAATGAAGAGATGTGGAGCTTTCTCAAATTGTGACCTTGTTCTTCTCTCATCTAAAGGATCACCTACCAAATCATCCACAAACTCCAATGTTTGACAAGCCCAAAGAGGCCTAGTAGTTGGAGAATGTGGAGAATCTAGAGGAGAATCATCACCTTCTAAATGAAGATTAAGAGAGGAGGAAGATGGATCATCATCATCTAAAGTGGAAGAATAAGACTTCGTAGTAGGATCAGGAGGATTAAAATTTTTGGAAGAACTATCATCGTGCAGTTGCAATTTCTCCATAGGGATGAAGGATAAAGAAGTGGTAGAATAATTGCAAGTATCCTCCTCAAAATGAATATTCCTCTCAATGAAAATCTCATGTGTGGTAGGATAGAGAAGCCTATATCCTTTGACACCATTTGGATACCCAACAAATATGCAAGGCCTTCTTTGTAGATCCATAGCCTTGTGCTTCCTTGGTGGAATGTGGACCCATGCAAGAGATCCAAACACTTGAAAGTGTTTGACTATGGGTTTTTGACTAGTCCAAACTTGAAAATGAGTTATGGCCTTCACAACACAATGAGGAACCCTATTATAGATATAAAATGTACATTTTATGGCCTCTGTCCAATACTAAGGTACCAATGATTTGGAGTAGATCATATAATTAGCTACTTCCTTTAAGGATCAATTCTTTAGATCTGCAACTCCATTTTGTTGTAGAGTGTAGGGAACTGTGTGTTGAAGATCAATTCCTTATGATATACAAAATTGCTCAAACCTTTGGTTGACATATTCCCCCCATTACTAGTGCGTAGAACATTGATGGTTTTCCATGTTTATTTCACTACAAATGTTTTGAATTTTGAGACATATTTGGCTCTATTGAAAGAAGGATGTGGAAATGGTCTTGCCAAATCACTGTGTACTAGCTCGAAAAGCTATGTGGCTCTAAATGCTTTACCTTTGTCAAATTTTTCTTCAAAATGTTTTCCAAGAATGTCCCCTTGACAAAATCCATTAGAAAATTGAATAGGAGGCAACCCTGTAAACATGTCATATTGACTGAGCTGTTGTAAGTAGCAATAGTTTAAGTGGCCAAACCATTGATGCCACAAATGACTCACTTCATCTGAGTGAGTGAGTAATGCAAGTGAAAGAGAATCAGGAACAAAGTGAGAGAAGTGATGTAGTTTGCACTAATGATTTACTTTTCCCACTACAATTGTAGACCCATTGCACGTCGCATTAATTACAATTGTGTCAGGAGTGAGCTTAACTCGCCAGCTAGAGACTATCTGAGTGATCTGATAGACAGATAGGATATTAGTTGGCAAATATGGAACATAAAGGACATCATGAAATGTTCCCTCTCTCGCTTCAACAAACCCTCCCATGCACTTCAACAACAATGTCATCACCCAAAAGAATAGATGGCATAGAACATGACTCCAAGGAGGGAAATCTTCATTTTGATGAATCCATGTGGTGCAAAGAACCCAAATCAATAATTCAAGAATTTGGTTGTGAAACAATAGCAACTAGGGCCTTATCCTTTCCTTTCATCTAATTTTTTCCTTTAAAGATTCCAGAGTTGAACTTGATTTGACGGATTCAAGCACCTTCATGTTATTCTTTTCAAGAAGATGAGACAAGTGATCAATTTGCTTCTTCCAACATTTGTGTTCATCATGACCAAGTTTCTTACAATAGGAACACATTGGTTTCTCTATCTTGGGCTTATCACCTTTCAAAGAAGATACATCATTTTCTACTCTTGGGATGACCATTTATTTTTTGCTTCTTTTTTGCTTAGTTCTTTATTTCTTTTCTTTCTTAGAAGGCCCTTTTTGATCACTTATGCCTATAATATTCTGATTGACAATTTATAATAAAAGAGCTACAAGTTTTCTTATTGTCTGGTATGTAGTGTTGTTTAATGATTTTTTTTACGATAAGCAAGTGTTTTCTTCTTGGAGAACATAATAGTGTAGCAAAAGAAATGCAATATACCAATACACAACGATGTCTCTAAAGATAGATAGATTTCATTACAATAAGGACCATGTCTTACATCAGTTCTTTTGTAGTGCTACAAACTTATCCAAAGTATCATTTAAAAGACTACCTTTACTCACCTCCAAGGAGACTGCTATGAGGTGATGTGGTGTCAACTTGAAGTTGACATCTTGGAGTGTTGGTTGCCCGTGTGCAGCAGAGAAGTCCCTCCTCCAACCATGTCACCAGTAAACTCGAGATGGCTAGCAACAACTACGTGTTCCTAGAGATCCTACATATTGTCACCCAGTATTGCCTTAAGATGACATTCAACTAATATAGTTGTAATGGATACCTAGTAGTGAATATGGCCCTGTTTGAATGGCCTCAAGTCTCATGTGCTACCAGTATATGTGCACCACCTAGTAGTGAGTATGGCCCTGCGATATAACTTGTTGGTCCACATAGGAGGGTGTCCCAACTGCAGTAGGGAGTCATAATGAATTTTGAGACCACCAGTCACGTACTGAGCCATTAATTTACATTCATGTGTTCCTCCTATAGGTATTACATTTGAACACAACACCCAGCACCTAGGCGTGGGTGGGAACCAATGTCGAGTTTGATAGATGTTGTTATCTACCCTCTTTCCTTGTTGTCGTAGTTCAATAACTTGATTCGATTTTGTTAGAATAATTGAGAGGGGGGGTGAATTAGTTAGATTAGTTATCCTACAGTCCCAAATACAAAGATGTACCTTACAAAACAATTCCAACAAATTATGCAGCTCGGTAACATAAAATATCAATCTTTCTATTCAGTTTACCAATTACCATTAATTATCCAACTATGATTACTGACTAAGTCAACTATGCAGTATGTAAAGTATGATAAAAAAATAATCATAAAAAGTAACACATAACACAATGATTTAACAGTGAAACCCTGCTAAGGAAAAAACCACCTAGGACCGGTAACCCAAAATAATTCACTCTTCTGAAGTGAGCTCGGTGAAGAGCCAAACCTATTAAAGGTTACAATACACACTGTTAGGTGTGACCTAGTTAGAGGATTTATGACTAACAATTAACTTTTGGCCAGCATTCACTATGGGGTCAACAAGATAGCACTTTACATTCAATGAATGTCATAGGATAGAACAATAAGACTGTTAAGTCCACTTGGTTAAGAGATTTACTGAATCAATGGTTAAATTGATAGAGTATTGATCTGATTCAAATACAACTCAATTGAAAATATTTAGATCTATTTTAAGCTCATAAAATCCTCTGATCATTAATCAATTCACTTCCTCAATATTTCTCAACTTACTTCACTTCAGTAAATAGTTCTATGATGCTCAGTAATATCTCCAGTTCGGTTCTTCAATAACTAGTTTGATCAGGCATGCATGAATAAAGTCTTCACGTGAAATCTTAGCAGTCTCCTTTATGGCATGTTTCAATAATGAAACTCATATCTCTTATATAGACAAGTAAACTATTTTCATATCAGCCATCAAATTTTGCCTCTTAATCTCCTTTGTCCATTTTTCCTCTTAAACCTTCCTCAGAAGATGTGTCCATAACACATTTCAATTTCATCCTTTGGATCATCTCTAAATTTTGTCAGTTGTGGATCTCATAACTAACTTTATCATCAACCTTGAAATCATAACAATTTCCAGCTCATCAATTTCAGTTGGTTGTTCTTAGCATTTAATGTTTTCATCCATACTCATTTAATATAGAAATGCGTCAGTGATAACTAACTTGGTTATTACTATCACTCGATATACACTGCACTAGCTTGGTGTATACAAAAATCTTCAATTACCGACCACATTGACTTGTCCATTTAAAATCTCTTCTTCATAATAGATTAATGTAACAAGCTCAAGTCAATAATATAAAGTCATAGACTCATCAATAAGTTACCCAAGGTTTACCTTATCCTTATCTGTCATATCCATCTTTTCCTCATGTAGATATCTTAGTTCTTCATCTTTTCTTCTTTCAATAGATGTTCAGATGTTTGTAACTATCATGATAAGTACTGTCAAGACTAGTTGACATCAATGGCAACATATTGACTGATTTAATCATCTTACATATCATTTTAGTAGCTCGGTGATCTCTAATCATTGTTTCTTTAGTTCATTAAAATATTCAATAAGTTGTAGTTCATCAATCTATCCCTTTGGCATTGATGGCAACACAAGCAATATGAAAATATGTCACACACATACCAAACATGTATTCTACAACTATGTAAGTGTATCATCTTAAAATGGAAGCACTTCCATGTTAAGAGCATTTAGCCCTCGGAGTGAGTAGTCTAGGTCATGTCAAACACCTGGAATTAGCTCTTTTCTCAGATCATACTTGTTCTCCTCATTTCTGCTTCTATCTGCCCTTGATTTTTACTCCAATCTGCATTTCCTAACATTATGGGATAGGATCCTCAGGTTTTTGACCAAAAGATCAAAGTCAACCTTTTGGGGTCAAAGTTGACCTCTATCCTAACCTGGTCAGGATTGACCTCTATCCTGACCTGGTCAATTACAACCTTGTCCTTGACCCCTTGGAAAAATTTTAATTTTCTTTGATTTTTAGGTGTCAGGTTTCGGGGATATTTGTTTTCTCACCTCTGGATCAGCCATTTCATGTTTCGGGATGGTAAATCCTCTAATTGCATTTAATCTAGGTATATTTTCTAAAGGTTAGGACCTAATTGTGATTTAATTCTCCAAGGTGGCCCCTCTAGAGGATTGTGCCCTAGTTCACTATAAAAGGAGGCCTTCCTCTCTCATTTTCACATCTCATCCTCAAGCAATCTCCTCTCTCAAGCTCTCAAGGTGATCAAGAAAGAATTCATTCAAGAATTAAACTCCTCTGCTCCATCCAATTTCTCCATTCAAGATCAAGGAGTCAAGCATTCAAGCCATTGAAGGGATTTGGCTCAAGCATTCAAGATTCATCATTCAAACTCTAGATCTAGCCATCATGATGGTGTGATCTTCCTTCAAGATCCTTTTGTTCATCTTCAAGATCCATTCATTCTTCTATTGAGGTGGATTCCAAGCATACAATCATGGAGGTTTGATTTACCATTGTTGTGTTCAAACTTTCATATCAACATACTTGTTTACATTCAAAATACAATTACATATCTATCGAATTGCATAGCTTCATTGTTAGATCCATTTCTAGTACTTGCTAGCATTCTTATTTCAATTTCAATATTAAGGTTAATTCCAAACTGGGGTTTGACCAAGGCAAACCCCTCAAACAAAAAACACAAACCCTCTTTTTCTTGTAGGTACAGGTGCAGAAGTTTGGATCTGAGATTGGATTCGGATACCCTTTTTGGTGAACTTTCTAGATCTGCAAACAAAGTCAGAATTGACCTTCAAATAAAGAATGTATCCTTTGACCTTTTATGAGGTTCAAAGACTACCTGTCATCGGAAAGACAAAAGGTTTCTGGATTTTCTTCGTCTCAGCATTTCCAGTCTGAAACAGGTTGTGAAATTACCCGAAAGTACACATAGACATCAGAATTTGGCATTTTCCAAATTTTCCCTAATTTGAGGTTAGTATTTGTATTTCAATTATTTCAAATTCCAAACACTTCAATTTTACCATAGGGAAATATAGGGTTTTTCTCTCTCTTTCATATTCTCCATAGATTGATTTGATTGTGCATTAGCGTTTTGGTTGATCCAATTGGATCTCTCCTTTGGGAATTTGGATGTAGGAGTGGATCTCAGATTTTCCCCATACATTTATACATCATACACATTCTAAATAGAGGTGATCCCATTTTACCCTTATTCATTTTGGTGAACCCGACTAGCTTACTCTCTTTCTTTTTGGTGTTAGATTTCCCTTTGTCTTATTGTGTGTATTCACCTTCCCTATACATTTTGGTGAACCTAACAAGCTTACTCTCTTTCTTTTTGGTGTTAGATTTCCTTTTAGATTAGGTCTAGTTTATGCTCTTGCATTTTAAAATTCAAAAATACAAAAAATCTATATATTCAATAAAATCCAAAAATATTTCTTGCATTTCATTTTCTATGGCGATTGTTAAGATGCTTTGGTGTGTAGTTATCTTCTTTATTACTCTTCTTTTAGCATCTCTTTATAATACCTATGATGTTTATGAGAGTATCATTTACTTCATTATGTTGATGACCCTTCACTTTGCTCTTGCCTATGCTTTTGTGAAGTTGGCTAACACTAGTCTGCTTACATTTAAAACCTTCATTAAAGCTTTATGTAGTAGCCTTATTAATCTTTTGGATTATGTGAAGAATTTGGTAGATGATACACCATCTCCTACTCTTCCTAATCCTAATCCTATCAATCCTAATCTTAATCCTATCAATCCTAATCCTAATATTCCTAATCCTAATTTGATACCTAATTCTCCATCTGCTCATCCTCACTCTTTCCGTACTTATGATGGGATTCAAGATATAGTTCAGGATGCAGATGTGCAAGATTTCTTTAATTTACCTTCTCCTCTGATTCGGGATGATATTAAAGGAAAGGGTAAAGAAACTACTTCAAAACCTATTATCCCACCTTATGCAACCTTTACTCATGAACATGATAAACAATCACCTCCTATAGAAGCTTTACATAATATGTACACTACTGGATATAATATGGTGACTAAACAAGGTTATAAAGGTTTAGGGCTTGGGGTTAGTGAGCATGGTATTAGGTTTCCAGTTCATATACCCCCTAAACTGGATATGTATGGTGTTGGGTGTTCAAAATCTGAAGTTAAGGTAGGTGATGCTAAACATCATCCTCCTCTTCATATTCTTCTGCCTACACCTATCCTAGATAACATTAATACTCGTCAAGAAGTGGCTAAGAAGGTATATGTTGAGCTAATGAATTCCAAGAAAGAAATCTTTAGACCTATGGCAATCGATGCTTTATACAAATACAAATTTCCTTTTCACTATAGTAAAAATCATTTAGTTGCTGATTGTAAACATTTCAAGTTATATGTTAGAGAAATAGCCGCTTTAGGAATTATATCTCACTCTCATGCAATTTTACAATTCCTTCATAATTTTGATATAGGGGATTCCTCTCCTTTAGATATAATGTAGATGTTCTTCCTCTCTTGTCTCATGACTGGGGGGAAGGAGGTGTATCTTTGTCCAATCTCCTAGGATCCATTAGGCTTTTAGTATATATATTATGTCTTGAGCTTAATTGGTATTCTTTCTCTCCCATTTTTCTATGGCTTTGTGTTATAATTTTAATCATCCATAGAATCTCTCCTTTCTTTTCAAGATATCTTTTCTAAGACATTTGTTTTGTGAAGGTATCCCTTGTCTCTATCTCTGGGGGGAAAGGTACCTCTATCTTTCTCTTTGTCTAGGGAGCTGCTTTCCTTAGCCTAGTGTTACTTATTTATATTGCAATATTATTTCATCATATTGATAGATGTTCTGACTATGGATAACCTTCTTATATGAGAATTTGTTGTCCTAAGTCATCACTTCTTCTCTATGTTGCAAATTATGTTCTTTATAAACTCTCACCCTTGCTTGGTGTTGGAGTTGTTTCCTTCATTTCAAAGATTCCTCTTCCTTGCAAGGGGCTTGATGATTGAATCTTTGTTCCTGCCTTTTGAAAGATGATATTTTATTTAAAGTACTCCTCTTTGGTGGGGGCCTTGTTGATAAGATCTCTTTCTTTAAGGATCCTTTTTCCATGAGTGACATATCCTTTTCACAATTATCTATATTCTTGGATGTAGGGGTCAATATCCCTCACTCAAGATATGGTGTACATTATTGCTAAATAGTATATCTCCTTGCATTGTGAAGTAGGTATACTCTTACATCTTTGTTCCTACACTTGAGGGGCAAGGATGTTATCTCTTTCTGTCTTTCTGGGATTCACCTCTTTCCTTGTGTAAGAAGTATTTATCTATTATGTGATATCCAATCATACATGAGAATTTTGGTTTGCATTGAGGATCTTTGTCCTTGATCACAACCTATTTTGTTGTTTGTCATTGGGTTTCCATGGTTGATATATCTCTCACCTTGGAAACTGAATAGTGTACTATCCCTCATAAGGATTACTTTCTTTTCACTTCTTGCATGATATCTCTTTACATTCATCCCTTCCATGGCCTCATTGGAGCTATGACCTTCTTGGCTTGGACTCGGTGTTGTTTGTGGATATTGTCTTGATGTTGAAGAAAGCATTATCCTTGTTCTCTTCTTTCCTTAACATGTCAAAATAGTATGTTTTTCCATATTAAGGAAGGGGGCATATATAGGGCCTCCCTTGTACTATAGTTTTTTATTTTTACATGCTAAATCTTGGAAGGTAATGCACATAAGTTGCTAAATCCTAAAAAGACATGCATTTATATGCTAAATCTTCCAACGGTAATGCACATAAGTTGGTAAATCCTGAGGAGACACATATTTTTCAAAATTTTCAATATGCTAAATCCTCTAAATGTAACACACATAAGTTGCTAAACCTTGAAGGGACACCCATTTCCAATTTCAAATATGCTAAATCTTGGAAGGTAATGCACATAAGTTGCTAAATCCTGAAAAGACACGCACCTATATGCTAAATCTTTCGAAGGTAACACACATAAGTTGCTAAATCCTGAGGAGACATGCATTTCATTTTCATAGCAATACAAGAAGGTGGATCTATGGATATTCTAGAAGTCGTCAGAAGATGCTTTACAATTGCAAGCACAGTTTATGGGTGAACCTATTGGGCTCTCCCTCCAGGGTGATTCATGGTAAGGTGGGCATCTTACTAGGCAAGGTAATCACTCCTTTCACTCTCTCTCTCTTTCGCTTTCATGCTAATAGGAATGGATCATGAAGCTATGTCATTTATAGTGTTGTTCTTGTCTTTCTTGTAAACATTTATGTTTTTATGATAGCTTTCCAAATATGATGTTAGTATAAGAAATGTTTCTTAGCAAGGTTTCTTATGCTAGTTGATTTGGGTTTGTTTTAGTACAAACCCCTCTTTTGTGTCCTTTTGTTTTTCGCATCCTCGCGTGTGTAAGTTGAGTTAGAATCCTTAGCCTAGGGGCTTGTGTCCCTAAATAAGTGTCATTCTATCTCATTTTGAATCAACTAGGATCTCTTCTTTCTTCTCCTTTACCAAGAGTTTGCATCGAATCCATACTCTTGCTAAAGTGGGGGCTTAATGTATCGTCTTAAAATGGAAGCACTTCCATGTTAAGAGTGTTTAGCCCTCCAAGTGCGTATTCTGGGTCATGTCAAGCACTTAGAATCAGCTCTTTTCTCAGATCATACTTGTTCTCCTCATTTCTGCTTCTATCTACCCTTGATTTTTACTCCAATATGCATTTCTTAACATTCTGGGATAGGATCCTAAGTTTTTTGACCAAAAGGTCAAAGTTGACCTTTTGGGGTCAAAGTCAACCTCTATCCTAACCTAGTCAGGATTGACCTTGATCTTGACCTGGTTAGTTGCAACCTCGTCCTTGACCCCCTGGCAAAATTTCAAATTTCCTTGATTTTCGGGTGTCGGGTTTCAGGGATATTTGTTTTCCCACCTCCCAATCGACCATTTCAAGTTTCAGGATGGTAGATCCTCTAATTACATTTAATTTAGGTATATTTTCTAAAGGTTAGGACCTAACTAGGATTTAATTCTCTAAGGTGGCCCCTCTAGAGGATTGTGCCCTAGTTCACAATAAAAGGAGGCCTTCCTCTCTCATTTTCACATCTCATCCTCAAGAAATCTCCTCTCTCAAGCTCTCAAGGTGATCAAGCAAGCATTCATTCAAGCATTCAAGTCCTCTTCTCCATCCAAGTTCTCCATTGAAGATCAATGATTCAAGGATTCAATCCATTGAAGGGATTTGGTTCAAGCATTCAAGATTCATCATTCAAAATCTAGATCTAGCCATCATGATGGTGTGATCTTCCTTCAAGATCCTTTTGTTCATCTTCAAGATCCATTCATTCTTCTATCAAGGTGGATTCTAAGCATACAATCATGGAGGTTTGATTTACCATTGTTGTGTTCAAGCTTTCATATCAACATACTTGTTTACATTTGAAATACAATTACATATCTATCGAATTGCATAGCTTCATTGTTAGATCCATTTCTACTACTTGCTAGCATTCTTATTTCAATTTCAATATTAAGGTTAATTCCAAACTAGGGTTTGACCAAGGCAAACCCCTCAAACAAAAAACAAAAACCCTCTTTTTCTTCCAGGTATAGGTGTGGAACTTCGGATCTGAAATCAGATTTGGATACCCTTTTCAACAAACTTTCCAGATCTACAAACAAAGTCAGAATCGACCATCAAATAAATAATGTAGCCTTTGACCTTTTATGAGGGTCAAAGACTACCTACCACCGGAAAGACAAAAGGTTTGTGGGTTTTCTTTGTCTCGACATTTCCAGTCTAAAATAGGTTGCAGAATTGCTTGAAAGTACACATAGACATCAGAATTTGGCATTTTCTAGATTTGCCCTAATTTGAGGTTAGTATTTGTATTTCAATTATTTCAAATTCCAAACACTTCAATTCTACCATAGGGAAATATAGGGTTTTTCTCTCTCTTTCATATTCTCCATAGATTGATTCGATTGTGCATTAGCCTTTTGGTTGATCAAATTGGATCTCTCCTTTAGGAATTTGGATGTAGGAGTGGATCTCAAATTTTCCCCATACATTTATACATCATAGACATTCTAAATAGAGGCGATTCCATTTTACCCCTATTCAGTAAGTAAATGTTGTAGCTCGGTAAGCTCTCCCTAGCTTGATATTTATTATGTTTAATCAATACAAAACATAACAGCATTACATGCAAACTCTCCCTCTAGATTTGATCTTTTCAGTTCTCAGATTCTTGTTCTTAGCAATAGATATTCAAGTATTTAGTCTCTCTCCCTGTTTGTCTTCTTACTAACTAATTTTTCATATTCATTGTCTTTGCAATCTCTCTCCCTTTGACAACAATGCCAAAGAAAATAAACAAACAACTCTTCAGTAGCCAAGTAATTCTATGTTGATCGGTTCATCTCAAGTACCTTCAGTGTATAGATAAACAAATTTATGTTCCAACTTCTACAATCTTTCACAACCTTAGAAAAACTAAAGTGTGAGCTATGCGCATCAACATGAATGTTCTTCTGATAATTATAGGTTGATGCAACCTCTTGATCACCTTAGTGACTGATACACAAGGGACAGACCCCAAGTCTAGTCCTCAAATATTCAAATGTGTCCATCGGTAAGGGTTTGGTAAAGATATCTAAAAGTTGTTCTTTAGATGTTACAAATTCCAATTTCACTTGCTTCTCTTGAACTTGTTCCCTTAAGTAGTGATACTTAATAGATATATGCTTTGTCTTCGAATGCATCACAAGATTTTTAGAAATATTTATAGCACTAGTGTTGTCACAATATATAATCATCAAGTCGGTGATTACCTCATTCATTCCTTCAGACACTTATTTAATCAAAGCAATATTTGAACAATTTTTAGTAGCAACAACATACTCTACTTCAACAATAGACTGAGAAATGCATGTCTATTTCTTACTTATCCAAGTGACAAGCCTTTCTCCTAAAAAGAATGCTCCACCAGTTGTGCTCTTCTTGTCATCTACGTTTCTAGCCCAATTTGTATTGGTGTAAACTTTGAGTTCAAATTTTCCTTCCATTGAGTACCATAATCCAAAGTCTTATGTCTTCTTCAAGTATCTCAAGATTCTCTTAACTGCAACCATATGTGAATCTTTAGGATTGGTAGAAAATATTATCACAATCCCAACTGCATGTGCAATATCAGGCCTATTGTGTACAACATACATTGGTTTTTTAATCATTGATCGATACAGTGTCTAATTTAATTCTGAAGATTCATCATCCTTTGTCAACCTACATCCATTTACCATTGGTGTTCCTAGTGGTTTATCATCTTCCATGCCAAAAGTCTTCAATACTTCTCTAATGTATTTTGATTGAGTGATGAAAATCACATCATTCTGTTGTATAATTTGCAAACCTAGAAAGAATTTAATCTCTCCAAACATAGACATCTCAAATTCCTTTTTCATTTCATCAACAAAAGATTTGCAAATCAAATCATGTCCACCAAAGATTATATCATCAACAAATATTTCAGCAATCAAAATACTATCATCAGATTCTCCTTTCATGTACAAATTATTATTTTCACTAGTTCTCATAAAACCAATACTGATAAGATAAGCATGTAGTCTTTCATACCATGCCCTCAGTGTTTGCTTCAGTCCATATAAAGCTTTGTGTAGTCTACATACCATGTTCTTCTTATTTGGATCAAGAAAACCTTTTGGTTGTGCTATGTAGACCTCCTCCTCAAGAATTCCATTTAGAAAAAATGATTTCACATCCATTTGATATACTTTAAATCCCTTATGTGTAGCATATGTAATTAGTATACAGACTCCTTCTAGTCTAGCAATAGGTGCAAAGGTTTCACCATAATCAATACCTTCTTCTTGTGCATATCCCTTGCATACAAGTCTTTCCTTATTCCTAGTGACCTCTCCATTTTCATTTAACTTGTTTCTGAATATCCATTTAGTACCAATTACATTTTTATCTTTCAGTCTAGGTACCAAAGTCCATGTCTTGTTCTTCTCAATCTGTTTGATTTCCTCTTTCATCGCATTGATCCATTCCTCATTTTCAAGTGCATTCTTAACAATCTTATGTTCAAAATCACAAACTAATCATGTGTTTTGTCTTAACTTACTTTGGGTCATCATGTCATCTTGCTTATCTCCAATGATTTGATTCTCTGGATGGTGTCTTCTAACAAATCTTGCTAGCACTCGATCTCTTCTTTACTCATCATCCAGTTTAGGTTCATTTTCTTGCTCGGTAGCTTCTTCCTAATTCTTAGTTTCCATTTGTTGATTCTCAGTAGCATTTTCTTGATGCTTGGTAGACTCATCCTATGGCTTTGGTAGATAACCTAGATCTTCAATATAAGTAAACCTGCCATAGTCTTTTGGTTCCTTCATGCTTTCTTCATCATTCTTTTCAGTAAACTCATCAACTTTTACATTAGTACTTTCTATCATTTTATTTGTAGCCTTGTTCAAACATTTATAATCTTTACTCTTAGTAGAATATCCCAAAAATATTCCTTCATCACCTTTAGAGTCAAATTTACCATTCCCATCATCTTTCAAAATATAACACTTACTACCAAAGATTTTGAAGTAACTTACATTTGGTGTATATCCAAACCATAACTCGTAAGGTGTCTTGTTTGTGTCTTTCTTTAGTTGAACTTGGCTCAGGGTGTATACTACAGTGCTAACTACCTCTCTCCAGTACATATGTGCAACATTTTTCTCAATCATTAATGTTCTAGCACAATCAACAATAGATCGGTTCCTCCTTTCAGCAATTCCATTTTGCTGCGGTGTCCTAGTTGCAGAAACCTACCTTTTGATTCCATGCGCATTACATAAGTTAGTGAATTCATAAAAAATAAACTCACCTCCTCTATCAGACCTTAAGCATTTCAATTCTTTTCCGGTTTCTTTTTCAGCTTTAGCCTTATACCATTTAAACAATTTGAATGCCTCAAATTTGTCTTTCAAAAACATAACAGTCGTCAGTCTAGTATAGTCATCAACAAACAAAATAAAGTATCTATCACCATAGTAGCTTTGAGTTCTCATAGGACCACATAAGTTGGTGTGAACCAACTCCAAAATTCCTTTAGATGAATAGTCCTTACTTTTTAAACTAGATTGGTCATCTTTCCTTTTTGACATTGTTGACACATAACATGATCAGGTTTGGTTAGACTCGGCAATCCTCTAAATTTTCTCTTTCTACTGATCTTAATCATGTTATCCAAATTTACATGACATGACCTCTTATGCCATAACCAAGGATCTTCATTTTTCACCAGTAAACAAGAAGATTTAGCATTGTCAAGATAAAATAAATTACCTTTTGATTGTCCTCCAGTTCTGACAAGCTTTCCATGTTCATCATAGATTTTCACTTTCTTTCTTTCAAATGTAACTCACTGACCTGAGCTATTCAGTTGTGCTACACTCAACAAATTGTAGTTAAGTCCTTTTACCCAATATGCATTATCACATCTAATTTTTTCATTCAATAGAATAGATCATTTTACTTTCACTAAACAAGGTGTGTCATTACCCATTTTCACTGATCCTCCATTACAATGCTCAAGATGATCAAACTTATCTTCATCACCAGTCATGTGATGTGTACAACTACTATTAATGATCCAAGTATCATTTTTACTAACTTTAGAGATAAGTGTTGTTTCTACATACCTTTCATCCTCTTCTGAATCATCTTTCATTGCAACAAATACCACTTATATTTCATCATCAATGTCAGAGTCGGTGTTATCATTTTCTCCAACAGGGTAACAAGCCTTTTTGCCTTTATCTTTGTAATCTCGGTTGTCTCTATTGTACTGTTGGTTTCCTCTTTTATTCCTTCTGCCAAACTTTCCATCACCAAATCGGTCTTTATCTTCTTCTTTCTTTTTAGGACATCTAGCAGCAATATGGCCAACCTCTTTAGAGTTAAAACAAGCTAACACTACTACATTTGACCAAATTTTTCTACCAAAATTTTCAACAATCAATTAAAAAGGTTTAGGTTGGTTAGATTATAGAAGGAAAACTTCCTTTTTTTTTCAATCCATGCTTGTGTTAGTTGAAATTTTGACCAATACCATGTAGGTCAAAATTTTGACCAACACGGGCATAACTTTAAAAAGAAAAAAGATTTTGTATCTCATTTCATTGTTTGGTTTTCACTTGGAGTTTGTGAAGGAGCTCGAGCATGTGATTGTTTGAACTGTTATTTGGTGAGAGTTTTAGGAGGACCGCCTTCTTGTGAGGGCTTCCACTATGATTTGGTGTAAAAGGAGGACCACCTGCCTGCAAGGGTTGCCACTATGGTTTGGTGTAAAAGGAGGACTTCCTACCTGCGAGGGTTGCCACTCTGATTTGGTGTAAAAGGAGGACCGCCTATAAGGATTTTCTTACTTTGCATTTTTATGGCATTATTTTATTGGTTACCTACTTAAGGCTCATGAGCAATGTGCCAGGGCATCATGTATTAGGTATTTTCTAGGTTGTTTATATATCATGCCTTGTCAATTTGTGAAGTGAGTGGATAGATTGAACATCTCTACAATTTTAACCTTCAATGCATCCATAGTTTTGAATCTCATTTTTTAGCTCTGCAAACATTTTATTGAAACTTTTATGTTGTGCCCGCGAGATACTAAACTCTCTGTCAGACTAGCCTGGAAACTCCTCAGTTGGCTTTGTCATGGAGAGTGTACCTTGACTTACAATTTCTCCATTGGTCTCGAATGCCATTGGGTGAGAAGCAAGCCAAGGAAATGAATTTTAATAACCCAAGTGATCAGATTTGGGGGAAGTAGCTACGTTGCTTCAAGATTGATGCCCTAGTTAGATATATGCTATGTGTTTAACCTAAAAAGTAAGAAAATGCTTGCAACAACATCCTAGGAATAATCTAGATATATCCTAAATCAAGACTATTTGCAAACTAGAACTCATAAACAAAAATATGACCATCAGTTTTCGATGCCTCAAACACCCATCCATTACACTATTCAATCATTTAAGGAACCCAATACATTCCACTACGAAACTCTTTCAACCAAAAACAATATAATTCACTGTTATGTTATTCACAAAAGATATCAAAAACCGATAGTAGCAATATATATAAACTCAATTAATAATGAGTTCTTGAAAACTATTTTTTTTAAACTATTGTACACATCAATACTTTCTTGGCTTACCAAACAGTTTGAAAACATTTCTCTATCAACAGAACTGATTACTATCCTCCCCTACTAGATTGTCATAAAGTGACTAATAACCCAAAAACCATTCCTTACGGGACTGTCATGAAATAAAATAGATCATTTATATTTCTTTGCACAATAACAATAAAGAGAAGCTGATTCATTAACACTATTATGTTCTTCATAACAGAGATTAAAAACTGCCAATAGGGAATACATAAAGATTAATTAAAATACGTTTCATTCATACTCAAGGTAGACAAAACAGTCATGGCTCTCTGGCTAAAGGCCAGAGAGCCTGATACTTTTCCACAATTATTACTCTCTTGCTTGCTCTATTGTCTGTCAGCTCTCTCTAACTATCCTCCTCTCTATTACATAGTCTAGTCTATTTAAGACCATATTGGACCATTACAAAATGGTTTGTCTTCCATGACCATTCATATTCCTATTCATAATTTTGCTTACAAATATCCCATGTTCTCTTTGTCGAATCATTATAATGTAATTTAACAAATATACCATGGTTCTAACACTTTAATGAATATATCCTTTCTTGACATGACCTAAATGATGTGAAATTCAAAGGTGGAGGTCATGCCCCTACACCAAATTCCATGTGTTATAGTGGTCAGAGGTCATGGAATGACCATATTCAATTGGAAACTCACAAAACTGTCAAAGGAATGGCTGAAACTACTTTGCCAGTTAGAATTAATTGAGTAAAAATACAAATACAGGCCTCACAAATGCATAGATGTGGTCTAGGATCAATATCTAACTATTCCAAATGCATTGAAATCTAAGAAAATGGCAAAATGAATCCAAAATCACTCTAAGAACTCAAGGAAATTGATGTAAGTAATCACACAATCCCCAAGTTTGAATCCACAAACCTCAACTAGGAATGTATAGGACCTCTACAAGTAGGACTTCTTGGAAAAATGATGTTTTGTTCACCCCATAACCTCCTTTCCATCTTGATGTATGAATCAACACCTTCCTGACTCCTTCTTAACAATCTCAATTTGAAAGCATAGCATTCCCCAACTTATGGCTCTAGGAACCTAGCCAATTTCCTTGTAGCCCTCCTAATCAGGTATTGTGGATTTTTCTCAAAAATTTCCCACACAACCCAACAATCTAAGGATAGATTTGGACACCCTTTTTAGTGAGCCTTCAAGTTTGTAAATTTTGGGATTTGATTCTAAGGTTAACCCACCAAAGGACACTCAAGTCACCTAGGGCTAATAGAGCTAATTAGGAGCTTTAAAGAAGGAACTCCTCTCAAATGGATTGTTTTCCTCTCCTCAAAAATTGGAGATTCTTAAGATAGGGAAGGAAACTCCAAATCCAAGGTTTTGTGTTTAGATTCATCACCCATCAAAAGTTATGGGGTAGTTTGCAGCCTATCTAGAAGGTAGTCACATAGAGATGCCTACCTAGGGCTTCTTGTTTCTCCACCCTTCCCTGCATGGAAAATTCTCTCCTTTTGGAATATTAATGTACATAGGCCATTCTTTCATTCCTCCAAGTTTTATCAGATTCCCATGGTCAAAAGGCAAGAAATGGCCAAAAAGCCTTGAAACCCTAAGGTCTATCTCTAATTCAGGGCAGTGACCTTGAAATTCCTATATCGCTGAGACTAGATGGAATGAAGACTTCAAACCTCTTGGATGATGAAGGTAAGAACCATAAGAAACTTCTCCAATTAGTCTCCCTTCATCCACCATCTGTACCAAGCCGTACAATCACTGCTTCAATCTAGAAATTGTAGAAAATAGGGTATATTTTATTAATTTTCAAAATCTATTACATTACCACGCACTCACACATTGGTATGACTGAATTAAAACTTAAATAGACCCCTCCCAACTATTTTAACCATCTTTGGTTGGTGAACTCCTATTAATCTACAAACTCTAAAACAGACACATTTGTCACTTAATTAAGATGACAATTGTGTACTAAGTTTCCTAACTGTATAAGTCATCATCATCTTTATTATCTTCTATAGCAAATACATCCAAAGCACTAGCAGAAGCACCAAGAAATCAAAATTTAGAACCAAAGCCTCAAGATTGTTGTAGTGTTTGTGCAAAGGCTTGATACTTTCTAATATCAACATTACTAACACTTCTTTGGGCCTTTATTTCAGCTACCTCATCACTATCATCCTCATCCATTACCTCGGGGTTCTCACTTATTTTTCTTTCACATTCAATATTATCTTTTAAAAGTGCTGAGGAAAGAGAACATGATCAATTGAAATAATAAGATACAAGTTAAGGAAAATTGAATAAAAAAATATAAAATTCTAACAAACTAGTTCAAAAAAAACCATTAAGAAATTCATAACCAAATCTAGTTTGCAAAAGCTGCCACAATTGAAACTCACCTTCTCAATATTTTCTATAATAGCATACTTGCAAGCCAGATGAAAAATCTTTGTAATATCTCATCAATAAATATAATGGATGGGGCATTCTTCTCAGCCTCCTCAAAAGCCTTCTAGAGATTGCTTTCACTTTCTCCGGCCAACTTTGACATGATCTTAGGTCCATTGATACAAAAGATTCACATAGAGAAAAGCAGATGGATTGCTAGAGCACAAAGCAGTCTAGAAAATAGAACGAGTAGGGACCCGCTGGAAACAAGCAGCATAATAAGTATGGATACTTGAAGATAAATATCTAGACTAATCACCAATTAGGATGTTGTTGGTGATTATTCTGGATATTTATCTTCAAATTTTTTTTATAAACTCCGCATTGCGTCAAAATTTTGACGCCCCTGTGCCGAAAGTCTAGCCTAAAATCGACCGTTCTGTGTCGAAATGTGGCATCACAGGTTTGGCATCTATGTCAGAGACACTAAATATTTTGACTAAATGTGGTCGAAATATGACCACCGCGAGTTTGGCATCCTGGTCTGCGCGACAAATTTTTTGACCAATATTAATTTATATTCGTCAAAAGATCAACCAATACACCAACACTTGCCAATGTCATTTTCAGCCTAGATTACCCTTGTTTTCGACTAATTTTTGGGTCGATCTTTTGACTGTTTCAGAAATGGGTTGATATTTTGATGCAAATATTAGCGATGAACCAGTTGGTCAATCATTTGACCGAGTTGGGTAGAAACTTCGACCAACAGTGCATCAAAAAATGATGCAAAATGTACTAGTGTAAATGTAACTAAACCCATATATCTTCCTTTACCTTTTTGCAGTCTCTGGGCCATAAGAGCTTCAAGCTCATCAAGCTCATCATCAGTATTACTATCACTTTCAGTCTTTATATTATACTTACTACTAGATTTACCAATCTTAAGAGATGACATAAAAGAAGATTCAACACTCTTTACAACACTATTTTCATAATTGTTCAGCCTAAAAGTTGTTAACTTTCTAATTAGATTATCAAGAGTAAGAGTGTTATTAGGTGCAGACCTCATTTCATGAATAGAAAATATTTTGATAGCATAAATAGGCAACAAGGCTCTTAGTATCTTACTCACCACAGTGTCTTTAGAAATAATACCTCCTGCTCCTCGGATAGCATTGACTACCTCTTTGATTCAGTTAGAATATTGTGTGATGTTCTCTCCTTCTTTCATCTTCATGTCATCAAATCTTCCTCTCAAGTTTTCAGCTTTGGCTCTCATCACATTCACATCTCCACCATGAAATAGAGCAAGTTTTTCCCACATTTCCTTCATTGTAGTGCAATTCTTGACATCCTCAAATTCAGCATCAGATAGAGTAGTAACAACAATCTCTATCATAGTAATATTGTGTTCATGTCAGTCTCTCAACTGATCAAGGGTCAAAGGTCTAACACTGGGTTGTAAGTAGCTATTGTCAAGTAACATAATAGAAGATTCTCCAATTCCAGATATGTGAAGTCTCATCTGGCTTTTCCATGTGGTAAAGTTGTCTTTATTTAGCTTCGACACTTCACTTTTATACATCTTGTGATCTTTCTGCTCAAGTACTTAAAACTTTCTTCCAAGCAACCAATAATGCTTTGATACCAATTGTTATAATAACTAAGGTGGGGTGAGGGGGTGAATCAGTTAGATCAGTTATCCTATAGTCCCAAATACAAAGATGTACCTTACAAAATAATTCCAACAAGTTATGTAGCTCGGTAACATAAATATCAATCTATTTGTTCAATTTACCGATTACCAGTGTTATCCAACTATGATTACTGACTAAATCAACTATGTAGTATGTAAAGTATGATAGAAAAAAAATCATAACAAGAAACACATAACACAATGATTTAATGTGGAAACCCTGCTAAGGGAAAAACCACCTCAGATCAGTAACCCAAAATAATTCACTCTTCTAAAGTGAGCTCATTGGAGAGACAACCTTGTTAAAGGTTACAATACGCACTATTAGGTGTGACCTGGTTAGAGGATTTATTAGTAACAGTTAATTTTTGACTAGCATTCACTATGGAGTCAACAAGATAACACTTTACATTCAATGAATGTCATAAGATAGAACAATAAGACTGTTAAGTCCACTCGGTTAAGAGATTTTCTGAATCAATGGTTAAACTGATACAGTACTGATCTGATTCAAATACAACTCAATTGAAAATATTCAGATCTATGCTAAGCTCTTAAAATCCTCTGATCATTAATCAATTCACTTCCTCAATATTTCTCAACTTACTTCACTTCGATAAATAGTTCTCTGACGCTTGGTAATGTCTCTAGTTTGATTCTTCAATAACTAGTTTGATCAGGCATGCATGAATAAAGTCTTCATGCAAAATCTTTTCAATCTCCTTCTTCCTGACATGTTTCAATAATGAAACTCATATCTCTTATATAGACAAGTAAACCATTTTCATATTAGCCATCATATTTTGCCTCTTAATCTCCTTCATCCATTTTGCCTCTTAAACCTTCCTCGATAGATGTGTCCATAACACATTTCCATTTCATCCTTTAGATCATCTTTGAATTTTGTCAGCCGTGGATCTCATAACTAACTGTTACCCAAATTTTCCTATCTTATACAAATTTGGCTAAATTTATCCCAAGGTCTCTATTTTTACCTTGCTGAGCATCCCTAAAAATTTCATGGCCTCAACAATTATTTGAAGTCCCTGGTCTGTAGGTCAAAATATTCATAAAACTAGCCATTATGTTGGGAACCTTTTAAAACACTCAAAACCATTTGGCCCATTATGATTCTTCATTACCTTTTTCGGCCACTAAAGGTTTACATTTCCCATGTGCACTAATTTCGTATTGGCCCAGTCGCTAGTTCTCTATTTCTTTCCGGTGGTCCCCTTTTTATTTGGTGACTTAGCAAATACATCAATTCTCATAATCGCTAAGTATTTCCTGGTCAATGTTTAACTTCTTGCTACCTAGCAATGGTTAACTTTTCTTTGGTCGCATAATCGCCAAATCTTCTGGTGGTCTAAATTTGTGGGGTCCCAATTATGAGGATCTAACGGTTGGTATATCTTCAGACAGGCTATTGTCAAAGCATGAGATCTTAAGATGACCATTGGATCTTCCAAGTTTGTAGCACTGTAGTGTGTCAGTGGGACTGATGCCACCTCATCCAATTCGATAGCTTTTGATTGGTCCACATGTATCAAGTCATCTTTTTTTCAGTAGGACCAAGTTCTTTTGGCGGTCAGAGGTCTTGACAGTTGTCAGAGGATCGACTGTTGTCTTAAGTTCACAAGGGTTTTGTCAGAGCTATAAGGGGATAAGACGAGCCATTGATCTTTCTTTTTGTTAGAGCCTTTCAGGTGGGTCCTCAGATGATGATGTGCTCATTTCTCATTGGTCCACATAGCGATGACTTGGATGCTGCAGTGAGGCCATGTCAGAATGTTTGCAGGGATGTCAGAAGGATGAAGATCGACGGCTGGCGTATCTTCATGAAGGGCTTTTTTGACACATGAGATTATGTGCTAGCCATCAATTTTGTGAAGTGTCTGAGATTTTTCATTGGGTCCAGTGCCAGGTCAGGGTGATTTGCTGGCTTCTTATTGGTTGAAGTAAAGAGATAGATTGTGGGACTGTATTTCTAGGTGTGCTGATATGTTCGAATGTGATTGGTTGCCAAATGTTGATGAGGACTCTTGAGTGGACTGATGTGTCAGAAGGGTCCCAGCTTAATGAAATCTACGATAGGCGTATAATCTAAAAGAATCTTCCGAGGTCATAAGGAGATGAGACTAGCCATTAGATTGGAATCTTGGAGATTGTGGGTCCATTGTCAGAGAACTACCGAGGTGTATGCCTACAAAGAGGTCAGAGTGAATAAAAGATTGCCAAGTGGTGGGTCTGGGCCTAGGGTTTAAAAGAATTCTTCATGACTTAAAGAAGAGAAAAGTCAAGGTGGGTCCTCATGCTAATTTTCTCACGTTTCATTGGCTGTTGACTTCCACGGTGGTCTTGACTTGTCAGAGGGGATTTTAAGTCATTTTTTCAGCATGTCATGGTTGTTCATCTATCTGGAAGGGTTTCTCATTGACAGTCACATTTTAAAATGACCAGGCTAGCCGTTAACATTCAAATTTGAATTTTTGCATTGGTTTCCTGCTAGGGTTTTTGATTCTTTCAGCCAGGCACGATGTCGGTTAGCTCAGGAATTGATTTCTTAGGATGGTTGTGGTTGAGAGGATGATGGAGGTGACCATTGGCCGGTGTTGTAGGGTACTGTGCTGTGTTCCCACACCGGGAAGTAATGAAAAGAGTTGGAGCCACCTTTGCAAGCAATATCTCTTCTAGGGAAATAAGATCGGATTTGAAGCCTTCATGGCTTAGTGTAGTTGCAGGTGGGTAGATGGGTCAAAGTTGTTGTGTCTATAGGTGGACTCAATCTAGGATCAACACACAAAGAGGAAGATCTAATTTGATGACTGGTTCTCAGTGATTTTCATGATGGGTCAGTAGTGTACCTTTAGGGTTTGATACTTTTGTAAAATCTATAACCCTAGTTAGGTTAGTTTTGACTCCTACCTGCGTGAAGTTGAGTATGTATATATTGTTTTGGAGCCTTTAGTGCAAAAGGAGTTGGACAATTTGTAGAAGAAAATTCTCCTTTTTCTTAAAGGCTATCTATGGTATCATTTCTACCCTCTGGCTCATACAGTTGTATTTCTCCCATTGATGATTCAAATATTGTAGAGGTATTTTGTGACAATCCTTCATGTCCCTATGCTTCCTTGTTTGGATTATCTCTTATTGGATCAAAGTATGTGCATGTGTTTTCAATGATAGATTAGGGTTCCTGATCCCTCTTGCTTTCTACAATTTTGTGTGTTACTATGTTTGATTTGATTTAGATGTTCTTGTGGGTATACCTCAACCCCCTTAATAGTATTGTCTCAATCCTACATCGAGTTGTAGAAGTGAATGTCTGTTTGCAGGTCATAAGTTGTGTCTTATTCTTAGGCCCTCTTATGAAATACTTATGCAAGCCTATTCAGTAAGTTGTGACCTATTAGACCTGAGCTTTTCATTGATTTCATTCCTACATACTGAGATCCAAACCCTAATTTTGGTGGATCACCTAATAGGTAGTTTTCTTTCAAGTCATTTCCCTTACAAGCATTCCTTCTATCCCTTTCCCTCCAAAAGTTTTACTTTCATGTCAAGAAGTAAATTAAGGTGATTATCCAAGAGGAACCAGCCTAGAACCTAGAGGTTTCATCTTAGTTAGCAAAGGTCCCACAACCTAGAGATGATTCCCATGTTATACTGAGTTATCAAGACCAAGAGAGCTTGAAACAAAGGGTGAAAATTTAGTGTATAACACTAACTTTATCATCAACCTTGAAATCATAACAATTTCCAGCTCATCAATTTCAATCATTTGTTCTTAGCATTTAATGTTTTCATCCATACTCGATTAATATAGAAATTTCTGGGTGATAACTAACTCGATTATTATTGTCACTCAGTATACACTGCACTGGCTCAGTGTATATAGAAATCTTCAATTACCGACCACATTGACTTGTTCATTTCAAATCTCTTCTTCATAATAGATTAATGTAACATGCTCATGTCAAAAATATAAAGTTAAAGACTCATCAACAAGTTACCCAAGGTTTACCTTATCTTTATCTATCATATCCATCTTTTCCTCGTGTAGATATCTTAGTTCTTCATCTTTTCTTCCTTCAACAGATGTTCTGATGTTTGTAACTATCATGATAAGTATTGTGAAGACTAGTTGACATCAATGACAACATATTGACTAATTTAATCATCTTACATATCATTTTAGTATCTTGGCGATCTCTAATCATGGTTTCTTCAGTTCATTCAGATATTCAATCAGTTGTAGTTCATCAGGTTTGAATCCCAATAGCAAATTGTTTATTAACTGAAAATATAGCTGAGTATGAAAATCTTTTTCTTACCAAAATGTTGAGCTATGAAGATGAAATCTGGATGACTTCACCACTACCGAGATGCTGGGGCTACATCCAACCTCTCAATATTCCAAAGGGTTTGCCTCGGAAATATAACCAGTCATGTGGGGAACTTGATTTTTATCTTTTGTTTATAAATTTCATGGTGTTGATCCCAAGGTGTACTTTACACTTTTATAACCTTGAAGTGAGGGAAAGCATGAAAAACTAAGCAACGTGGGATAAAAGGCACTCACTTAAAGTCACTATAAGTTACTTTGAATATAAAGCGACTTAAGGCATAAAGTGACTTTTATAACCTCATTTTATAAAATAAAGTGACTTAACTATAGAAAAGGGATCCCAAGCAATTAAATATTCACCCCTTTAAGCCTATAACTGACTGGCATCCTCTGAAAGAAGTTGTTGGCCTATTCGAATGGGGAGATAGACTAAATAAATTTGCCAAAATGGCCTAAAATGGAGAAGGGGACATTAAAGTGCCCTGATTTGGAGCCAAGGCATGAGATTTAGAGGGCTTAATTGTGTCCATATGAATTAACTTGTCTTGTTCTCAAGTGATTTCATTTGCAAACTCATCAAGAGAAGGCATTTTATAGTTGGTTCCTAAGAAACATTTGTGGCATAAATTGGAGAAACAAAAATTGAATATTTTGGGCCAAGTTTGGAAAGAATGCTAAGAATAAATTATGAATCTTTCTTCTTAGTCCCACATGCATTCAATTACAATCTTACACCCTTTAGTTTTGTGAAGAAGTCCTAAATTATATCAAAATTACATGGATTCAACCCTATTAATTTATTCTTCGATTGGTGTCCCCTTAATTCATCGTATTTACCAAACAACCCTTCTAATGTTGTCCATACATCGTTTGGAGTTGTAGCAGATTCAACATGAAAAGAAAATCAGGAGATACAAACATACATAGAGTACCATATGCTTCATCACATTTGTTAAACCACTTTGACTTTTTCTACAAGTAGTGATGGTTTAATTTCAAGACCCATAGTTACTCTAAATAACCCCAACTTTTTAAGATAGATTGTCATTTTTTACTTCCAGTCATAGTAGTTATAGGATGTGAGTAACATGGTGTTGTTGTTTGATCTATTTTGATGTAGAAAGTAAGATTGTTCTACAAAAAAGAAAAGAGAAAAATTGCATACAAAGAGACCACATGAGAGACCACCTTGGCCCCTTTTTACTAGATTAGAAATCACCCCCCCAAATATTATAATTTGGCACTTTATATTTAGTGCATTTACAATGCTAGAATTATTTTCTATTTTTATACAATGTCTAAGAAATGAACCCAAATATTGAAGGTAAAAATGAAATCTCAAAATAAGAACATTAAAAAAACAATGTATTTTACTCAAAATAATATCCACATTCAAAACACGAATGACCTCAATATGAGATTGCATGTGAAAGATATAGTGGTTTGAAGTTCAAAAAACAAGGATTTCCCTTCAAATTTGTTGAAAAAACTAAAATTATGGACACGTGAATTTTTGAGAAGAAAAATATTACACCACTACAAAGAGCATGAAATACTACCCCTTTTCAAAAACATTACACTGAAAAATATCTTTGTATGACTAAGAATGAGTCATTTGAACATCAAGTGCAAAAATGAAAACTACAATGGTGAGGGGTCTAGCTGAAGCATTCCAACACAATCTTCTTATGATTTTTTGGTTGTAGGAAAAAAATAACTGATACCCAAATAGTTTTTTGATGAGACGAAGAGAATCTAGAAATCATTTTCTTTATCACTTGCAAAAATTGTGGCCCTAATGTAAAAAAATGCCTCCAACAAAGAAAAAATGGCATGCAAAAAATCTAGTATCATATTTTCCTAAACCTTATATGGAAATGGGGGTTTTTGAGCCTCTCAAACACAATGGAACAACCAAAGATGCTTCCAGAATGTTGCATTCAACCAAATCTAAAAAACTATATGCTAGATAAAGACTATTGGATCTTCATAAATCTTTGTTCTCTAGACCATACGAAATGCAAGAGAAATCACATCAAGATTTTACAAGATCTATAAATAATCTAATCTTTTAAAATAAGCTCTAATACCATGCTAAAATTTGAGAAAATGGATATAAACCAGAATCTAATGAAAGCGTTGGATCAAACAATTGAAAATGAAATGGACAGAATAACAATATTAGATTAACTTGATGTTAATGCTTAGAGGCATAATAGCATCAAGAGAAATCTTCAATATCCAATTTCCAAATATTTCCAATATATAAAATACAAGCAAGGTAGCTTGTTTATATAGGCAAGAGTTTTATAGGAAGCATGGACAAGAGGAAGTAAAGTCTTGATAAGACTCAACAATACCCTCTAGAAGAGTTAGAGTTCAAATTTGACTCAACCATATCATAGGAGGAGTTACATTCCAAGGACACAAAAATATCCTCCTAAATAATATCCACCTAATAAAATAAATAAGTTCACCTAAGTAAACTTAAGTGAATAGTAAAATGGAAAGGACCATTTAGTCTAACAAGAAATCTTAATAGAAGAAATACCTAGAACTAGAAACACAATGAATTCTCACATGTTGCAAGAGTAAAATGGAAAGGACCATTTACTCTAGTAAGAAATCTTAATAGAAGAAATACCTAGAACTAGAAACACAATGAATCCTCACATGCAAGCAGCATGTGAATCACAGAACTGAGCTCCAATACCAATTGAAGGGAAATGTGAGCATCTCAAAAAGTCATCTGAGATTAGTATGCACATCCATTATCTAATAATTTATTCAATAGCTTCCAAATAACCTAATACAAGCACATACTACTATGCCATAAAGGTGAGAACAAACATAGTTGATTTCCCACAATTAAAACCTTAGAGGAAGGTGATTGCAAATTAAAAATCTAAGAAAATTTTAGCACCATTATAGTATACAAATTTAATACTTAAAAATCATGAAACTAGAAGAATGAGATAGAAAAGAAAAACATAGATATACATGGGGAAAACCCTTTTGGATAAAAAAAACCACTCCAAAATATAAACCCAACTATTACTCAACAATAAGTTACAATACATTTTGATGAAGGATGCTCCCCTTAATACCACAAGCACATAACATAAATAGAGAAACAACAACAACAATATGCAAGAACAGAAAATTGGCTTCTTATTATCTCCACAAATGTGGAATTACAAACTTTCAGAATTACAATATGCAAAGCCACATGGGCATTCCCTTACAATATTTTATAGGACAAAGCCTCGAATCAATACCCAGATCTACTATCCAGAACTGCCCTAGACAACACTACGGGCCTTCTTTATATAGGCAATTTCCACCGCCCGAGAAGGTTCTAGAAACTTAGCCCTTAGGGCTGACCAAACTTAGAATTATTTTATTTTACAATTTATTACATCAAAGTAGGCTCAAAATAACTTTTGAAACCTGAATAGAAATTTTGAAGAAAAATTATTTTTCGCCATTTTAGTTGGCCTAACTTCTGGAGACCATAAGTCATCACCAGTTCACCCGATTGACTATTATAACCCCATTTTGGAAACGCCATGAAGCGCTCTACAGGCTTGACCCATGTAAAGCACCCGTCACCCAAATTTTCAACCTCATCTAGATCCTCTAAAGCCTTAAAAACTGAGTTCAAAGTTTCTGTACCCTGCTGCCAATACTGAAAATCTTCAATATCTTCAAAACTAGACCTGTTCTAGCCATGAAACTTTGCTGGCAGGCTGATATGACTGAGATGAACCTCCACATGTAAAATCAGACATTCTGAGATCGTAAGACCAACTTACTAAAAATAGAAAGTTTCCACAAATAGCAACTCTGCACAAGATAGCCCTTATTGAAAACAAAAACATAAATATTTTTGGGTGATGCAAGATTGCTCTTACACCCAGGATGCTCCTGCATCAGACACATAGGGTAATTTGAGAAGTAACCCTGTCATGACTCAGGTGTGCAAAGGAAAACCAAGACGGTTAACCTCCTCCTTTGTTAGCCATGATGAATCTTCTACAGGTCATCCTTTCCATTTGACCAAATACTCTTCATATGTCCTGTTCCTTGTGCTTCTGCCAACATGACTTTCCAGTATGTCTTCAATCTCCTTGATATCTGAACTGGTTGCTGGAATACTCCACTGTGCTGCTGCAACCTCATCTTCAACACCTCCTTCATGATACTCTGTCAAATCTAAAATGTTAAATACTGGTGAAATATTCAGCTCAGTAGGCAATTCTACATCATTTGCATTTCCTGAATCATGCTTCTTCAGTATCGTACATGGTCCAAACTTCTTCATTTTCAACTTGTTATATATACCAACCAGAAATTGCTCCTTCCGCAAATGAACCATGACTTCATATCCAACCTAAAATTCCTTATGCCTCCTTTTCTCATCTGCCTTAGCCTTATACTATGCATTCATCTTGGTAATATGCTTCCTCACCTCCTCATGGATGTTCTTCAAGTGTTCTACAAAATCCTCAGCTTTAGCACTACTTATTTCTCCTTTATCTATCTTTCTCAACTCAGATGCATTTCTTGGACTACTTCCATATACAATCTGGAATGGTGATTTACCAATGCTCCTGTTGACAGAATTATTGTATGCAAATTCTGCCTATGGTAAAATCAAATCCCATCCCGTTGGCTTATCTCCAACCAAACATCTCAGCAAATTTCCCAAACTTCTATTCACCACCTCTGTCTATCCATCAGTCTGTGGATGATGTGATGAACTAAACTTCAAATCTGTCTTCAACTTCTTCCACAATGTACGCTAGAAATATCCAACAAACTTAGTGTCTCTATCTGAAACTATGGTTTTTGGCAAACCATGTAGTCTCACTACTTCTCTGAAAAATGATTCTGCTACATGAACAACATCATTAGTCTTCTTGCAGGGAATGAAATGTGTCATCTTCAAAAATTTGTCAACTACTACAAAAATTGAATCATGTCCCCGCTGTGTCCTCGATAAACCAAGAACAAAGTCCATACTGATATCCTCCCAAGGCTTCTCTGGTACAGGTAATGGCTGATACAACCCTATATTTTGCTTCACTCCTTTCACCATCTAACATACTCTGCAACTCTGTACAAACTTCTTGACATCTTGCTGCAACTGTGGCCAATAATAATTTTCACTAACCAAAGAAAGGGTTTTATCATGACCAAAATGTCTAGTGAATCCTCCACTATGCTTCTCTTTGATGAGATTATCCCTCATAGAACTTCATGGAATGCACAACTGACTCCCTCTAAATAGCATATCATCCTGGATGATAAAATCCAGCCACTTCGTCCTATCTAGAGTAACAGGGTCTTTACAAGCTTTCCAAGCTCCACCAAAATCAGGATCCTCTGGATACAAATTCTTGAGTTCCTTGAACCCAACCACCTCAATCTACATCTCTGTCAACAATAGTTTCCTTCTACTAAGAGCATTTGCAACCCTGTTAGACTTTCCACTTCTGTGCTTCAAAACAAATGTATAACTCTGCAAAAACTCAACCCATTTCAAATGCCTCTGATTCAACTTTCCTTGACTATTCAAATATTGCAAAGCTTGATGATCAGTATACAAAACAAACTCCTTAGGAAGCAGATAGTGTCTCCACTTCTTCAATGCCTGAACTATAGCATAAAATTTCTGATCATAAACAGAATACTTCCTCTTGGCATCATTTAATTTTCTCACTGAAATAAGCAACCGGTTTACCTTCTTGGCTCATAATAGCTCCTATTGCGGTACCACTAGCATCACAATCTACTTGAAACACCTTATTAAAATCTGGAAGTGCTAAAATAGGTTGTTCTATAACTTTTTGTTTCAACAATTGAAAACTCTTTTCTGCCCCATTAGTCCACTTAAACTCTTTTCTATCCCCTCTCATTGTTTCATTCAAGGGTCCATAAATACTACTAAAATTTTTGATAAACTTTCTGTAAAAGCTAGCTAGACCATGAAAAGATCTTATCTCGGTAGCACTCCTTGGAGTAGGCCATTCAAGGATAGCCTGTACCTTCTTGGGGTCCATTTTTAGACCTTCTGCTGAAACTACAAATCCCAAATACACTAACTCTTTCTTCACAAAACTGCACTTCTTTAAATTAATCAACAATTTCTCATCTCTTAGCTTCTCAAACACCATCTGAATATGCATCATATGTTCCTCCAATGTCTTGCTAAAGATCAAAATATCATCTAAGTAAACAATGACAAACTTTCCCAGAAATTCTTTCAGAACCTTATTCATGAGCCGCATGAAAGTGCTCGATGCATTGGTTAGCCCAAAAGGCATGACTAATCACTCATACAATCCTTCCTTCATCTTAAAGGCAGTCTTCCATTCATCTTCTTCTTTCATCTGAATCTGGTGATATCCGCTCTTCAGATCTATCTTTGAGAAATACACAGGTCCACTCAAATAGTCCATAATATCATCCATTCGTAGCAATGAAAACCTATACTTGATTGTGATCTTTTTTATTGCTCTGGAATCTATACACATCCTCCATTCTCCATTCTTCTTTGGTGCTAATACTGCTGATACAACACATGGACTCAGGCTCTCCCAAATCAATCCCTTCTGTAACAACTCATGTACTTGTCTGTTCAACTCTTCACTTTCTATTGGTGTCATTATGTGTGTTGTCTTGTTTGGAAAACTGGCTCCTGGAATCAAATCCATCTGATGACTGATCTTCCTTATGGGTGGTAATCCATCAGGTACATTATCAGATACAATATCCTGAAACTCATTCAACAAATCTGCAACCTCTACAGGTACATCCTCTACTTCTTCTTTACCAGCTTTTGGAATTAAAGCAAAACACACATGTTCATGCCTCATACCATATAAGAATTTTCTTCCATCATAAAATGTTATTCTTGCATTACCACATACCTTTTCTTCGGTATCCTTCAATGACTTTAGCTTATGTCGCACTCCATCCTTTCTCAGGGAATAGGCATTCACACGACCATCATGTATAGCACATCTGTCAAACTGCCACGGTCTACCCAACAACATATGAGATGCATCCATAGAGATGATATCACATAGTACCTCATCTTGTACCTACCGATCTTGAACTTTACCAGGCACTGTTCACTGACCATGACCTTGTGGTCATCCTGCACCCAGGCAATCCGATATGGATGTGGGTGTTTCTATCTCTTGAGCTTCAACTTTGTCACCATCTCTTCTGACACCAAATTGTCAGTGCTTCCACTATCGATAATCACATCACAACATTTACCTTCACACTTGCATCTAGTGTGAAACAAGCTCCTCCTTTGTTCAGGTTCATTCTCACCACTCAGCAGGACTCTTCTGTTAATTAGCATTTCTCCACTTTCAGCATCTTTAGAATTTGATGATCTGGCATCTTCATCTACATGTGCAACTCTGGCCTGGCCTTCATTTCTCCTATCTGTTCTGCCTTGGCACTGAGGACATTCAAATTCCCTATGACCTTCTTCTCCACAGTGAAAACATGTTCCACGGAAGCCTCCTCTTCTAGATCCTTGTCCTCTTCCTCTTCCTTTCTGATCTTTATTACTCTAATCCTGGAAATGATTGGAATTATTTCTTCTCTGATTCTGACTACTACTAGCCTCATCCTTCTTTTTCGGATCTTCATTTCGGGCACCATATGACCGTCCACTAGATCTTCCACCACGACCTCTTCCATTTTGTCTGCTCTCAAACTTCTTGTTCAGCTTTTCCTCTACTTTTAGGGCACAGTGGTATGCCTCGTCAATACTATTCATTTGAACCAGATTCAACTCCTCCTAAATACTTGGCCTTAACCCATTAAGGTATCGGGCAACTTTCTCCTTATTAGCTTCCACATGGCCTGTTCTGATGAGGAGTCAATAAAATTCCTCTGTATACTCCTGAACAGATCTTCCTGCTTGCTTCAAAATTTGCATTTTCTTTAGTAGGTCAAGCTCATAATCAATAGGAATGAACTATCACTTCAATTTATCCACCATCTGATCCCATCTTGTGATTTTATCTTTCCCTCTTCTATTTCACTCCAATTGAATCTCTTGCCACCAGATCTTCGCATGACCTTTCAATCTGGCCTTCGCAAATTTGACCCTATCAGGATCCTCAACATCTTCATACTCAAAATATTCCTCACATTCATTGATCCAGTCAATCAATTCCTCTGGGTTAAGATTTCTAGAAAATGTAGGAACCTCAATCTTAGGTCTTTTCCCAATCTTGAAAATCGCTCGAAAAAGTCTTTCTTCCTCCTGATTCACAACTTCAGCTTCTCCTTCTTGATATTCTTCTTCGGCTTCATCCTCGCTTTCATCTCTGACATTAAGATTCATTCCTCTACGAATCTCTTCTTGCAATACTTGCACTTGTCTCTGCAGCTCTCTAACCTCAGGTGTCACAGCACCAGCTCTTCCACCACGTTCTCTTCGTGGAGGCATTTTTGTGATGCACGCTGAAACCCTAACCACGGTCCTGGTGCAAACTGCCTCATAGTTGGCGATCTATTTACACACTCAAGAACTCCTACTCTGATACCACTTGATGAAGGATGCTCCCCTTAATACCACAAGCACATAACAGAAATAGAGAAACAACAACAACAATATGCAAGAATAGAAAATTGGCTTCTTATTATCTCCACAAATGTGGAATTACAAACTTTTAGGATTACAATATGCAAAGCCACATGGGCATTCCCTTACAATATTCTATAGGACAAAGCCTTGAATCAATACCCAAATCTACTACCCAGAACTGCCCTAGACAACACTACGGGCCTTCTTTATATAGGCAATTTCCACCGCCCGAGAAGGTTCTAGAAGCTTAGCCCTTAGGGCCGACCAAACTTAGAATTATTTTATTTTACAATTTATTACATCAAAGTCGGCTCAAAATAAATTTTGAAACCCGAACAGAAATTTTGAAGAAAAATTATTTTCTGCCATTTCAGTTGGCCTGACTTCTGGAGACCATAAGTCATCACCAGTTGACCCGATTGACTATTATAACCCCATTTCAGAAATGCCATGAAGTGCTCTACAGGCTTGACTTGCACAAAGTGCCCATCACCCAAATTTTCAACCTCATCCAGGGCCTCTAAGGATTCAAAACTGAGTTTGAATTTTCTGTACCCTGCTGCCAATACCGAAAATCTTCAATATCTTGAAAACTAGACCTGTTCTAGCCATGAAACTTTGCTTGTAGGCTAATATGACTAAGATGAACCTCCACATGTAAAATCAGACATTCTGAGATCGTAAGACCAACTTACTAAAAATAGAAAGTTTCCACAAATAGCAACTCTGCACAAGATAACCCTTATTGAATACAAAAACATAAATATTTTTGGGTGATGCAAGATTGCTCTTACACCCAGGATGCTCCTGCATCACATTTTTAGGCTCTAAGCCTTCACATGAAGATTTACATCTTGTTCCATCTTGGAGAATATTCGATAGCATAACCCCTATGAAATGAACTCCTCTCCTCTCTTCTAAATCAGCTAAAGCATCAACATATATAGTGCCCACAAAGAGGTAGGTGCCCATGGTTTCCAAAACCATCTTCAATGCCTAAGAGGTAAGTTGTTTCATAATGTTAACAACATGCTAATTCCATTACACATTGCTCATAGGAACTTCTAAGGCAACAACACCTATCTCATCCATAATGGTCATCTTTCCAAATAAAATGTAAGTACAACAAAGAAATTACCATGAATAGGAATAGGCACCTTCCCTACCTCACAACATTGGTCGAAAGTGAGCTCCAACATAAATGCCAATTGCTAAAATATAACTCCAATACATAATAGAAATTGCAAACACGGACTCTTTAGTCAACTTAGGAAATTGTGAAATCAATTTCCACTTCAAATTGGAAATCTATGACAATATTTTCCCAAAATTTAGCATCTTCCAAGTGGGTTCCAACTTCCTAGATAATAATAAATATGCCATCTCATCCTCTACAATGTAGGATGCTACCTCAACAAGAGGTCCTGCTAAGTGAATGACAACTTAGGAAGTTAAAACTTAGAATAAAATTACTTAATTAAATAATACAAAATGTTAGGACTCTAAGATTAAGACACATTAATCCTAACATGGTCTAGGTCATGAAGCTCATAGGAGTTCACAACATCAAGACAGACACTTTGAGAATCAAAAGATTAAATGGTTCACATCGGGTTTACCAAAATGTGGAGAAGGGAAAACTCACCAACCTCAAGAATAATTAAAATCTCAAGGGATGAACTAGCCCTTGCACCACCTCACTTCTACTAGCACTTTGGTGAGCTACAAGATTAAGACAACTTGAATAATAAATTAAAGTTCTAAGATTTAAATGATATGATGTAGGGAGTAAAAGATCTAAATTAAATTAACTGCACTAGTTGATAAAAATATTTTGACTATTGAAAATGAAAGCACTAACTCAATCCTCTATTTGTCGAGCTCCACAAGCTCGCTATCTAAAACACATGTGTTGATGAAGGATGACACCACATGTAAAGGACACTAGCATGGAACGTGTACATCCTATATAAATAAATTATAGAGGATGAGATTGACAATAGGAAAAATAATTAAAGTAATAGAAAACAAACTAATGCATAAAGAAAAGAATGGTAAATGCAACTAATACTATGAAAATGATACAAAATAAGAGATGATAGACAAGAATGTTCTCACCATGAACAATAGTTCATGAAATTGATAAGCTAATCCACTTCTCCTTCCAACGAACCCATGCACACAAAAATAATGAAAAATATTGTTGGGTGGCTATTTGGAGACTTGTCTTAGTCAAGTCATCGCTTTGGTGTTTCCACCTCCACAATAGACAAATAGACAAGATAATAGTGATATATAACCACAATGATAAATAGAACAAGGAAAAAGATAATAATATTGCAAGAATATGATCAAGTAAATATGACATGCTTGACAAACACAAACGAAAGTGTTGTGAGTACCTCCCCTTCATAGTTACGAAGCAAAATCTCAATGGAGTGAAGGCTAGGATGACCAAGATGATGGAAACCATGATAATGTAAGTTTTCCCAATATAATAAGTTGCTCAAGAAAGCATGAGAGTGTTGTCAAGATGAAGAGAGAGTGAAGAAACATGAAGGAAAGCCCAAGACAATTTCCAAGAAGGCCAAATGAAGTAAAAAATATGAAGTTTTAAGTTGTTGGTTTGAATCTTGGCATTGGTGGGCAGTGGTAAGACCTATGATAGTTGTAACATATCAATGACTCACTACACATTTGTGGATTCATAGGATGAATTCACACAACATGCATGTCTTTGTGACATGCAAACTTCATGTGTCGATTTGGCCACATGGCCAAGAATTGGAACGAAAAAGAACTAGGAAAAGGTGGGGGTGACATAGAGGCTTATGTGGAATTTTGTCTTTTAGGTAAGGTAGGAACATTACATAATGGTAAATTACACAAGGGTGTAAATTTACAACATTATAGTAACATTGTTGTAAGTGATAGTAAATACATTGCATACTTTTAAAGATTGATCAAGGGAAATAATGCACCTCATCACTGTAAGAAATAGAAGCATATTTTTCAGTGTCATACTAAAGACATTCATATTGTATATTAGAAGTGTAGATTAGATATACAGATCAAAGATCATTCTTGCATAAGTCAAATCAATATATCAATGATAATAGTGATACATTTTCTTATAAATCATATAGCATCATATTATAAGTGGTTTCATAATCTATCACTCTTGCAATTAGTAGCATCAATTATTATCATTCTAATTGTTATTAGGGTCTTTTTGGAAAGAAGTCTCTTGCAATTAAAATTTGTGAGTTAATTTTCTCTATTTCTAAGTATTAAAATAAGAGGACATTACAATATGTCTCGTGCAACTTTGTGGACCTAGACCATGCTCGTGTTGTCTAGCAATATGAGTTTTTGATGCATGACCCCACAATAGTGGGTTACACTTTTTTCAAACATCTTGATTTTTTCTGAAATTACAAATTTTTAAAAAATTATAATAATTTAAGCCTTGAGAGGTCCCATTTGAAGGAATTAATTGAAAATGGTTAGATAAAATCCTCCTAGATCAAAATCTCTTTGATATAATCTCTCTACTCCTCAGTCATACTTGCAATCGAGTCTCATTTGCACCTATAAAAATGTTGACAAAAAATAAGTTTGATATTAGCTTTTTGGAAAATCAAATGAATTTATTTGACAAACTAAGATGTAGGATGGTACTACTCAAGAAAGATTTCCAATTATTATAATTTTAATATATATTGAGTTTATTGTGATTTTGTATTTTTTGTTTTACTAAACATAGGTTTTGCACCGTATATCAATTTCTATGTCCAATGCTTATGGAAAAATAGTAAAATAGGTAAAATGAAAAATGAAAAATATCTAGACACTAGGTATTTATGTTCTCTTTCTAACAAAAAAATAAAAAATGAATTTTGATATATACATAATAAGTTAGGGGCGACCAAATGAACCTATATCTAAATTATAGTTAATGTCAAGTTTCAAAACTTGATAAACTATAAATATTCAACCAAATTGAATGAAACCAATTGGATACTCTAGATATCACTGTTACAAACCTAAATTCAAAAGAGTTACATTTTTATCATTTTTTTGAAAAATGTCACTCTATTAAAATGTTTCCTTTTTATAGAAACTACTTTTTTAAGGAGATAGAAAAATGGATACAAATCAATTTTGATTTTTTTAAAAATAATATATTTAGAATCTACACACAAGTGCTAAAAATCACCAGTTTACATAATCTTCAAATTCCTAATAGATTTGTAGCAATACGTGTCCAATGCAAAGTTCTTTTTTTCAAAATGTTTGTTTCAGTGTCAAAGCTAGGAAAAAGAGTAACCCACTATTAGGGGACCACCTTGATAATATGTGGCCAAACATGCTTGTGTTGTCTTGCAATATGGCTCTTTGATAATGTTGGTGTAATTAATTATTCCTAATTACACTTTACTTAATCTTACTTAGGTTAATGCATTGCATAGTAAGTTGTGATTGAGACACCTAAGAGTGTGCACATCTAATAAGCACATGGTGTAGGGGAAATTCCACTTTTGGTGTGATAATTGTCATCACATACCTTGTTGTGTGTGAGATCCACCTTTTGTGCTCTTATCACATTATCATCCTAATCCAATGCACATAATTTATTGCATATTGGAGGATGATCCACATTTGGTGGACTTGTGATTACACCTAGCATAGGTGATAGCTTATTAGCTCCTTATCATTCTCTCTTATTGTCTTTCCTATATAAGGAGGCCTATTATGTAATCAATTCAATCAATCATTCATTGGTGAATATCAGTAATTCATTTTATCTATTCAATCCATCCTTGCATTCATATTTTCTCTCTTTTACTTTTCTTAAATCTCTAGATCCTTGGTTCAATATTTGCTATTTGCAAATTCTTACAAATAATATGTGGCCAAATATGTTATGTTCAAGAATGGGATCTTGATTTTCATCCTGAAGGCAACACTAAATCAAAATATCCTATGTGGGTGGAATTCCCCTTCCTCAACCTTGCATTTGGCCCCTTCTTGCAAGACACTTCATCTCAACTAGGTAAGATTCTTGGTGGAAACATCATTCTAGAAAATGGGTGATGATCTTACATACACATATTGGAGTTTGTGTTGACAAATAGAGTTGACACAATCTCTTCCAAACTCTATTACACCAATTGAACCTAGTTTTGAATTTGACTAGCAACTCCCCCATCTTAACAAGACCAATGCCTATTAAAATTATCGTAGGGAAGACAACCTAATTCGCATTGTCCTTTTTGTAAACCTTGAACAACTCAATCTCCTCCTACCAACTTCCTCCCTATCTACAATTCTCCAATTGAAATACAAGTAATAATTCTCATGTTTCTAAACCACCTCTTCCTATAACATCTCATCCTCCTTCAATAGACTCTTTCCAGCCACCATCCCTTCATCTCCTCGATAGCCACCCTCCCCTTAGATTCCAAATCATATTGTATTTTTCATGTAATTGTATAAAGAAAATCATAAATAGTCCTTCATAACTTAAAATCCTTTGTGGAATCAAAATATTTAGGCAGCTAGGACCTAAGGAAAAAATTTAACCACAGAACCAAAAACCTCAACCCATCTAATCTTAGGTCATTGATAAGAATAATTAAAGATCACTATTTTAGAAGATGATTGATTCTTTAGGAATCACATCCAACTATTTAGAGGAAAGAAAGACTAATAAAACTTGAACTAATGAATGCCTTGGAAAATCACATGAATGCTCTTCTAGATAATCATATGCCATACTCAAATCTACAAGGTGAAAATCCCCAAACATAGAAGCCATCATTGGATCTCATGAACTATATTTGTTAGGTCATTGCATTAAGAGACCATTAAAATGATCAATTGTCTAACAAGACAAGCAGTGGTGAACAAGCATCAACTGCAAGAAATAATTATTACCAAAATCTAAATATAATTAATGAAGAAAACATATTTGGGCAATGGAGAATGTAACAAAATAATATACATGTGAATCTCAAGCTTTTAGTATGGCTCTGACCAACTTTGGCCCAGTAGTTGATGCTGGTGCTCGAGTTGAAGCTTCAGAAATCCATGGTGCCTCCTCTAAACAAACGACCTTGCAAGTTCATCCCGAAGGTCTTTTACGAGGTAACCCTGAAACTATTCTTAATCTACAAGAGTTTGATTATGCATGTGAATGGTTAGAAAAGCATACTTTGATTGGATATTTTGTGGGTCACACTCCTGAAAGTATCCTCAAAGATTGGGTAAATAAGAGTTGGACCCCTCATGGGGTCTGCCTTAACGGTGTGCAAAACCTCACCAAAGGTTTTTTCCTATTCCATTTTGCTAACCCTTCCTAGGCAGAAGTTGTTTTTAGCTGCGGGCCCTAGATGGTTAGGTTCCTTACTTTTTTTTCAAACGTGGTCTCGAGACTTCACTGTCTTGGATGATAAGAAACTTAGGGTTCCCATTTGGGTTGAGTTTCCTAGTCTCCCTTTACCATGCTGGCCGTTTATTGAGTCTATTGCCAAAACCCTTGGCAAGGTCATTGTCATGGACCATGACAAGTTTTTTAATGCCCGCCATGAGAAGCGTGTCTATGTTGAGGTCGACCTTTCTAGGGACCTCAAAGACACCTTTGAGATCTAGGTTGGTTCCCTCACCATCTCTCAAAAAGTGATTTTTTTGAACTTGCCAAACACCTGTTATAGGTGCCAATTGGTAGAACACAAGATTCAGGACTCCCCTCTGGTCACCCCTCGGGTGAAGCCATCACCAAAGGAAGCACCTGTCAAAAACTTGAAAGTTGGGAAAAAAGAAGAATGGACTACAGTCACGTGAAAAGGAAAGAATGTCTCAAGCTCTAAGATGGGACACACTAATTCTACAACTGTGTCACCTTCGGAGGCTCTAGCTAGAGAATACCCTCTTTCCGTTGAAGCACCGTCGGTTGCTCTGGTTAATTCACACCTTGTTATTCAGGGGAAAGCTCCTGCTATGAGGCCTACCACTTTGGAGGTGGTGCTCACACCATGAGCTATCTTATCTGCTTCTTCTTAGTCTCTGCATCAGTCTCACAGCCCTGATGGACGTGTGGATGACCTAGAAAATTGACGGTTTATCTCTTCTAGAGATTTACTTCCTAGATTTGGTTCAGTACCAACTCTCTTGCAGAATAGTTTCTCCTCTCTTGGGGATGAGGAAATTATGCAAGATTTTTTATGAATTTCTTATCCTAGAATGTGTGAGGTCTAACTGACCTCTCCAGAAAGTACTATGTTCATGATACCCACCGTAGACTTCATAGTCTAGATGTTCTATGTTTACAGGAAGTGACAATTTCTGGTTTCCTACTTAATTCTGCCTATCGCGTCATTTGGCCAGATGACATTGTTTTTTCTACTTAGCATGAAGTTGGCAAGGGTGGTGTCATTACTATCCTATCACCTCACCTTCATTATTTTTTTATTGCACATGGATCTAATCTAATGCAACATTTCACTTGGATCTTGTTTTCTTTTCACAACCATTCTTTTGGCATCATTAATGTTTATGCTCCTAATGATGTTGTGGAAAGATCTCAGCTTTAGTGCTAGCTGGCGGACAACTTGCCTCCTGCTACTTGGGTGATATGTGGGGACTTTAATATGGTTGAGTTGGCCTTTGAAAAGGAATGGATTTTTCCTTTTTAGTGGATAGCTAGGGAGAGAGAAGCATGGTACCATATGTGAAATAAATTGGGCCTTTTTGATCCCAATGCGAATAGCCACCAACAGGGTGGGGTCTGGAATACTTGGTCTAATTTTAGAGCTGGTTCAGACCATATATTTAAGAGATTAGATCGTGCTATGATAACTACTCAATATTTTTTCTCTTTCTCTGAAGATCAGGGCCTACCTGTCACTCCTTTGACAAATGTGACCTTATCAGACCACTTCCCCATTTCCTTTTCCATCACTTGGCATTCCTTTGCCAGGTAGGCTGCTTGTGTTCTATTTTTTCTCAAAAAATCTATACTGACGCATGCTTCCACTATTGCTCACATTCTTCAGGTCTGGAATTTAGAGCCTCGACCCCACAATCACCGTGGTTGGATATAGTGGTGGAATGATTCTATCAACTATACTATGAGATTTCTCTGCATTTACGACCATTAGTTGGCTTGCTACAAGAAACATGCATATGAAGCTAACACTAAGGCTCTTCACAATGCTTCTAATGCACTTGTGTTGAACCCCTTTGAGACTGAGCTTCAGCTTAAGCTTTCCCAGCTTTGACATGAGAAGCAAATTACAGATGCCTATATTGGTCGTGGACCTCAAATCAAAGCTTGCCTCCACTCATTAGAGGTGGGCGATAAAGCCTCTAAGGAGTTTTTTCATGCTCTCAGGGCCTAGCATACAAATTTTGGTATCCAAAAGATCAAACAAGGACCTAAAACCCTTACTGAGTTTCCTACCATTCTTCAGGCTTTTATTCAACACTATGAAAAAGTGTTTGCTTCATAGGGAAATTCTATTGCTTGGGAGGAGGCTCTTAGGGCTTGTATTGTTGTTACTCCAAACCACGTAGCGGTTGAGCAGTGGGCCTTTTGTGAGAAACTTCTTACCATTAGTGATCTTAAAGAAGCTATCTTTTCTATGGCTGATGACAAATCCCCAGGATGTGATGGCTTCTGTTGTGAGTTCTACAAACACTTATGGGATGCTATAGGACCTAACCTACATAAAGTTTACCTCGAGGCCTTGCATAATAAAATTTTAGGTACTATCATAAATAAAGGGAACATCAAATTCATACCTAAAGGTGGCAATGCTGAGGATATCTGTAATTGGAGGCCCATCACCTTGCTGAATGTCTCGTACAAGATAATTGCTTAGGCTTTAACTCTCAAAATCAGACATCTCCTTCTGCTTATTGTTTGCCCCGAGAAAACTGGCTTTATTAAGTCTAGGTATATTCTTGACAACATTATTGATGTTTGGGAAGGGATGGAATGGGCTCGTCAGTCTAAGAAACACACTTTATTTCTCAAGATTCATTTTGCTAATGTGTATGACTGCATTGAATGGCCGTTCATTCTTGCCATGCTGCAAGCTCTTGGCTTTGGTCCTAATTTCTTGTAGTTTGTGGAGATGCTTTTTGGTGATGGCTCTGTGTGCATTACTATCAATGGGTCTCAATCTAATACCTTTGGACATTTTAGATCCATCTGGAAAGGTTTTCTACTGGCTCCTACATTATATGTGCTTGCTACTGAAGGCTTTGGTTATTTGTTTGCCAATTCTATTTCCTCTGGTTTGGTTCGGGACATTTCTCTGCCTGATTCTTCTTCCCATCTTGTCAATGGTCACTTTTTTGATGACTCCTTTCTCACCCTTATTTTGGATGAGGAAAATATCTCTAATGCCTTACAATGCCTGGACACCTTTTGTTAAGCCTTTGGATCTTCTATTCAGTGGCATAAGACCCTTTGCTTTAGACAGTCTTTCCTTCCAACCCCTCCTTGGCTTGCTAAGTTTGACTAGAAATGGGTCCAACATGGGGAAGTCTTCCACTTCCTGGGCATTCCCTTTTCCTTCCATGGATCCGTTGTGGACTTATGGAATGCTGTGATTACCAAGATTGAGAAAATGTTGCAATATTGGATCTACAAGCCCCTCTCCCTTGCAGGGAAATTCCAGATTTGCTCCAAAGTTCTAGCTACTACTCATGTTTATTAATCCTCTTGTTGGGCTCCTTCTAAAGCCTCATATCTCAAGCTGGAACCCCTTCTCAAAGACTTTCTCTGGGCCTCTGGAGCTGATAGCCATGGGTTCCATAGAGTTGCTTGGGATTATTGTTGTCTCCCCATAGACTCTGGTGACCTTGGCCTTCTCTCCACTTAGAAGCAAGGTCTTTCTCTATGTGGAAAGTGGATAATTCATGCTCTTACTGGTGATGAGGCCTGGAAGATCCTTGTCAGGCACTTCATCTCTCCAAGATTCCCTATTCATAGGCTAGCTCAGAAGGGCATTGGTCTACAGACCCTTCTCATTATGAGGGAGCTTGTTTAGATTCAGGGTACTTTCATCATTAAGAGCATTTGGAAAGCCTGGGAAGCTATTAAGCCTTGGATTCGATGGGATGGTGATGTCTTTCGCAATGGGCTCTTTCAATCAATAGAACCTTTGGTGGTCCCTATTGTTTTCTATTCAAGGCATCCCTCTGGCTAAGACTCAAGGGACTAATGCTCTGCATTTTTTTCAAACGAGGCATTCAGACTCTGAAGGACCTCTTCTCTAGGGCCACTATGAGTCTCCACTCTTGGGAGGATATGCAGGTGCAATTTCACTTGGCTTGCACAGATCATCAGACTTTTGATCTGTTGGTTTCTACACTTCCTGATAATTTACTTCATAACCTTGGTATTCAACCCTAGTGGAAGGATTGGAAATGGTATCCTACCACTCCTTTCAACAATTATAAGTCGAGGCTAGGCTATAGATGGTTTTCTCCCCATCTTCCCATGGTGGACATTCTTAACTAGAGATGGCATCTTCAATCTTCCACTTATCACTAGAGGTCTCACTTTCAGACCATCTGGGCTTCCATTACGGAGCCCAAGATGGCTCTCTTTTCTTGGTTTCTACTTTTCCAAGGTCTTCTTGTGGGACCTAGACTCAAACATTTGGGTGTTCATGACCCTCAGTGTCCCTTCTGTGGTCACCCTGAGACTTTCTTGCACATCTTCTGGTTCTGTAGGAGAGATCAATAGTATTGGCAGTGGATCCATGATTTTTTCAAACCCTTTAGGCCCGAGCCTTTCTCCTGGCATATGATTGTCTTGGGGGATTCTCCTAGACTTCCTTCCAAGTTTACGCAGATTTGGCACACTTTTAGGATGGAGATTTTGTTCAATCTTTGGAAAGATAGAATTTTTTTATTTTTTCTCACATCTTTCTTGATATGAATTTTTCTCTGTATAACAAGGCTTGCATATGTAATTACATTATGATGTAGATTTAGGTTCAAGCTAATAAAGTGGCTCTGGAGGTAGCTCACCTTCAGGAGCTACTCAATCACTGGGGCAACGCTCACTGAACTATTTCTCAGGTCCCTCTTGATGCCATTTTTGGTGAAGGGACCCCTCCCAAAGGCCACTACCATGGGCCCAGCTCCTAGGCTCGCTACTCCCATACCCCACAGTTGTAGGCTCCTAGCCACCACTCTCCTAGAGGTGGCGACGATGGTTGGCAGCATCTCTTAGCTTCTCTACCTCACTATACTTCTAGGTGGTCTTTAGCTTTGGCTCAATCTGCCCCTCTTGATGCTCCTAGTACCTGTCGTGGCTCTGATTGGCCTCCTACCACCTCCTCCAAGTTTTCCCTCCTGGCTCTGGCCATTTCTCTGCCTCGGGCAAAATAGAAAGAGAAAGTTGTAGAAGATGATGGTTGGTTGATTCCTGACCGTCTTGTCAATCCCAACGATGTTTGGGGTTCTTATGATAAAGATCCTCCTCCTTCTGGCACCACTCTTGTAGCTTGATAACTTTATGCCTATTTTTTTTTATGAATAGTTGTTGTGTTTTCAGCTTGGCTGTGTGAACTCTGTGGGGTGATTATTATGTCTCCCAACCCCTTTTTTGTGAATATGTAACTTTTATATTAAATTAATAGAGAAGGCACTATTCATCAAAAAAGAAAAACTTTTATGAACGTTTGATTCAAAAAATTAGTAACAAAGCTATAGGAAATTGCAAAAGGAACACGTATTGTGAGAAAGCTGAAAAGTCATTCCACTAGGAAATGAAGCATTGCAAGCCCAATCAAGATGTATTGTCAGAAGAAAAGCAATTACGAAAAAATAGATAGAAAAATGTTTAATGCCAGTGTTGAAAAGAGGAGACATAAAATCAACACAAAGAAAGGAATGAGGACTGTTAATAATATGATTTAAAAAAATCATTTTTTTTCCTAAAAGGATAGAAGACTTAATGTTGGGTTGATTCCTTGAGTCAAAAGCTCTTGTCAATATAGTTTATTTATATGGAATCTACCAAGAACACTAAATCTCGGAATCCCCAAAATAATTTGCAAATGAATTACTTTTAAAAAGCTCTTATCAATATGGAAGCTACCAAGAACACTAAATCTCAGAATCCCCAAAAGAATCTGCATATGAAATATTTTTATCTTAAAATACTATATTTATGTTTTAACAGGTGTAGAAGATATCATAAAATGAAATAGATGACCCTCTTCTTAAAATTCAAAGAGAATGTGCAAATCCAAATGAAAATGTTAATTTATTAATTAATGGCAAAGTCAGACTCAAGATTTTTCATGCCTTTACTAAGTTAATCCATAGTCAATATCTCAGCTTCTTTTCAACCCAAAATTTTAATGATCCTAGAAAGAAAAAAAATGTAGGAAGAAGTCACTTATATTGTTACAAATTATGATTCTTATGTATGTTGGTTTGACATTTTCTATGCTACTCATTTTCTTGGTTTTCCTCCAAGTGAATTGACAATTTGCAACTGCAACTCTAAATCTTACACTTTTATTATTGTTTATTTAATTATTTATTAAATTCAAACATTTATGATCAGAAAATTATACATGGGAAAGCCTGAAAACAATAAGAAAAGTAGGAGTATCTTTCAAGGAGCTTTGATAGAGTGACAGTTTGTAATGCGTTGGCAAATCTTTGGAAATTCTATTAAAGTAGATACTTGTCCCCTAATAATGTATTAATGATGGTGTATAGTTGATAATTTAAAACTAGTGTTTTCTAATAAGTTGGTAGAAGATAAATTAATTATTTGCAGCCGGTACTATTGGCACAGATTAGAAGTATCCAAAATGATCTTGTACTCATCTACATGTATCTAGAACTATCTACAAACAGCTCCTCACCTGTCCACAATTAATGTTGCAACTAACTTTGATCTAGAGTCTTATATTCATTTAATGTAAGTTTGGTTATAAATTAATAGATTGGGCCTGTGATTAGCCGAGCCCAATTTGGGTTTCCAATATGGTATTAGAGTCGTAAGGTTCAGCATAGTTGGCTGAGGAGCAGAAGTTTTCTTAGTTTGTTGTTAGTTTGTAGCTTGTAGTGTGAAGAAAGGTTGAAATTAAGGCACAAAGGCATTCATACTCCCGCTCTTGTAACAACGAGTGTCATTTAAGGGTGTTAATCATGGCAGCTCGTGCTTCTGATGTATGCACATCATCAAATGTAGTAGTTGTTGTGCCTTCATCTAGTTGCTAGAAGAGTGTAAAGCCCAAGGCTTCATTGGTGGGAACCAGGGGAATTGGACCCTCTACTAGCTTTGGATTAGACTATCTGTGAAGTAGTGCAGACTTTGGATTCAATCCCTTGGGCTTAGGATCAGACCCAAAGGTGCAGAGCAAAGAGCGAGTGGTGTGTCACTATCATAAAAAAGGATCATTGGTGTAGAGTGTTGTGTCCCCCAATGTGCAGAGTGGAGAGCGCCAGCCTACAAGAGGATGTGCTTGAGGAAGATTAACTGTTCTTGTAGAACAGTTCACAACTGACTCGGGAAGAAAGGTGTCACAGGAGATTTATCCAATTGAGGTATGCAGCAAATAAAAAAACCACAACTTGTCAAATCTGCAACATTGATTGGAAGAATTGTATTAGGCATGAAAATCATGTGTGCAGATAGTTCAAAAAATTGTATGTTGTTTAAATTGTTGTATAAGACAATTTTTTTTCAATTAGAATTTGTCAGCTCTCAAGAAGGGAGAAAACCACAAAATTTGTGGGTTGCGAAGAAAAGTGCAAACCTTGTGATAGGAAGATCACTGGAAGTCATTAATAGATATCATCAAGCACTTGTTGGAGATTAGAAGAGGTAGATCACACTCCATGTTTTAAGATGTTGATCCAGATTGTAGGAAGGACTCTGAAGCTGTAAGTGAGAAAGTCTTATCATTGTTAACAAAAAGGGATAATAATAAAATGGTGCAGGAGCACCTAATCCTAGAGGTCACTATGCGATGTATAAGGTTTTTGTGTAATTTAAATTCAATTATATGATGTATTGATTCATTTTGAATCCATTTGTAAAGGTGTTGACAAGAAATGTATGCATGTGCACAATATTGCTCAAGTTGTCAAATAGGTCATGTTTAGGTCTACATAGTCAAATTTGTGTAAAAGACCCATGGAAGGGTAAAAGAATTATAAAAAGTCTTAAATATTCCATTTGGATATGTATAGAGAGGTTTGACAAAGTTTTAAAGTCATTTTGTCAAAAATGTAAAAGTTGCATTAAAAGTTGTAAAATGCAACATTGAGAAAGTTGCTAACATTGCAAAAAATGATGTAAAAAGGTAGATGGTTGGTCTAGGAGTTGGTTATGAAGTTAAAAAATACTAGATACATTATAAATATAATTTTATGGTCGAACCAGATCATATTGGAGAGAATAGAGAAGGAGGAGAACATTTTAGAATAATTGGGTGTGTTTGAATCCTACATTTTGATTGGTTATTTTGTGTTAAGTTGTGGTTTCTAGGCCTTGTATGGCCATGTATGGTCTGCAAACCCTGTAATATAGTAATGGATAGATAGAATGATGAATCTTCTTTCTCATGCTTTTGGTTTGGTTCAATTTTATAAATAAATGAATAAATTATGCACGTTTTGGTGGAAGTTGTTGTTTTTAGATTCAAGATCTCCTGAGAACAGTCGTGTTGAAGTGTTTGGTACGGATGCATATGAAAGAGTTAAGACCTCTAATAAAATTCATTGGAAATATATGTGAATAAGCTTTCATTTGCTTTTAGTTTGGGTCATTTTTTATCAGATTTGTGAAAGTTATGACATTTTTGGGGAAGACTGGTTTTAAACCCTCTTCAATAGAGTGACAGGAAATGATTTCTAATTATCTCATGATTTAACCAATGGAAAAATCCATGTCTTACATTTTTGGAAACTAGATTCATATGGATTTAAGATAGGTTTTTTTTTATTTGGAAAAGATGTTTATTTTAAAATATATTGGATGCCCTAGCAGCATAAAGAACAAATTCTCTGCATTATGATAGGGATATGGATCAAAATTTTCAATCTAAAACAATAATTATTTGAGGAATCAAATGGGGTCGTCAGACCTTAAGATTTTGTGAGGTGATAGTTATTTGAATTATCTTAAAACTTTGTTTTTCCCAAAAAAATTGTTTTGGAGTTTTAGTCGATCAAATAACTCAATATTTGAAAATTATAAAACTTGGGATAGTATTGAAGTTGTTTGTTAAAGGAAACAAAGGAGTATTTTGTTTTTGATTGATCTTGTGAAAGAAGATAGTATTTGCATCTTTTCAATTATTTGAATGATTTAATGAAGATTGGATCACCAAGATCCTAGATGATGTAAATGGTTTCCATGATGTTCTGCATCATAAAAAGTTTGTTTTTGATGTAGTGTCTCCCCTGTTTTTCTCTGCCCCTACCCATTTAATTTGAAAAGATTATTATGACAATATCCGTCAAGAATTGATGTTTTAATCTTGACAATTATTGATAATATTTGAGAGGCTCTTGAAAAAATGTCAATCCCAAATAGTATCCAATCACAAAGTTGAAGAATATATTGTACCTGTGTTATTGTAAGGGGTGCATTATCGGTTGTACCCAACACCCTAGAAGTTTTTGGTTTAACATATTGATCAATCATGTATCTGAAAAGAATTCATATACAACTGGCGAGTACAACGGTTAGTTACCTATGTATCTCAGTAGATGGATTTCTTTTTATATGGACTCAATAATCACATTTTGATGCAGGTATAGGAGAAAAGCTCAAAAAAAATGATGGTTTCCCCGTAATGAAGGTTCATGGTTATCCTTAAACCACTTTCGTTGAAGGGTTTGTGGTAAGCCAAAACCACTTGTTTGGGTGAAAAACCTAAAATAAATATAACACTTTATTAATTGGGGAAAATCCCAAATGGTTATGGGTGAACTGGTTAAAAACCCAAAGTGATAGTGATAAAGGGAACCAAAATTTTTGTTTTGTAAATTGGCACCTAAAAAGGCTATAAGCCTGGACCCATTGTTTCTAGATTATGGAGGGATATTGAAAACAATTAGATAATTAATTTATGGGGGGATGTTAGAAAATAAATTAATTATCTACAGCTAGTATTGTTGGCACTGATCAGAAGCATCCAGAATGATCTTGCACTCATCTACATGTATCTAGAACTATCTACAAACAGCTCCTCCCCTGTCCACAATTAATGTTGCATCTAACTTTGATTTAGAGTCTTCTGTCCATTTAATGTAAGTTTGGTTATTAATTAATAGATTGGGCCTATGATTAGCCCAGCCCAATTTGGATTTCCAATATAAGTCAATGTTTGAAACTTCAACTCAAGTTATATATGTGCCTTTTTTAATCTACCAATTGGAGTGAACAATGGATTGAAATGTTCAACCATTAAATTAAACAAAATGTGCTCAAAGAGAACGTTCGTTGAGAGCTCATGGGGAGGCCAAGTTAATGATAAATTTCTTATTAATCAGAGCTCTATTGAGGAAGGAGGGCAAAGAAAACAATGGCTGAAACTATTGCACTGCACCTTGCAAATCGTTTGACTTCCGTGCTGGTGCAAAAGATTTTACAAGAGGCGTCCTTGGTTAGCAATTTCAGAGAGGATTTGGAACTCATCTGCGATGAGTTTCACTCTGTCAAATGTCTACTCTAATGATGCTCGTGGAGCGACAAATTCCAGTTCAATGAGTCATTGGTTGCAGAAACTCCAAGATTTTGTTGACGACGCCGTCGACTTATTGGAGGACACGTCTCAACAGCATAACAGAATCATTTCTCGCTATCTCGTGGGTCGCAAGATTCGGGTGTTGTTGGAGAGAATTCAAAGAAAAAATGCATATATTAAAAATTTAAAAGTACTAATTATACTTTTAACTTTTGTTTATTATTAATAGACATTATACTAAAACAAGAAAAAATGCATGATCCTGAAGAAACAGACGATCCATACGAGCTAGGACGATCTTATTTAAACCAGCTCGTTGATTGTAGTATGATTGAATTCGTACCCTATGATGGGAAAGATGACATGATCAAATATTGTAAAATGCATGATCTGCTACACGAGTTATCTCTTTTAGAGTCTCAGAAGCATACAAAATGCTTATATCAGGCTGGAAAAAGCTTGGAGATTTTCCCTGTAGAAAAGTGCAGGGGCTTACGAAGGATTTCATTGATAAAAAATGAAATAACTACCATCAACAAATCCATCCCTTCTCCAACAATGCACATCCCCTCAGAGTTTGGGATGTCCCCGTCATTTCCCAAACTGGAGACCTTCGTCATTAAAGACTTTGCCCTTCTGAGGAGCTTTCCATCTGTGAAAGAGAATGCAATGCCAAACCTAAAATATTTTCGCAAAGTCTGCAACAGTAATTTTTTCATCAGTTGCCTTTATTTTCCTGATCCTCCTTTGCTCGTAAACGATTCGGAAGAAACTAAACGTGGAATGGTCTCAACTATGTTTCATGTGAATAGAATACATGACGCCCTGGATTTTCATATAGACTTCGACTATCACCAATCAAAATTTAGTTAATGAATTAGAATTTAAATCATGATATCCATTATTTCACTGGCAATCGATTAACGTATGAAATTATAATTCGTATGTTATGTAAATTAATATATTTTTTCTCAAATTGTGCACACATCAGACAACATCCAACACTTTCTCATGAACATACCAAGGGAAAATTTGTTCTCATGCAGAACTCAGGTCATACTAATGTTAAACGAGTACACAGGATTTGCTTCTACAATTTTTATAGTTGTTGTGGAATAGTGTGTACATCATTTCTATACACAAAATTGAGTTTAACAAAATCTCTCAAACTTTAATCATCTCCACTCTAATCAACATTATTTTGCTGGTATTTGATGACTGATCATGTTGTGGGATTTTATTTTGTTGATTTTGAGAATTTTATTTTTAATTAAAAATTAATTTACATGGGTGTGTAAGAGGACAGTGTTTTTAAATCTTTTTTAATTATTTACTAAAGGAGTCAATTATTGGTTTGTTATGTATATTGGTTTTTGAAACTCCTATAAAAATGTTTGATAAATAAGTGATTGTGGAGTGATAAGTGTATTAAAGGTGGAGTCAATACATAAAGTGGAAAGTGATAACATGATAGCACCGCCTAAAGTGGGAATGCTCCTAAAAGCTCTTATATGGTTCCTAAGTAAGCTTAAGAAAAATGTAATTAGTACCTACATGTGGATTAACCAAGTTTAAATACCTTAATTACACCAACAATAATGAAGAATTGTATAATAGTCAACTACTTTCATTTGATTTAAAAGATTTTAAACTCTTATGTAATCTTTTTCTATAGAATCCAATACTTTTCAATCTATTTTTAGGAAATTTCAAATTTGTTAGGTAACACAAGATATATTGAAACTAGAAACAAGAAAAAATTATTAGTAGTTAAATCAATGTTTCAAAAAATTGGTTAATATAACAACTAAGTTTAGATCTCTATCATAAACTATTTCCATGCCCAAAAGTTTTCCTCAAGATTGATCCTTATTGTCACATTCATAATTGTTAAAAATTATGATATAATTACCTTCATTGAGACCTGATGGAGTGTTAAAACACCTTTGTTGACTAATAATTAGCATATCCTCTTCATTGATCAATAATGATCTTCATGGAACTCTTTCAATGTTTGACCTTAGAGATGACCTAAATGTTCTAAGGTTATTCACATTTTACAAGAGATTCTCAACTTGGTTCCTAGACATCAAATCAATTGATCAAATGTTTCAAGAAACTCACTTTTAAAAACATCAAACTAAATGTTGAAATGAAAATTTGTCTATTCAACTTGATGTAGTTGATGGAGAAGAATTGAATCAAAATAGTTATTTCAATTATAAGGGTAACATATTCATACGAAACTTGATAGGTTAGTTAAGGTAATGACTAATGCGCATGCCATTTTAAAAGCAAGAAATGTTTAAAATTTTTTTAAGTAAAACATGAAGATAGCAACGAACAAGATTACTAAATTCTTTAGTAGAGAAGTTGTTTCAATAGGGTAGAAGCTTTGTGTGAGAGATTTGATCATTTCTATTAGAAGATCAAACTATACAATCAAGATTTTTGTGCAAACGTGTATATTTTGTATAAACTGCATAAAAGATCTAAGAAAGAAAACCTATATTTCTACAAGTTTATCTTAAGAGAAAATGTACTTTATGAAATTCTAGATTATAATTTATTTTAGATCTTAAACCAAATCTATTTAAATGTTCCCTAGGCCTTCTTAAGTGTAATCTATAAAATAAAATGATATACATCAAGTTTGTGTCATATGCCACTGATTGTTTATAAAATTTTAAAAAAGCTTTGCCTACAAAAAGTAATCTTTGTGACCTAAGTATCTCCATTATTAGTTGACATTTTAAAGGATAGGCATCTGTATGTGTACATTTCCTATCCTGTTTTTTTTTTATTAGTTAACTGTCATAGTAATTCTACAAACTTTCCAAAGTTTTTGAAGAGCTCTTTGCAAAATAACATATAAGGTTTCTTTGAAAAAATATGAATTCTAAAAATATTTGGTCGTGTGAAGTTTTTTGAGTATTATTATTGCATCTAAATTACACGTAGCTAGATTGGTGAGACTTTAGATGTCTTTCTAATTCTTTAATACAAATTTACAAAAGGTGTTTCTTGTTTCTTCAAATCTCAGATATTGTCACCTGAAAGAGTAAGGCATGAGTCCTTTTTTGGTAAAATGTTTGTATTCTTAATTGGATCTCCTCATAACTTTCCTCGAAGGTTACTTAAGCTTAGGTTCTAATAGTATCTACAACTCAGTGATACATACTTTGTCAATTCTTATTATAGTATGTATTTGTAATCTATCTGAGATTTATGCACATTGAGCGAATGTATGTAGCGCCAGTTTTGCCAACATGCTCCCTAACCCAACAAACATGTATGCAAAATATGCAAGCGTAGGCAAGGCACATTGATTTTTTTTGACATAGTTCCTAAAAGAATTAGCAGGAGTGGGTTGGAAGAATTAGTGTTAGTGTTGATTATGCCACGTATTTCACAAATCTCCTAAAATGATGTGATGGACCACTTCCTGTATAATCCATCAATTTTTTGACGTGAATGGTTGCCAAGAGTTAGCCAAGAGATGTGTGCCATGTGTTTAACAAAATGTGCGAGTAAACGAGTTGCTCCTCAAGAAAAATGTTCACAAGGTACATTTGAATTTGCCAAATCTACATTTCATTTGGGTTTTGTTAAAGTTTGTCTGCCGCATTTAAAGTCTACTCGTTGTAAAAGTTAAGATATCTTTTTCAACATTTCCAGCGCATTGTTTATTGACTTAAGATGAAATCGAATCATTTTTGTTTTAACATAAAGAAAAGGGTTGTGACAAACTTCCAAATTGGCAGGCGGTTAGGGGTACCATGCCTAAAGAGTCCAATTCCTTCATCGGACCCGCTTACATTGACTTGGGATGAATCCGATTTACAAACTAATAAAATCATGGTGAATCATGTAGCTGTCTTCCTTGTAGCTGTGTATAAATCTTTGCATGCCTTCAACTTTTGCAGAGGATTATCTGATGATGGTGTCCCGTGTTCTTCGTAGGTGAGGAGTCGGGGAGCTTGGAAATTATGTATTCTGCCCGACAATACAGGTTGTCGGCGAGTCGGGAGAGTTTGCGAATTTGTGAATCAGATCGGTGACTTTGGTGATTCGAGAACCACTTGGACGCCCGACATTAAAATTTCAAGATTTCCGCAACAAATTCATTTCAATATCTCTGTGGGGTCCGTGGATACATTTGGAGTCAAGTCGGGTTGTCGGCAGAAAATTAGAACTTTTGAACCAATTTTGTTTGGTTCGGGAGAAGATCCGATTTCCCCACTACATGTCGGATTCACAATTATCAAATGCTTCTTATTTTGTTAATCCGGTCTTTATGTGGTTTATAAACCATTTATTGTCTATTGCCATGTTGGAGCCTTAAAGGCAACGATATGCAGATTTTCACACATTCATAAGAGCCACTATATATGAGCGTAAAAAGATTTTTAAAATTTGACCAGTTTTAAAATTTGGGTAACAGTTTGAAATTTAGAAGAAATATTAATTAATCAAATAAAACGTTCTATTTTAGCTAATTAATATTAGAAGAAATATTAGATAGAATCATTAAATTAATAAATATTAGAAGAAATATTAGATAGAATAATTAAATTTTCTAGAGACTCTTCCATTTTCTCATGTGTATTGTTAATAGCAGTGCACAATTTGTGTAGAATCTTGAGATAAGTAATGTGTCACTTTCTTAATGAGTTTAATTTTCTCAAATATGTATGTATCTATAACAAAATGTTGTCTTTTGTAATCAAATTATAACTTGTACTATTGTAATTAGTAGATAGGCTATATAGTGTGAGATTTCAGCCTAACCCTATCTCAAATTGCAAAACTTTTCTTGTGTCCAATAAACTATTATGAAAATTGCAAGTGCAAAAATTTACAAAGAAGAGCAAATACACATAACACAATATTTACATGGAAAAAAATTGGTAAATTTATACCAAGAAAAATACCATGAGCAAATATCTTTCAATTTTATTTCTCAAGGATTTTCATAGCTACAATAATGTTCAAATTGTCTCTACGAACATGACTTCGAGCTGCATATAACAACCAAGTTGCAGAGTCCCAATTACAAACCACTTATTGAATTTAGTAAGTATGACTCAAACAACTACATCCACAACACTTGTTGAAATTACTATTTTTGATCAATCACCAAAATGAATTAGTATGTATTGTAACTCACTCATAAAAACCTTCTATTTATTCGAATGTGGTAAATTAGATTGTTATAGGATTTGCAGTAAATGCAATATTAAATATTAATGACTACCAACTATTATCTTAGGTTCATGAGACTAGCAGCTTTGAAACCCTGATATTTGAAGATATCATTTTTGTTTACTGTCAAACAAATTGAAGCAACCTTTATAAATAGATGGTTCTAGTTTCTCGCATGAGCACTATTTGATAGTGCTTTGTGCATTTTTAGCACGAATCTCATCCAAATCAACCATTGTGATCTCTACAACTGTGCAAATGACGTAATCGATGCTGCCATGGGTTCCACTACTATTATCATCTCCAACAACTACTTCCGCCACCATAATAAGGTCAACTCCTTGATTCTACCCGTGTTACTTCCTATGCATATGAGGATTTTCTCTTCTTATGAGGGTTCACTGTGTCTAGAAAATTGTCTATCGATCTTTGGTTAATCAATGGTTCATAATAAAGAGTTTAATTTACATATATTGCATTTAATTTTGGGTGATCTAATGGTTGAGACGAAATTAGCCAAATGGACCATTCATTTTACTTATTTATTTAGATTATGAAAGAGTAAAACCTTGCTAATTGCAATGCAAAAATAATTAATTTTTAGGCTTTCAAGGCTTTAAGTATTATATTACAATGTGGTTGGAAAATTCAACAAATCTGCCATCAATTTTCCTTCGTTGAATTGGGGCAAAATCTAAAATCCAGTGCTTAATTTGGAAAAAATGGCTATGATGATGATGATGATGATGATGATGATGATGATTTTGGGTGATGAAATGCAATGATGATAATTCTAAGATGTGCATGATAATATGGATAAAATGGTGAGGATATGCAAGATAATAGATGTAGAAGACTAAACTATGGATTTGATGATGTGCTCTGGACTCAATTTGGCATTATGACTTTGTTATGCATGAAAGTGGATAATTTGTGAGGAAAAATGAGTGAATTAAATAGGAAATACAAGGAATGTAAGGGACCTTCAAAATGCAACACTTGTCCTCCTTGTAGACAAGTGGTAATGCATATGATGACATGTGGAGGGGAGGCCATGTGTCAATTTTGGAAACTTGCCACCTAGGATTGGGATTCTTTTCTCATTTATTAAAAATAGGAATGTGCACATATTTGGGGAGGCTAGGATAAGGTTGCATCATTTAACTAGGAGGTTTGGTGGGATAAGGTTGGTTTGAACCAAGGGCTGGTTGGAGGGTTAGTGGATTAGGGTTAAATGGAAGTTAAATGGGATAAGGTTGGTTGGAACCAAGGGCTAGTTAGTGGGTTGGACTTACAGGAATGGTTAGAAGGTGGTTAAGGTTAGGAGCCATGTGATCAATTAGGAATTAAATTATTTATTTAATTCAAATTGTAGCAAAAGAGGAAAAGGACAAAAGGTGAATTAAATAAGAAAAATATATTTTTATTTGTTTTACTTAATAGAGGAAACAGAGAGAAATTAATTAAATGGGTGTGGGTTCTCACTAATTAAATGGAAGACTATAGCTTAATTAATTAAATTAATTTAGTTAGGGGCTGACATTAATCAATTAAATTGTGTGTAATTATTTAATCACTAATGCGTCTAGGTTCAATTATCTATAGGAATGCATGTAGAAGAGAGACAATGACTCAAAGTGGAGGGGGAAGAGGAATTTGATAGAAATACTAGTTGGGCTTGCATTACAACACAAGCAGTGCATCTCATTTCTATGGTATTGTTAGCATGTTTGTGGTTCTTTACATTTTCACCCATACTCCAAATGAAATGTTTTTTTGTGGATTTTATTATTTACTTATGCCATTAATGACTTTTGAATATTATTATATGTGTAACAATAATGGTGATCACAATGTATTTTTTCATTCATTTACAAGGTGACCCTCAAAGAATATTAATTTAATGGGTGTGTTAGTGATAATTTGTTCATTTATATAAATAAAAAAGCAAATATGAAGTTTGTATCATGTCAATATATATTAGAAAACTCAAGTTGTGTTTTGGGTATGGACAATGATTACCAAATATAACCCCATTGTAAGCATTAAAATATAAAATGTGTGTTCTTCCAATCATTTGTCCAATAAAACTAATTCATTGATGTTTTGGGCACGTATAATGAGAGTGAATAAAATAATCTTTATATATGCTTAATATACCTTCTTGCTTGGAATGAGGAACAACCAACCATTAAAAGATGTGAATATTAGATGGTTGTGGAAGCCATTAGTTCAAAGTTTTTATGTGCCTTTGGTTGGCTTATTGTAACTTCTAATTTTTTTCTCATCATATTCATTTTCAAAGGCGATAATGGTACTATTGATGGAGTACTCTAAGTTACACTCATCCTCACCTAAGTGTTGAGATGTTAGACTCAATTGATGTCATCATCTTGAATTCACCATTTTGGAAATACATGTAGTGTATTGTAGGTTTGCACTCACATTAATTCACCTATTAGGTGGATAGTTTTTGCATGCATGTCAAACCTTTTCATGAACCAAGAGCTACATGCTGAAGGATGTAAAAATTGAATATGTTTAGATCAAATTGTACCTAGGGCTTTTAATTATAGGGCTACATTGTCTTCTACTTCTAGAGATTTTCATCCTGAGGGTGTCCCTCAGCCCAATTTATCACCACATTCTCTCTCTCTCTCTCTCTCTCTCTCTCTCTCTCTCTCTCTCTCTCTCTCTCTCTCTCTCTCTCTCTCTCTCTCTCCTTATCCTATATGTCTCATTCCATTCCCTCTCTCTCTCCCATCCCTTCCTTCCTGAGCTCCTATTTTATAGAACTCATACGAGTTATGGAAAAGTAGAGTTGAACCTCTAATTTTTCACAACCTGTACGTGTTATGAGGAAAATTTTAACGTCAATTTTAGGTTTCCATAACCCATACAGGCTATGATAAATTCTATCTAATATATTCCCAACAACCTAGTTCAACTAGCACTACAAGTTGTTTGAAGGTCCCACTCCACTATTTGGCATCAGTTTTCGGGACAATAACAATTCGGTTTGCAATTTTTTTTTCAATTTTTCTTTGAAATGATTGATTTGTTTTATTTTTTGGTTTTTTACTTTAGATTATAATAAAATGATGCTCATTTTTTGTTTTCTTTCTATTTGATTGTGGATTTTCATCATGATGTTATGTGTAGGAGAATCAATATTAATGTAATGGGAAATAACAAGAGAGGAAAAAATGAATAATGAGAGGTAGAAAAGATAAGAAAAAGGGAGGATATGAGGAGGTTATGTGGAGGTACATCATCTAATGCACCTAATGATAGTGATGAACATGAAACAATCCAAATTGACATGATAAATGTAACTAATTCACCAAATCAAAATGATCAACATGCACCAATACAAATGCACATAACAAATGCACCTAATGAATGCAATGACAATACTCTATTTCAAATCAATGTGATGAATGCACCTAATGAATTTTAAGAATATACACCACTTCAATTTGATGAGATTAATGCACATAATGCACATAATGAAAACCAAGAGAATGCACATATGTTAACACCTCCTAGAGTAATTAATAGAAAACCAAAGTTTCTAACTGACATTGATGAAAATATTGTGAGGCCAATGCATGATAAATTTCTGAAAGAACTTGTAGAAGAATAGTTAAAATAATTTGGAATAACTATTTTGAAAATTTAAACCAAAGTGGAAGATGCCAATTAGTTGTTGAAATGATTAAAATTTTGAAATTTAGAGAGACAATGAAAATTTTGGGGTTAAGAACAGCCAAAAATAGTATTGAAAGAACTATTGTGAGAAATCTATTTGATGCATACCAAGCCATTGGTACGAAAGAATGTACAAAAGATGCTAATGTTACTCGACGTGTCCTCGCATCAACCATAATTAGAAAGGAAATGAAAAAATCCCATTTAATAAGAAAAACACACAAGTCATTAAGGATAAGTAGAACAAAATTATGCAATGCCTTAGAGAGGTGAGAGAAAATTGGGGATCGTAACAATAATTCTCTTTGGGCATTCTCAGGTAGACTCCCATGCAAGGACAAGGCCATTGTTGATGCACTAAGAATGTTTATTGACAAATTTTGGTTTGAAAATACAAGAGTTTCACCCAACAAAAGAGATGTTGTTAGAAGGTGAATTGGAATTAGAAATTGTGAGCCACATCCAAAACACTATTTAGACATGACTCAAACATAATTTTATGAAAGGTTTCTTCAAAGCTTTCCTCAAATTAATATTAGCCAAAGATTTTTTGAGATGAAAAAACTATTTTATGTTAAGATTAATCATGCACGTACTACATGTTGTTGTAGGGTCCATGTTGAATTTTCCAGGCATTATGATATTTATCATTATATATGTTGTACTTTGCACACTAACGATATTTTGTAGGAATGTGGTCTACAAGTGCCTCCTAAGTAATAGAGTAAATCTATTTCAAGTGTACTATGTAGATGAGATGACGGGTGCATTTACTATAAGATGATGTTTTTGAAAGGATTTTGTCCTATTTGCAGTGGTTTGCAACAATTGTCTAGATGCCTACATCTAGATAACACACATGAAATTGGTAAGACACTAGTTTATGTTGGAAAATACAAGTAAGTCACATATGGTGTTAAAGATGGAAAATAATTAAAGAGGTGTGAGATAGTGAAAAGGGATATATATGTAGCTTATTTTATGAAGATTTTTCAAGAGAAACTAGTTTATGCGTACATAGGTCACACACATAGATCTAGGTGGTTAGATGAGTAATTCAAGCTATGTAAGGACACTTTCCCCCTTGGTACTATTATGTTTATCTTTGATTTTTCTAAGAATTATACATTGAAACATCAAACTAAAGTGCAACCTATGTATTACCACTCTACACAAGTTACAATTTTTGTACACATAGCATTCATGCATGCACATGATAGTACAGAGGAGGTCACAAAAGTTATAAGAGATTATCACTTGTATATCAGTGATGATCGTACTCATTCCTCAAAGTTTGTGCTAGGATTTTTTAGAGTCTTCTATGATATTTGAAAGGAAAGAGGTATAATATGCAACCAACACTTAATATGGTCAGACAATTGCTCCACACAATTCAAGAATGAAAGGATGTTCTATTGGGTGAGAAGGATGCATGTGACAAGTGGTGTACAAATTTTTTGGAATTTCACTGAGGCGGGGCATGGAAAGGGAGAGCATGATGGTGTGAGACCATGTGTGAAAAGAAATCTTACAATAGAGGAATTGAAGTACGAAGGTGGCATAGTGTTAATAGATGTAGAAATAATTGTGCAATGGTGTAACTCTGTGATAGGACTAGGTAATGCAGGTGATTCTGTGGTTTCTAGATGTTTTTTGTTGATACATGAATCAAACATTGAAAACTATCTAGATTGTTGTACACTTACAAAATCTTGAAGTGACATGCATTCATTTAAAAGTTCAAATGCAAAATCATTAGCTATTTATACTAGACAAATTGCATGCTTTTGTTCTTTGTGTATGCATTTTGTGTGGGATGAATGTGAGTCAAAAGAGTGGGTTGACCAATGGTTTTGTAGACCTTTTCAAATCCTAGATACATATCAACTTCCTAGAGAACTACAAATGAATAAATTTGAAGCATCAGTGGATTTTAACCATGTATCAGACCTAGTTGAACTAGGTAATTTCTCTAGATTTCATAGGTTAAATCAATTTTAAACCCAATTTATTACTTCTTTAAAAGTTGATTTTGGTATTAACTAATCCTTCTATTAAATCTAGGTCATGTATATGCAATGATTGCATATGAGAAAAATGAAGAAGGAACATGTTACTTTTTGTGTCATTGCATTGAGGCCAAAATGAAATTGAGAACTATAGTCATTGATGGAGAGGGTATTTAGTACCCAATAGGATTCATTGTTGTCATAGGGACATGGCTTAGAAGGTACCATTGTTGTGTCCAATTGTATGCATACCTATTAAACTCTTTTTATTACACTTTGCATTGATTTGGTTATTAAAATCTATAAAATATAGGTATTCTATCAAGAAATCTAATTCTTGGTTGTATGAGGGCTTTGAGACACATAGACATATTCTTCATTACTCTAATCATGTTGCAATAAATATTCAATTGATGGAAAGTATGTGAATTTGACCACGAGGCAATACTTGACACAATAAGGGTTAGAGCTGATCTAGAAGGTTCTTGATGTAAGAGTATTTTGGGTTCCTGAAGATCTTTCTTAGTCTTGGAGGAATTCCCTGGCAGAGGGATGCAATACTTTGTTTTGGGAAACTTTCTAAGTTTCTGTGTTGTGATGATCTATGGAGATCTCTAGCATATGCAATGAAAGGTATTTTTCCCTTGATGTTTTTGGAAGCTATGTATAAGGTCACATCTCTTGATGTGGAATGGTTTGGGAGATCTTGGATGATCTGTTTGAAAGTTGGAGTTGTTTTCCTTGTCGTCAGAACTGTATTGTCCTGCAGTTTTGGTGCTGATTGCGTGACATGGCACCATTGATCCTTAATGAATCATCCTTTTCTCTCTTAGGCCCTTAAAGAGGACCTAAATTAAAATATTCTCCTGAGACCACAAGTGCTAATTCATTATGAGTAAAAAGTTATGCCCATTTTTCTCGAGTGCCTATTTTCTGCTAGTTTTCACGCGAAACGTGGAGTGTTTCTTCTTGCGCGGATCTGTATGATGAGATGGGGCCTTGCTAAGATAGGATCATGTTCTTGGGTCATTTTTGGAACTAAATTTAACATTGCATTAATTTTTTATCATTATTTATTTAGTTTTTCTATCTCTCTTTGGGCTGGACCTATATTGTAATTAAATGCCTCACTGACCAACTTGTGGCTTAGCTCGCTATATTGTGAGAGTTTGGGTTGATGTAGAGGTAGGATTATCATCATTTTAGATTGTTAGGAAAGATGTAGAATGTGTAGTGATATGATGGAAGAGTAGAGTAGAAGAAGATTTGTGAATCTGGGAGTTGTAGCAGAACTAGTGGCTTGTGAGCTTAGGACAACAAGAGGTTGCTTGGTGGCTTGCAAGCACAAGTTTAGACCCTGTCTTGGTTGTTCCTATTAGAGGTTGCCTGTTGCATATATAAACTAGTTGGTGTTTCCTTGGATCTTTCTAGATCTTTCTGATACTTTGTAATTTCATTGTAATAGGCCGAAACCTGGAAGGCCTCACAGTCAGGCATGTTGAATGAAATTCTATTTTGAAACATTGTCTTGTTGAATTCCGTTGTGCTTTTTGTTTTTATAATTGGTAGTGTAGGTTTGGACCATCCATTATTGGATCCTCCATCCTTTCCCTACATTAGGTGGTATCAGAGCTTGAAGATCTTGAGTGTGTGGACAGAGCACCGAGGTGAGGCAATTTGCACCAAGACCTTGGATTGGAGATGCCTCCAAGGAGAGCATATTTGATGTGAGAGATGAAGATTTACTTGAGTGAACAGATCACTGAATTGAGGTAGGCTGTGAACATGGACATTAGATCACTGAGTGTGTGGAGGCAACTAGAATCTTGCAATTAGATCGCCGAGTAGAGGCAGTTGCACTTTGAAAGGAAATTGATGGGTAAGTTGGGCTAGCTTTGGCCTAAATTCAATCTGCGGATTGAAGAGTTGATGGAGTCTTGTTGGAAGAAATTTTTCTAGATGATTAAGAGGATTGTTTGGAGAAGAAGACACTTTGATGATAAGGAAGAGGTGAAGGATGACTTCACTGAAGATGATAAGGTATGTGTTGGTTTTCATGAGCAGATGGATGGATCTGGCATGAGAATTACAGAGCATCTGGTTGGGCTTGATTAGATTACTGTTGGTGATGAGTTACTTGTTGATGAACACCTTTTTGATGGTGGTGTTTACAATTTTCTTTTGTTTAGTGTTATGGTACAAATCTTATTTTCTGGTTGTGGACTTGAATTTCTAGTTGACAGTAATGAGTCTTGTGATGAGTTGCATAGATGGGATGCTGATGATGAGGGATTTCATATTGATGTGGATCTGACTTTGGATCTACTTGTTGGGGAGTTGGATACTCTTGATATGGGTTATCATGATTAGTTGTATGCTGATTGGATTGTTGAGATTCATGTGATCTTGATGTTTGAATGGATGAAGCATAGATGGTTGATTTTCCAATTTGTTATCTTGTCCTTCATGGATTGGAAGCCTTTGGTGAAGATGAAGTTGATTGCAGATAATTGTTTTGAGATTAAAGTATGGGACATACTTTCTATTTACCTAGGTAGTCTGATGCAGGAGAAATTTGGGTTCCTGAAGCTCTTTCCTAGTCTTGGAGGAATTCCTTGGCAGAGGGATGCAATACTTTGTTTTGGGTAGCTTTCTGAGTTTTTGTGTTGTGATGATCTATGGAGATCTCTAGTATATGAGATGAAAGGGATTTGTCCCTTGATGTTTTTGGAAGCTATGTATAAGGTTTCATCTCTTGAGGTGGCATGGTTTGGGAGATCTTGGATGATCTATTTCAAAGCTGGAGTTGTTTTCCTTGCCATCAGAACTATATTTTCCTACAGTTTTTGTGCTGATTGCATGACATGGTGCCATTGATACTTAATGAATCAGCCTTTTCTCTCTTAGGTCATGAAAGAAAACCTAAATTACTATCTTCTCCTAAGAACGAAAGTCCTAATTCATTATGAGTAAAAGTTTATGGTCTTTTTGCTCAGGTAGCTATTTTCTGCCAGTTTTCATGTGAAACATGGAGTGTTTCTTCTTGCATGGATCTGTATGATGAGATGGGGCCTTGCTAAGATAGGATCATGTTATTGGGTCATGTGTGGACCTAAATGTAACCTTGCATTAAGTTTTGATCATTAGTTATTTAGTTTTGGTATCTCTCTTTGGGCTGGACCTATATTGTAATTAAATGCCTCACTAACTGACTTGTGGCTTAGCTGGCTATATATTGAGAGTTTGGGTTGATGTAGAGGTAGGATTATCATCATTTTAGATCATTAGGAAAGATTTATAATTTGTAGTGATATGATGGAAGAGTAGAGTAGAAGCAGATTTGCAAATTTGGGAGTTGTAGCAGAACTAGTGGCTTGTGGGCTTAGGACAACAAGAGGTTGCTTGGTGGCTTGCGAGCACAAGTTTAGACCCTGTCTTGGTTGTTCCTATTAGAGGCTGCCTGTTGCAAATCTAAACTAGTTGGTGTTTCCTTGGATCTTGCTAGATCTTGCTGATACTTTGTAATTTCATTGTAATAGGCTGAAACCCAGAAGGCCTCACAACCGAGCATGCTGAATGAAATTCTATTTTGAAACATTATCTTGTTGAATTCTGCTATGCTTGTTGTTGTTATAATTGGCAGTGTAGGTTTGGACCATCCATTATTAGATCCTCCATCCTTGCCCTGCATCAGTTCTCTTGATTAATTTTGGGCAATTTAGAAGAATGATTCTACAATATGGTACAATGATTTTGATAATTTTTTGTATATCTTCGAGGTTCTCCTTGTGCATATTTAGAGGCCAAATTTTGTACTTAAAAATGACAATGTGATGTAATGTGCATAAATAAATGCCAAATTTTGAATTAAAAAAGGGTTTCTATGTGCATATTAGATGCTAATTTTTATGTAAAAAAAGGGCAATGAGTTGTCTTGTGCATGTTAGATGCCAAATTTTATATATAGAAGGTGCAATGAGCTTCCATGTGCATATTAGATGCCAATTTTTATATAAAAATTACTCAATGAGTTGTCATGTGCATGTTAGATGCCAAATTTTGTATATAAAAGGTGCAATGGGCCAGATTTGCAAATATATTATTGAATTACATGTATTCAATCCTCTCGGTCTCTACCTCAAAAGAATCTGACATTTACTTTTGAAATTTATGTTTTATTTTGTACATTAAATAATAAATAAGTGTGAAATCTATTTAAAAATTTCTTACTTAAATATTAATTACTGTTAAGAACATGTTCAGACATATCTTACAAAAAACTATTCTTTAAACACCATAACATGGATGTGACTGCAATGTTGCTCAATTAAAATGAGCAACATTGGATATCTTTCAATCCATTCATTGTGACATCAAATTGTTTGCTCCATTAGCTCTAGTTTGCTAGGTAAATGCTAATGACAACCTGATTTTTCCCTCGGAGTCCCTTGAATGTTCGTGAGCACACTGAACCAAAGTGTCCCTAAGGGTCACTAAGCAACATTGGGCAGTGATCTTTCTTGGACTATATCTCAAAGCTCGTGTGAGGTATTGGTGAATCATCAAGTGCTATAGGACCATGTTATGGAGGCCTTCAATTACCCATCTTAGTTTTGGGAGATTCCCCTTCATTTTAATTTGGCATCTGTATCTCGGTTTATGTCAAAAGATGCAATGTTGCTTGATTTAAATGAGCAACATTGCCTATCTTTCAATCTGTTCACTGTGAGATCAAGTCATCTACTCCATTAGCTCTGGTTGGCCACGTAAATTCTAGTGATAATCTTTTTTCACCCATAGAGTTCCTTGAATGTTCATGAGCACACCTGAGTAGAGTGTCCCTAAGGCTCACTAAGCAATATTGGGTAGCGATCTTTCTTGGGGCATATCTCAGAGCTCGTGCAAGGTATCTAATAATTTTTAGGTGCTACAAGACTGTGTTATGGAGGCCTAAAATTACCCATCTCAGTTTTGGGAGATTCTCCTTTTTTTTAATTCGGCATCCCTATCTCAGTTTATGTCAAAAGATGCAATGTTGCTCAATTGAAATGGGAAACATTGGCTATCTTTCAATCAGTTCACTGTGAGATCAAAACATCTACACCATTAGCTCTAGTTGGCCACATAAATTCTAGTGACAACCCCATTTCAGCCATGGAGTCCCTCGAACGATAGCGAGCACACTGGATCAAAGTGTCTCGAAGGGTCACCAAGAAAGATTGAGAAGTGATTTTTTGGGGGGCATATCTTGGAGCTCATGAGAGGTATCAACAAACCATTAGGTGCTACAAGACCATTTTTTAGAGGCCTACAATTACCCATCTCAATTTTGGGAGATTCTCCTTTGTTTTAATTTGGCATCCTTATCTCAGTTTATGTCAAAAGATGCAATGTTTCTCAATTGAAATGAGAAACATTGGCTATCTTTCAATCCGTTCACCATGAGATCAAATCATTTGCTCCATTATCTCTGGTTGGTCAAGTAAATACTAGTGACATCCCTATTTAAGCTACAGAGTACCATGAACATTCATGGGCACACTGAAACAAAGTGTCCCTAAGGGTCACTACATAATATTGGACAACCATCTTTCTTTGGGCATATCTCAGAGCTCGTGTGAGGTATTGATGAATTGTTAGGTGTTGTAGGATCATGTTATGGAGGCTTACAATTAACCATCTCAGTTTTGGTGGATTCTCCTTCATTTAAATTTGGCATCCCTATCTCAGTTTATGTCAAAAGATGTAATGTTGCTCAATTGAAATGAGAAACATTGGCTATCTTTCAATCCGTTCATCGTGAGATCGAATCGTCTGCTCCGTTAGCTCTGGTTGGCCAATTAAATGCTAGTGAAAACCTTTTTTCACCCATAGAGTCCGTCAAACACTCATGAGCACACTAGACTAGAGTGTCCCTAGGGGTTACTAAGAAACATTGGACAATGATATTTCTTGGGGTATATCTCAGAGCTTGTACCAGGTATCAACGAATCGTTAGGTGCTACATGACCATGTTATGGAGGCCTACAATTATCCATCTCATTTTTTGGAGGTTCCCCTTTCATTTTAATTTTAGATCCCTATCTTGGTTTATGTCAAAAGATGCAATGTTGCTCAATTAAAATGAGCAACATTGGCTATCTTTCAATCCATTCTTTGTGAGATCAAATCCTCTACTTCATTAGCTCTAGTTGACCATGTAAATGCTAGTGACAACCCCATTTTTCCCACAGAGTCCCTCAAACATTCGAGAGCACACCGGAGTAGAGTGTCCCTAAGGGTCACTAAGCAACATTGGGCATTGATCTTTCTTTAACACTATCTCAAAGCTCGTGTGAGGTATCAATGAATTGTCAGTTGCTACAGGACCATGTTATGTTGGCCTACAATTAACCATCTCATTTTTGGGAAATTCCCCTTCTTTTTAATTTGGAATCCCCATCTTGGTTTATGTGAAAAGATAGAATGTTGCTCAATTGAAATGAGCAACATTAGCTATCTTTCAATTCATTCTTCCTATGATTGAATCGTCTCCTCCATTATCTCTGATTGGTCATGTAAATTCCAATGACAACCTTGTTTCACCCACGAAGTTCCTTGAACGTTCGCTAGCACATCGGACTAGAGTGTCCCTAAGGGTCACTAAGCAACATTGGTAAAATTAGGTATTTCACACTTTTCACCAACTTGTCCCAAAACACAATCCACAAGAAATAGCAACCACATAAGCCACCCATTAATATACATCTTTCTATGACCCTTATTTTGTCAATTAAGATAATCTGACACAATAGACAAAATCATTACATATTTTGGTTTTTCATGCCTTATTACATAAAATTAAGTCACATATGACTTTGATTACATTATCCATGCCACAATGACTTTGATAAACATGTTTCAATTCTATTATATTAAATAATGAATGTAAACATGTTTGATTAATTGCAAAAAAAAAAGTTTTGAAGTACAATGATATGCACATAATGAACAAATTGGACCAAATGTCAAGTTTCATATATATCAAAATGAATAATAATTGTGTACATATAAAAAATGGCATAGATGTCAAATCAATAATAGTTACAAAAAAGTGACATGTACCATATCAAGGTCGATCTATACAATACAAATGTCAAATATATACAAAAATTGGTCATTCAATTATCACAACTAGATCTATGTATCTCTATCAATATCTATGACTGTGTTGGATCATCAAAATTGAGCCTCTTCGAAGCAGTACATGGCTCGTTGGGTTTTTGCACAAAAATAATTCAAATGCTAAATTAAGTATCTTATCTCCATCAAATACTATCAAAATAACTAAATACTAGATTGTAATTTGTTGGCAATTGAATTGTTGATTACATCATCTCTTTCTTCTGCACTTGGGCTATGTAGTAATGTTGATGGGCTCCTTCATGAGTGAGGACTCCTAAAAAAATGGAATACCAAAGAATCTATAAGAAGTCGCAAAGGGAGTTGTTATAGGTAAAACACAATTAACATAATTTAATAACCCAAAGTTGATGAAAAACACTACAAAATTAAAAATGCATGTACTCATATCTAAATCCATATGTTTAACACACACACACACACACATATATGCATACTAGAGCCACAGATAGCTCTCTTGTACTCTTAGGAGGCATTGTCGCTGATGAGGCCTCTATGACCATTTCGTGTATGAAAATAATAACATTTATCATAGTCATAGAGGAAGCATTTCTATGAGATTTTAAACAAACAAGAATGCAATCGAAGGTGAATATAAAAATGTTACCTCTTCCCGCTCCTGAACATCAACAACATCTGATGCATTCATTAATTCTGTAAAACCCAAATTTTTTTGTATATAGAACAATTAAGACATGTTTATTCATCAGTATACATGTACATGTTTAATCATAATGCATTTCAACAAATAAACTTAAATTATAGTAAATTACCTTGGGTGTCCTCGAGAATTTCTTTTTTCGTCCCAATGTCTTGGATCCAGGTGGGGTAACCCAGCAGAAAAAAAATTAACATAAGAGAAATGAATATGATAACACATGGTTTCAATTAAAATTATAAACAAGAGGTGTGAAAAATATGATACCACAAAGCTCTCTAGGCCAAAGTCAATCATAGAAAATGTCACATCATCAACTTTGTACATATGAACCCTAAACAAGCCCTATAAAACATCAAATAAATATACATATTAAGAAAATATATCTTGACACCAAGAAATTATTCTATTTTATGAATATTTAAAAAATATACCTCAAGTATCGAAGCTACCCGTACAAATCTAGTCAAACAAGCACTTTGTGGTATGCTCGTAGTACCACCTACTGCACCCTACAATGCATATTATTCATATATCAAATTAATTTTTTATCTAAATAAAGATTTATTTAATTTTATAAGTTATAGGTGAATAAAATTAATAACATGTCAAAACACAAATAAACATACATGTGTTTATATCATAGAAAAAACCATCGCTAATAAGTGGTTTGTGAGGGCCACATCCTCTGTAGTGAATGTATGGCATCTACTCCCACAATGTGTACATGAATGGGATGTCGAACCATCCTCATTTGTATTGATATCTAACTCGACACATATACCCCAACACATATACCCTAACACCTAGGGCACATATGCTCAATGGGTTGGGTTGATCCAAATGGAGCATCTAATGATGATGGAGGTGGTACAGGTGCTGATACACCCTTTACATTGACTAACTACGTGCCATGCTCCATAATGATATCAAGAAATGATGTAGCTACCTAAAGGGTCTATAAATACATAGACTCCTTCACTACTACTGGGACCACAATGTGAACTATGGGTTTCTTAGCTAGATGCCTCCTATGTTGTGGCTCTACCACCCTATGAGCCCCATCTCTATCCCACGTAGAGCCTCTCCCTCTATCCTGGAACTGTCGGATGTCAAATTAATTTAGCTTCTTGCCGATGATAAACTCACAATATAGATTTCTCAAAAAATATAAAGGCACCTCGCAATTATTACAAGGTGTTTGGTCAAAGACCATATACCACCTATCCCAAAATATAGCTCTCATCCTATTATGAACACACCAATGTATAGGAAATTGATTCATGGTTACTTCTAGGCAGTTACTACTAATAGGATCAGTGAAAAGCGCACATATGTCTTCTTTAAGTATCCTCTTTTTTTCACTTGATCATATGACAACCCATCGGCATAAAATGCATGACATTTATCCCTCCATGAACCCCATGTTGTAACCTCCTTAGATACCTCATTTGAACTATTGTCCATTCTTTCTAAGAAAGAGGCGAGGGATGAGTGTTGCTCAAAACTAGAGGACCTTAACCTATTAACCAATATGGATATTTTAGCACCATTTTGTTAAAGGCGATTAATAAGCTTCTCTTGTGTGGAATCAATGCAACCTATTGGAGGACGCAAAGAGTTTTGATTTGGGTTTGGCGATGGATTTGGATTTTACTAAGGGTTTTATTTTTGTGGGGCTACATTTTGAGGGTTCTCTTGTTGCTCATTTCCAACATTATCAAGATTTTCATGTGTTTGAAGAGGTCTTTGTTGTCTCTTTTGTGGTTAGGGATTGTTTTTCAAATCTAACATCAAAATAATTTTAAAAAAACTTAAATCAATTCAAGAAACCCTACTCAATATAAATTGAAACAAAAAAATTTAAAAAAAAAATTCTTACATGTTCGACAATGTGGCATTCTTGCAAAATGATCAATATGGCAACAAAATCTAATAACAATAAGAACCTGCTCGGGTTTTGGCATTTTGTCTTCTTCCTATCTCCTTCAAACTCAGTTTTGGTGTGAAGAAAAAGAGTCACATGTGTGTTTAAAAAAAAATATTATAACAGTCAAAATGTGTACAAGTTTTGAAGAACTTAACTTTTTTAAATTATTTTTCATGGCTTAGCAAAGGCTCAGGTTTTTCAAGCCTACTTTTTTCAAATTTTGAATAACCTGAGAGGGTTATGAAAAGTTTTAATTTTTTTTGGAAGGTGGCCACTTTTTTTCACACCATCTTGGTGCACTTACCCATAACCAACACTTAATATAGTCGGACAATTGCACTGCACAATTCAAGAATACAAGGATGTTCTACTGGTTAACTAAGAAGCATATGAGAAGTGGTGTACAATTTTTTTGAAATTCCACAGAGGAATGGCATGGAAAGGGAGAGCATGATGGTGCAACAACATGTGTGAAAATAGCTCTTACCAGAGAGGAATTGAAGTATAAAGGTGGCACAATGTTAATAGATGCACAAACAATTGTGCAATTGTGTAACTCTACGATGGGACCATGTAATGCATGTAATTATATGGTTTCTAGATATTTTTGGTTGATACAAGAATCTAACATTGAAATCTATCTAGAGTGTTGTACACTTACAAGATCAAGCAACATGCATTCATTTAGAAGTTGAAATGCAACATCATCAACTATTTATACCAGACAAATTGCATGTTTTTCCTCTTTGTGTATGCATTTTGTGTGGGATGAATGTGAGTCAAAAGAGTGGGTTGACCAATGGTCTTGTAGACCTTTGAAAACCCTAGATACATATCAACTTTCCAGATAACTACAAATGAACCGATTTGAAGCATCAGTGGATTTTGAACATGTATTAGACCTAGGTGAACCAAGCAATTTCTCTAGATTTTATTGGTTAAATCTTGATTTTAAGCTCAATTTATTAGTTCTCTAAATGTTGATTTTGGTATTAACTAATCCTTCTATTAAATTCAAGCCATGTATATGCATTAATTGCATATAAGAACAATGAAGAAGGAATAAACTACTTTTTGTGTCATTGTATTGAGGCCAAAAACAAATCGACAACTACAGTCATTAATGGAGAGGATATTCAGTACCCAATAGGATCTGTTGTTGTCACAGGGACATGGCCTAGAAGGTACCATCGTTGTGTCTAGTTGAGTGCATCCATATTAAACTCAAGTTTTATTACACTTTTCATTGATTTGGATTCCAAACTCTATAAAATGCAGGTATCCTATCAATAATTCTAATACATGGTTGTTTGAGGACTTTGAGACACATAGACATATTCTTCATTACTCTAACCTTATTGTTGCAACAAATATTCAATTGATTAAGTATCGTGGAAGACCTCTTAACAAGAATTTGTGGAAAGTTCATGAATCTGACCACGAGGAAATAATTGACACAATAAGGGTTAGAGATGATCTAGAAGGTTCTCTTGATTAATTTTGGGCAATCTAGAAGAATGATTCTACGATATGGTAGAATGATTTTGACAATTTTGTGTATATCTTCGAGGTTCTCTATGTGCATATTTAGAGGCCAAATTTTGTACTTAAAAATGACAATGAGATGTAACGTGCATAAATAGATGCCAAATTTTTAATAAAAAAGGGCTTCCATGTGCATATTAGATGCCAATTTTTATGTTAAAAAAGGGCAATGTGCTATCAATTAGATGCTAAATTTTGTATAAAAATAGGGAAATGAGTTTCCATGTGCATATTAGATGCTAATTTTTATGTAAAAAAAAGGCAATGAGCTGTCATGTGCATGTTAGATGCCAAATTTTGTATATAAAAGGTGCAATGAGCTTGCATGTGCATATTAGATGCCAATTTTTATGTAAAAAAAGGGCAATGAGCTATCATGTGCATGTTCGATGCCAAATTTTGTATATAAAAGGTGTAATGGGCCTGATTAACAAATATATTATTGAAATACATATATTCAATCCTCTCAATGCCTACCTCAGAAGAATTTGGCATTTACTTTTGAACTTTACCTTTTATTTTGTACGTTCAACAATAAATAAGTGTGAAATCTATTTATAAATTTATTACTTAAATATTAATTATCTTTAAGAACATGTTCAAACATATCTTTTTTAAAAAAAAAATTTTAAACGCCATAACATGGATTTGACTGCAAAATCTAAAAATATTTGTACGTGCGTTTTCTTAAAAAAGATCATGTCATATGAAGTAATGGAACACATTAAGTTGATAAGACAAAAAATGACATTATTGGAATTGATTTAATGGCTATATATTGTTATGCACATTGTTGGTGAAAGAGCACCCATTGAATCATGGAGGTCCAACAAACCAATATCAACTTCAAGGTTTCCCAAACTAGTTCAAAGCATGGCCAGATATATCATGTTTCATATTTCATGTTTCATGTTTCATGTCCCATGTTTCATATTTCATATTTCATGTTTCATATCTTTCAAACCATTGACCATGGGATCGAATCATCTTCTCCATTAGCTCTGACTAGTCGGGTAAATGCTAGTGACAATCCCGTTTCACCTATGAAGTCCCACGAACATTTGCTAGCACACCTCACCAAAGTGTTCCTAAGGGTCACTAAGCAACATTGGGCAACAATATTTCTTGGGGCATATCTCAGAGCTTATGAAAAATATCCACAAATCGTCAAGTGCTATAGGACCATGTTATGAAGGCCTACAATTATCCATCTCATTTTTTGTGAGATTCCTATTCATTTTAATTTGGCATCCCTATCTCAGTTTATGTCAAAAGTTACAATGTTGCTCAATTGAAATGACCAACATTGGGTATCTTTCAATATGTTCTATGTGGGATCAAATCATCTGCTCCATAAACTTTTCTTGGTTGGGTAAACGCTAGTGAAAACCCCATTTCTCCCATGGAGTCCCTCAAACATTCACGAGGAGGCCTAACCAAAAGTGTCCCTAAGGGTCACTAAGCAAAATTGCACAATGATATTTCTTGAGGCATATCTCAAAGCTTTTACGAGATATCGACAAGTCTTTAGGTGCTACAAGACCATGTTATGGAGTCCTATAATAACCCATCTTAGTTCTAGGAGATTTCCCTTCATTTTAATTTGGCATCCCTATCTCGGTTTATGTCAAAAGTTGCAATGTTTCTCAATTGAAATGAGCTACATTGGGTAAATTTCAATTCGTTCATTGTGGGGTTGAATCATCTACTCCATTATCTTTGGTTGGCTAGGTAAATGCTAGTGACAACCCTGTTTCACCCACGGAGTCCCTTGAACATTTGTGAGAACACCTAACCAAAGTGTCCCTAAGGATCACTAAGCAACATTCGGAAGCAATATTTCTTAGGGCATATCTCAGACCTCATGTGAGGTATTGACAAATAGTTAGGTGCTACAGGACCATGTTATAGAGGCCTACAATTACCCATCTTAGTTTTGGGAGATTCCCCTTCGTTTTAATTTGTCATCCCTATCTTGGTTTATGTCAAAAGTTGTAATGTTGCTCAATTGAAATGAGCAACATTGGGTATCATTCAATTCATTTTCCATGGGATCAAATCGTCTATTCCATTAGCTCCATTTGGCTGATTAAATGCTAGTGACAACTCTGTTTCACCCACGGAGTCTCTCAAATGTTCACGAGCACACCTGACCAAAGTGTCCCTAAGGGTCACTAAGCAACATTGGCTAGTTATCTTTCTTGGGGCATATCTTGAAGCTCATGCAAGGTATAAAAAAATCATTAGGTGCTACATGACTATGTTATTGAGGTCTACAATTACCCATGGGTGGTCCCACAATAGTGAGTCCCACTTTTTGGCCAACTTTGACATAGATTTCAACATTCTGAGAAAAAACTTCACTTCTGAACATCTGTTGCTGCAAAACTATTAGGAATTTGAAGATGATGTAAACTAGAGTCTTTTAGAATTTTATTTCTAGTTTCTAAATATATTTTTTTAAAAAGACATTTAAATTCATTTTTCCTTCTCCTTCTAAAAATGGTTTGCGTGAAAAAATTATGTTTTTGAGTTACTGTCACTTGGATTATCATAACTTTTATTTAAAATATGATAATGATGTAATTATTTCAAGATTATATTTTTAACTTCAATATCTAAAGGATGCAATTGGTTTTATTCATTTTGGATCAATATTTCATAGTTTATTAAGTTTTAAAGAGACAGTAACTGTAATTTAGACATAAGGTCACTTGGATCGCTCTAACTTGATCTGTGTATATCAAAATTCATTTTTTCTTTTTTTTATAGAAAAGTAACACAAATACACTTTTCCTACATATTTTTTATAAAAAAAATTTATCATTTACTATTTTTCCTGAAGTCTTGAAGAGACAGGTTGTTGAATGACCAAACAACCTATGTTTAGTTAAAATAATATTTAAAAGTGATAATGAGCTCAATATGTATTAAAATTATATTCATTAGAAAGCTTGATCCGAATAGCATCATTTGACATCATCTGTTTGAAAAAATCATCTTGTTTAGTCCTTGTTTCAGGCCCCAGAAGACCATTTTTCTAAAGTTTTGTTGTTTTTTGAGGGAAAAATTTTAGTTTTGGGGTCTTCATGCGAAGACCCCCTTCACACGAACACACTTGAGGGACTTTGTGCGAAGGCCCTTCGCAAAAATCCTCTCAAGTGAAAATCCCAGAAAAAAGACATTTGCCAAAAAAATTTCTTGGGTACTTTGGACGAAGTATATACTTCGAGTGAAGTTGGCTAGTAAAATTATTTTGTAAATAAAATTTAGAATGGTATAAAAGTAAAACATTTTGTTTCTATTTTATATCAAATTGCAATTAATAAATTCACATTTTCTATTATTGAAGGCATTTTTTGAAGGAGGATTGATATTTCTATTTTTTCAAAGGCATAATTTTGGAGAGGAAAAATATTAGATTAAAGTATTTTTTGAAGAAGAAAATTTTTGTTGACGATCTTGTGGAAGACAATTTTTTTGAGCTCGAAGAAATGGGGAACAAGAAGGGAAGACAAAGTAAATCTTCTAGAAAAAGGTCACCCAGTACTGAACAAAGAAATCATGAAGTCGCATTGACATATTATCATAAAACTAAAAAAGTTGAAAGACAAGCTGAAGTAGGAGGGTCAAGTCAAGTCAAAGAATTGCACATTGAAGAAGGGTCAGGATTACTCCCTACGGAAGCTCAAATAATTGATGTTGGAGAAGGCTCAACATCATGTGCTCCTACTAGTATGGATGAACTTTTAAATTTAGCTCAAACTGTAAAGAAAAATATTAATTATAGAAACTTAGATCATTTACTTACAATGGATGTGGACAATTTGAGATCACTTGCTAATGTTCAACCCTTAAGTCTTGCTAAGAAGAGATCAATGAATATGATAGCAAGAGAAATATTGGGTAAATTTGATAATTTTGAAACACTTGAACAAGCTCAATTACTTTCACTTATTCTTATAAACAAAAATTTGGAAGGGGCATTAAAATTACTAGGTATAGACACATCATCGAAGAAGAGAAAAGTTGTTGATATGCAAACTGATATGATTGAAAATTTTAAGAAAGGTTTGAACCAGTTAGGGAAGTGATCTTGAACTATAGATAAGTCCATTACAAGAAAAGTTATGTGGAAATCCATTGTAAGTAACACTATGAGATGAAAAAGACAAATATCTTCAATTTCATCTCAGTTTAGTTTTAATAGGAAAACAATATCACAGTATGTTAATAGGAGAATACTTTTGGATGATAGAACCTTGGAAGGCAATTGGGAAATCATGTGTAGAGATCCTCATTTTGATAGGATTGATGAAGGAACAAAAAGTTTGGTCACATCATTTTGGAATGATAATACACGTCCTTCATCAAACACTAGAGATGTTATTAGACATAGAATTTCAGCTAAACAATATGAATATCATATGAAACATTGGTTGGACACAACACAACATGAAATGTATATGTCATTTAGTAGTTCAAATCCTAATATAAAGATTGGGCAAACATTGTTTGAAAGATTGAAGCCATATTATATCAAGACAAACAAAGTGTTTGAAACTTGTTGTTTTCATTATCATATTGAATTTGATCTCCACTATCATGTTTTTTGAAAGTTTGTAGAAGACACTTATGGTTTTGAAAAGGCTCATCCTACTAGAAGAAGTGAGTTCATCTCATCCATTTTATGTGACAAAAGTGATGATGTAGCTGGACAAATAAATTACATAAAAGGAATATGCCAAACATGTTCTGATTTGTCTCTTTTTCCTTTGAAAAATGAAAATATTAATGTAACAAAGATGGTAAATTGCAAGAGTTACAAATATGTAAAGAATGAAACAAAATTTGGGAAAGAATTCAAAAGGTTAGAATATGTTGAAGAGGAGATAAATGTTGGAGTATTTATGGAAAAATTTTAAAAATTGATTCAACCCTACATTCATCATGTTTTTTTTGCAAAGTGGCAAGCACAACAATTTCAAACACTAAGAGACAATTTCCCACTTGGAACTATTGTATCAATTGTTGATTTTGCAGAAAATTATTCTTCTGTTCATCAAAAGGCAATTCAGTCAAAATACTATTTTTCAGAGAAAATTACTACTATGATACATGTGTGTTATCGACACACACAATTAGATTTGGATGGTATTTAGAGCACATTTGAAGCACGGGTCATCAAGAAGGAATATCATTTTTATATAAGTGATGATAGAGAGCATGATATTCATTATGTGGAACACTGCTTCAAGATGTTTTTTGCAAATTTGAAAGAAAGAGGTATAAAAATTGATAAACATTATGTTTGGTCAGATGGATGTGCTGCACAATTCAAATCATCAAGACCATTTTACGCACTATGTAGATATCATCATAATGAAAACATACCACATGTCTGGAGTTTCTTTGAGAGTGGACATGGAAAAGGTGAACATGATGGTACTGGAGATAGCATCAAATATGCTATATGAAAGTATCAAATGAATTATAAGGGAGTACATATAAAAAAATGCAGTACATATAAAAAATGCACATGATGTGGTTGAATGGTGCAAGACACATTTCACACCAAATGAGAATGACACATCATTAGGATTGACTTAGGTGGTGCCATATAGAAAATTTTGGGAGATTAAAAGGTATGAACACATTTTTAAATTATTTGAAAGTGTTTAAAAATTTTATGATATTTTTGTTAATATGATTTAGAACAATAGAGAGGGGGGGTGAATCAGTTGTTCTCAGGTCCTGATGTATAAAAAAATCTTAAAATTTTTTCCTTAAATCAAATCCAATAACCCAAAGAAACTCGGTCATCACTGATTCCATAATAGAAACATATAACAATGCAGTCCACTACCCAGCTATAACTTAACTTGCAAAACACAAAAATGTTCAAACCAAAACATTCACACAAGTATTAACACTAGGATTTATAGTGGAAACCTAATGTGGGAAAAACCACTTTGTAACATGCTACTATTATTTTCACTCTTCTAAAGTGAGCTTGGTTAAAAGCCAACCCTATCAAAGGTTACAATACACACTGTTAGGTGTGACCCGGTTAAAGGATTTCAATCACCCTATTAAAAGTGAGCCTTGTCATAGGACTTACATACACTCCATTAGAATGCAACCTTGTTCAAAGGATTTAACATATGATTGTTAAGTCAACCTCTATTAAAAGGATTTTGACTATTACAATGGTTAGAAAGTAGCAGCAATATTTATCTGAAAAATATACAACTCACTTTGCAAATTTAGATCTGATTCTGTACACTAATGTTGGTTTATTGACTTTGAAACTTTGTCATCTCCATCTCTAATCTGCTCGGAACTTTTCTTCAAGAAACCACCATAATTTTCCTTCAGCCTTCTCGCTTATATAGTCAATAAAACTTTACTGTTCTTCCATCATTCACTTTCCACCCATGCACCTTGCATATCCAAAATGCTCAGGTTCCCTTAATACTTTCCTCAATTAGGTTAACTCATCTTATGCTGCTCAATCTCATTCATAGATCTTAGGGTTAAGTCAGATTCATTGAATCTACCCGCTTCATATTCTTCGGCTTCATTTCTAGAACCATCTCAAATCTCTTAAAGATTTACAATAAAACATTTTACAGTGCATTTAATGCTTTCAAACAATCAATAAATAAAGTCAACATGTTTTACATAATCTAAGAATTCAACAATTTCAGCTCCAAAACTAAATTCTCTTCAAATATAAAAATGTTGATGCTCGGTCAATACTGTGATCAACTACTCAGTCTTCATGTGAAAGCTCGATCATTACTAAAATTGTTTCCTTGACTTATACTGTCTTCCTCGGCAATTTACTGATTTTCAGTTGACACTAGAATTTTGCTCGGCATACACTAACTCGGTCAACACTAACATTACTCGGCTTAAATATGATTTCTCCATTTTTTCTTAGTCAAGCCTACTAGTTTAGTCTTCCATTTTACGAAGATAAATAATACATTGTCTCATCATTATACAACATAGTCAAGTACACTTTGTAGTATCAAGATAACTCAACCTTTCCTTAGGTGCTATTGTTACCAACCTTGCCTGTCCCCTTAGCAACACTCAAATAGATATAGTACTTTCCTAAGTAGTAACAGTCTTACCAATTAAGGTTTGACATCAATGACAATACAATAATTGTTTCAATTGTAGTTTCCAACAATCTCCCTCTTTGGCATTGATGGCAACACCATATGATATCACTTGAATAACACATGGATTACCAACCAATCCAAACACTTATCTGTCCATTAGAGAATTATTTATAATATTCTTAGCTTCATTCTAATTCAGAATCCTATAAGCCTCACTTCTGTGACCATCAGAAGTATTGAGATCTCACTCTATCTTGATTCTTCATTTCAGTTCATCAACCTTACTTTATAGTGTCATGTGTTATCATATTAGTTCATCTCCCTCTTTGACAAAAATGCCAAAGTAGCAAATAAAACATACATCCATCAGATGTAGATAATATCTGTGCAGCTCAGTATTTCTCCCTCTGTCATCTTGCTTATGACTGATTCCTTATCTTTGCTCATTTTCACAACTCTAGGCTAGCCCCAAAGTGTGACTATCTTCTACATCAATTTGTCAAATATTCTGTTGTAGCATATTTGATGCAGTGCTCCTAGCTTGACTAGGCAACCTCAATTAGGGGAAGGACCCCTAATTGAATTCTCAAATACTCATGAGCTTCTCTGGGTAAAGCTTTAGTGAATATGTCTGCTAATTGTTCTTTTGTATTCACATATTCCATTCAGACTTCTTTATCTTGTACTAATTCTCTCAAGTAGTGATACATGATTTCTATGTGCTTGGTCTTAGTGTGCATCATTGGATTCTTAGAAATATTGATAGCACTTGTGTTGTCACAAAAAATAACAATAGGTTCAGTGATTTCTTCTTTCATGCCTATCAACAATTGTTTTATCCATACCAAATTTGAACAGTTTACTGCAGCAACAACATACTCAGCCTCGACAGTAGATTGGGAAAAGCAATTTTGTTTCTTGCTCACCCAGGAGACTAATCTCTGGCCAAGAAAGAACGCTCCACCACTAGTACTCTTTGTGTCATCTACATTTCCTACCCAATCAGCATCTATATAAACTCTGAGTTCAAATTTGTCATCTTTCTTATAATATAGACCATAGTCAACAGTTCCTTTCAAGTATCTCATAATTCTTTTTATAGCCATCATGTGTGTTTCCTTAGGATTGGTAGAGAATCTTGCCACAATCTGAATAGCTAGTGCAATATCTGGTCTACTATGTACAACATACTGCAATTTTCCAATCATCGATCTGTACAAAGTCTGATTCACTTCTACAGCATCATCATTCTTAGATAACTTTTGTCCAGTAACCATAGGAGTATTCACCGGACTAGCATCTTCCATCCCAAAAGTTTTCAGTATTTCATTAACATACTTAGACTCTATAATGAAAATTCCTTTCTTCATCCAATATACTTGTAAACTAAAAAAGAATTTGATCTCACCAAACATACTCATTTCAAATTCGGTTTGCATTTCATTTGAAAATCTTTTACACAATGCATCTTGTCCACCAAAAATAATGTCATCCATAAAATTTTTTGCTAACAGGATACCTTTCCCTTCTTCATCTTTCATATACAGATTGCTTGTGTCATTTGTTCTTGAAAATCTAATCTGTATCAAGTAGTTGTGCAACCTCTCATACCATGCTCTGGGAGCTTGTTTCAATCCATATAGTGCTTTGTTCAGTTTGCACACCATGTGTCTTCTGTTTGGATCAATAAAACTTTCTGGTTGTTCTATGTAAACTTCTTCTTCTAGTATACCATTTAAAAATGCAGACTTGACATCCATTTGATATATCTTAAAATTTTTATAAGCAGCATATGCAAGCAGAGTTCTTACTCCTTCCAATCTAGCTACAGGGGTAAATGTCTCCCCATAATCTATTCCTTCTTCTTGTGCATAGCCTTTGCATTCCAGCCTAGCTTTGTTCCTAGTTATTTCACCATTTCCATTCATCTTATTTTGAAACACCCACTTTGTTCCTATAACATTTTTGTTTTCAGGTCTCAACACCAAAGTCCAAGTATCATTCTTCTCAATCTAGTCAATCTCTTCATTCATTGCCTGCATCTGTATGCACCCTAAAATGGTCACCTAGACTTTGGGCCCCATTTCTGCAATTTATCAAATCCCTAAATCAATATTTTCAAATATCAACAATATCAATTATATCAATTTCCTTGATCAAATCATAATCAATTCAATATTTCCTAAGGTTTGAGCTTTATTTAATTTAAAAGAGAAAAAAAATAAAAATAAAAATCTTATTTAATTAAGAGAACATACTCCTTTTAATTAATTAAATTTTTTTTTAATTAAATAATAAAATCACTTTATCCTAAGCTTTTATTTAATTAAAAAAAAATTTCTCCCTTTTTATTTAAATAAAAATCCTCACTTTTCTTCTTATCCTATGTTGCACAAATAAAGTATTATTCTTATTTTATAAAAAGAGAAAAAATACTTTTTGTCTTATGTGGAACACAAAAGTCAACTCCTATTTTCCTATTGGAGGATATTTGTGCACAAGGATCAAACTTCCATTTTTCTCCACCGTTGATTAAGTCTTTTACCTCTTAATCTCGACCGTCTATTGATTCTCATTCTCTATAAAAGAAGAGCTCTCTTCCTTATTTTCATATCTTAGGTTTTTATGCTAATGTTATGTTGCAGGTTTTCTAGGTCATTTGGAGCTCTTTGAAGACATTCTTGCATTCAAACTTTGAAGACATTGTTGTTGCATTTCATTTAGCTTGTTTTTTTACATCATAGTTGCATGATAATGGCATTTTTAGTATAAATTTCCTTTATGCAATAGATTAATCTCACATAGCTTAATAGGAGGATTTGTAACACTTGTATTTTTCTTTCATAGCATAGCTTGCATCTTTCATTCTCATAGATTAGTTTGCATTGCATTGCATCCATATTGATTTCATTAGAGATATTGGCATTGTTGCCCTTGTCTTTGATTTGAAATCTCTCATTGTGTGGTTGACTAGCAAGGTCATGAGTTTATAGCTCTAGCTGAGAGCAATTCTACAAATCTTGCAACTCCATGCATAAAGAGCTATGGATCGATTTGTGAGGGCTCATTGTTGAGTTTTCTTGCATGTAAAGATTCATAGAAGTGTGGTCACATTTTCACCATATATTTTTGGCACCCATCATGGGGAAACCCACCTCTTGCATGCTGATTTTGATTATTTTTGGAGCTAACCCTTGTGCAGATTTGTTTGTAGATGAAAAACCTTAGATTTGAAAGATTTGATCATATCTCCCAAATGGCTTGGTTTTTTAGTTTGAAACTTTTTTGACAGGTTGGGGACATATCAGAGAAGCTCCAAAAAAAATTTCAAAATTTTTGGAGGTGATTTGTATTTTTTATGATTTTTTCTTGATTTTTCATAAAAAATCAATTTTTGGCGCAAATCAGTATATTTTTTGGAAATTTTTATATTTCTGGAAAGGTCTTGGAATTATATAGGGGGTCCGTTCACTATGTTTTTAATTTAGAAATCATATCATAACTCATTTGGTCAATTTATAAAAACTTGTATATTTTGGTAAAATGGGTCTCTAGGGCACAAATGAAGAGATTTTTCTAAAAATTTTACATTTTTGGAAAGCTCTTTGTTTTTTTGACAAAGGTCTCTTTTCTACATTTTTGGTTTAGGGTCTGAATTCATGTGGTAAAAATCAGATCTTGTTGACTAGGTCAAATGCAAAAAAAAATAAATTTTGTGATGGGTATGCACTTATTTTTCATTGTTCATTGCATGATATGAGTTATCATTTGGATTATTTGCTGGTTATCATTGCTCTTAAAAATTGATTTTTAGATCTAACCCTAGGGTTTGCATAAGTTAGATATACATTGCATATCTTGTTTGTTTATTTTCTTGTCTTGTTCATTTGAAGGTGCTCTTGCTTTCATGGAAAATGCTTAAAACAAAGCGTTGGACTTGAGTTACTTTGTTCCATCTCTACAACATTTGGATTTTGGGATTAAAATTGAACCTCTCATGTGTTTGGCTTGATTGTTTTACATACTTTTATAGAACACATTTCAGTTGATGCTCTTAATGAGAAATGAATGAACATAGATTTGCTTTCATACAAGTTTGTGTAAGTGAATGCTTGTGTTTAAACCTTAAGTAATTCTTGGTTCCAATATCAAATATCTAATTGAGTGATTGAGGGCATGGATTCATTCCTTGTTTATATAGAGAGTTAAATGTACCACTTTGTAGACTCACTATATGTTTACTTGGAAAGTTAAATATTCCATTGTTCAACCCTTTTTCATTTGTGAGTAGTATTGATTAGCAGTCTTAGATTACTTGTGATTGATCTAGATTGCTATCTTGGGTTATTGGACTCGCTAATCCATTGGCCCCTCATTTCCACCTTGTGGTTGCAAGATCAGTGCTACATTAAATGGGAGGGGTCTACAGGAAAGAAGCGTTAATTGCTCCACTAGGCAACCCTTTTGTGCTTTTTGGAACTCACTTGTTTTCTAAGGTGTGGACTCACTTTGAGTTGATGTGAGGAGTTAAATGTTCCACTTTTGGGCTCACTTTGAGTTGATATGAGGAGCTAAATGTTTCACTTTTGGACTCACTTTGAGTTGGTGTGAAGAGTTAAATGTTCCACTTTTGGACTCACTTTGAGTTGGTGTGAAGAGTTAAATATTCCACTTTTGGACTCACTTTGAGTTGGTGTGAAGAGTTAAATGTTCCACTTTTGGACTCATTTTGAGTTTGTGTGAAGGGTTAAGTGTTCCACTTTTTGGACTCACTTCACATTCTCTTGAAGGGTTAAATGTTCCACTTTTGGACTCACTTCACATTCTCTTGAAGGGTTAAATGTTCCACTTTTGGACTCGCTTCACATTCTCTTGAAAGGTTAAATGTTCCACTTTTGGACTCGCTTCACATTATCTTAAAGGGTTAAATGTTCCACTTTTAGACTCGCTTCACATTCACTTGAAGGGTTAAGTTTCCCACTTTTGGACTCACTTCGCATTTACTTGAAGAGTTAAGTGTTCCACCTTTAGTGCTCTAAATACTTTTGATAGTGAATTACTTAGTTTTTATTTCTAGAAGGCCTGCTTGGGGACACACCACCTCAAGGGATGACTTTAACTCCTATGTTCTGGTGGAGTATAAATATCGGGAGGTGAATCCAAAGACACCTCTTTTGGGAATTGAGTTTGATATCACTCTTGGCTAAGCCTCAAAGAAATTTATACCTTTGAGAAGTGAAGGAGGAGATTTGGGTTACCGTCTCCCCCCGGCTGTGTGATTTTGGATTCTTCTCATCTACAAATTTGGGCCTCACGTACCTTGTGTATATCGAGGACTCCTTTTAGAAAGCCATGTATATCCTTGTAGACAGCTTGATAAGGTGTTGTTGTGTTTTAAGTGCCTGCTAAAACATTGTCAAGATCATACACAAGTAGAACCTTTAAGGAGTAGAAATACTAAGTCACTATACTTATTCATGTGCAAGGTTGCTTTGCCCCTTGCTCATTATTTGAAGACAATTGCTTGCTTGAACTCCTTGATTGCTGTCTTATGTGCTTGATAAAATGCTGGAAATATGTTAATGTGTCTGATTAAACCACAAAACAACTGAATTCTTGAGTTGAAACACCCAATTTTTTTACAACTTGCTCGATTTTCTATCCTGACATTAGAGACTTGTTTTGACTTTAAATCTCTGGTTTTTGCCCTCTAGGAATAGCATCAATTGGTTTACAAGGCCACTTTGGAAATAGTTGTCAGGTTAGAAGGTTATTCTTGGTGAGAAAGCTTATCTCTAGAATTGTTGGCTACATTCTTGGAGAATTTTAGTGCTCTTATTGTCCAAATCAATTTCATTTAATCAATTTCAATTATATTTTGGCCTAGTCCAACCTCCTGATTCAAAAGTGCAAGGATATTCATCCTTTGATTTTAGCACCTCTTTGACAGTGTTGGTAAAGCCCCTTTATTTCTATCTTTTCATTTCATTTTGGACAATAGAGAACTTTGATTATCGTAGTTTGGTGTTGACACTTTGCGAGGTCACCCTATCATTAAGAATCTCTTTCTTTCATGTCAGTTACAACAAGGTACCAAGTCAATCAAGGGAAGCAACCCCCTGTTGTCTTTAGCCAGTTACCACCAGTTAAGACTTGTCAACAGCATAAGGGAAAAGGACCCCTTTTTGATCAATCTCCTAAGAGTGAATTTGAGATTTTTTTTAATCCGAAAGGTAATCCTAGTGAAGTGAGTACCTCTCTAGCACCCATTTCATCAATTATGGACATGACTTACACCTTCACTCAACAACAAAGAGAAGCAATGAACCAGACTCTTGATGACATATTTCAATGACATTGGGGTAACATGATGTTTGTTGGGTCTGCATATGCTAGTCCACTTGGATCACCCCTGATCAACATAAGGTATCTTGATGCTCACCAACAAGCTGAGAGACATCACCAACAAACTCACTCAGATTCAGGGTCACAACACGAAGACCAAAGCAATGAGTCTAGTGACCACCACATCAATGCAACCAATGCAATCAGATAGTCAAGGCAACCTTCTCCACTTAGAGATACCTCTCGATATGCAAATACGAGATTGAAGAGCATTGAAAGGGAGAAGCAAGCCTATCTAGATGAACAAGCTGCTAAAAAGGAGAAATTTAGACAACTAGAGGAAGAGGAATGTGTATTATTGGACATAAGGAAAAGAGTCGCTCAAGAAGAACAAGATAGACTCTATGCACAATAACTCCAAAACCGATTCAATGGGAGGGGTACTAATAGTGGGATCCACTCACCCCCATCTACTCCCTCACCAAGTCCTAGAAGAAGGTCAAGGACACCCTCAAGATCCCCAAGTCCTAGAGGTAGAAGGACTTCAAGATATGATCACCATAGGAGATAGTCACCTCCTAGACTTTCAAAGTAACCCTCCCAATGAGCACATCATGGCTCACAACATGGAGGAAGTTATGCCAACTTCAATCATATAGACTTCATGGCTATTCAACAAGAACCATCATTTCAAGCCTACGTTGAAATGTATGTGGAATAGAATAAAGATCAATTCTTAGAAAGTCTAATTAATAAGGGTGCAAGAGTTCCCTTTGATTTTGATGTGGATAGAAAGGTAAAGAAGAAGCAAGACCCATCCAAAAATGAAGTGATCAAACAATTGCAAAGAGATGTGGACAACATGAGGGCTCCTAAGAGTACTTTCAACTTGGATTCTATTTGTCCCAATCCTATTGACAAGAGTGTGGTGTTGGTTGAGTTTCCTAAGAAAGTTGAGTTTCCAACCTATGACAAATATGATGGTGTTGGTGACCCTCACGACCATGTTAGATAGTTCTACATAATGAGCTTTTCTTTTCACCATGAAGACTCCTACTTGATGAGATTATTCCCAAGGAGTCTCAAGGGTCAAGCCATGGAGTGGTTTACTAACCTTACTCCTCTAGTTAAGACATTTAGAGAGCTTGTGGAAAGATTTGTTCAACATTTTGGTTACAACTTATCAAGGTCAGTCACCATGCTTGATTTGTGCAAACTCAAACAAAATCAAGGAGAATCTTTTGTCACCTTCTTGCAAAGATGGAGATTGTTGTGCTCAAAGTATCCTAGGACAATTCCTGAGGAGGAAAGAATAGACATCATTGTGAGCAACTTGGTACTAGAATTAAGGTATGAAGTAAGGAAGATCCCATTTATTTCTTTTGATACCATGGTAGAAGTGGCGTGTCACATAAAGGATGTCCTAAAAGAACAAGGAATTTTGGCCAAAACAACTAATAACAACAATGGCCAAAACAACAATAATAATGGTAATACGGACAAAAAGAACTCCTATTGGAATAAGAATAAGCAAGTGGTCAATGATGGAGTTGTTGACTCATCACAACCTAAGAATGAAGTAGTTCTTAATCTCTCTAATGCAGTCCAAGCCATGAAGTTGCAAACATCTTCAGCACAACAAGAAAATAAACCCAAGTATCAAGGGAGACCTAAAATAGAAAAGAGACAATTTACCAAACTTGGGGACTCCTATGTAGACATTTTCAAGATGTTAATTTCTCATAATTTGGCACAACCTCAGGATCCTACAAAGTTCCACATACCGGATCCTAAACCTCATTGGTGGGATGAGAAGGCTTTCTGTGTCTTTCACAATGGAATTGGACATGATATAGAAAATTATTTTAAACTTAAGCATCTTGTCCAAGATCTTATTGAAAGCGGAAGATTACAAGTTGATGGTTTAACCACTAATGCGGATCACAAAGCTTTTAAAGAACCATTTCCCAAATATGAGAAAGGAGAGAATTCTAACAACAAGAACGACAAGGCTGCTATCAACTACACCTACACAAATGCTGAAAATGTTATTAATATGCTTGAGGTTGTTGATGATAATGTCAACATGATGAGAGGGAAAGACCCTTATGGATATGATGTGGATTCAACTCCTATGCCTGATGAAGGACCTGTTGTGGTACTAAGAGGTCCTCACTCACGAAGGATATCTCAACCCCTCAATGCAATCACTAGGAATCAGTCTCAAGATCCCATTGTTATTATAGGTCCTAACTCTAGTAAGTCTAAGCAGCCAGTGTCAAAAGGTGTTCTTCCTAAATCTGCTATTGGTCCTAAGTTTAATTATAATCTTGTTGACCAATTACAACATACACCAGCGTAGATTTCAATCTTTGAGCTTTTGGAATTGTCCCCTAAGCGTAAGCGTGTCCTTGAGGATGCCTTGCGAGTGGCTAATGTCCCTAATGATATAGATGTAGATCAATTCCAGAATATGGTCAACCACTTGACTAGCCCTCACTACCTTACATTCTCAGAAGAAGATGACAAGTCATTAAGCCACCCACACAATTTGGCCCTTCATATAGAGGTTATGATCCACAAGACCCGTGTCAGGCGTGTGTTGATAGATGGGGGTGTTGGGCTTAATATTTTTTCTTTGAGCTTATTGAAGGCCTTGGTTTATTCAGAAGAAGTCATTGACACAAGGAACAAGATAACTATCAAGGCTTATGATGAAGCAAAACATAGTTCTAAAGGATTGGCTGTTCTTCCTATCCGAATTGGTCCTGTAGAGAAAGATATTTTGTTTCAGATTGTTGATGTCGGTCCTTTGGCTTACAATATTTTGTTGGGTAGACCTTGGATACATGAGATGCAAGCAGTCCCATCTACTTATCATCAGTGTGTGAAGTTCCCTTACAATGGAGTAGAAGTTTGCATACCTGGGGATAGTACATTGTCAGTCAACACAATTTCAGCAGGGTCTCACATTCCTTTGAATAGGGAGGCTGACAATTTTGATACTACATTTGAACAATGCAAAGACAAATTCAAAGCCATGGATATTGGCATGGGGGATTACAAAATTGATTCATTCAAAAAATTTCCAATTTCCCCTAGGTCTTATAGAAAACCTTCTCAAGATATGAAACCCTCGTCTTCAGCCATGACATTGTTCAACAAGTTTGTAGAATCCTTAGTTCTGATTCAAGAGGAAAAAGAAGAGGTTTCCATTAGGGATTGGATTTACCGAGAGGAGAAATACTGACATAATGAGGATTTTGCACCTTCCCCTCGAGCTTATGGGAGAGGGTATACATTGGTCAAGAATATGGGTTATCCAAGACATGGTCCCCTTAGTCATCGGTTGGATGCCAAAGCTGAACCTCTTAACCATGCCCTTTTTGGATGAAGGAATAAGTCAACAGTTGGCTTAGGTTTTGCAAATAAGAAATAGAAAAGTGGCCTGGTCTTAGCTGCGACAGACAGTGACAATGACTCAGACTACACACCTAATCTCTCTAATCAGCAAGACATGTCTGATGATTGGGTGCCTTCAACAAATCTCCTTTGGGGAGATTCAAAAGATTTGACAATTGATAGTCCTACTATCCCAGCTGCGATGGATAGTGACTATATGAATGCTAGATTGACAATGGAAAGTGTTGTTATCCTAGCTGTGATAGATAGTAACAATGCTAGTGCTAGAGAAAGGGAAACCTTTCCTAACCTTGAGGCTTCTACATCACAAGGCCCAAATAATGATTTAGAGATAGACTCACATGAGTTCGAATGGGACTCACTTTCAGATGCAACAGTTGATTTGGACATGGATGTTGTCCATACTTATAGTACTCAACCCGATGTGACTAACGAGCCTAGTGTAGGACTAGAGGATTGCACTCCTCGAATTGCCTTAGAGGATGATGCTTTGTTTGGTAGGACAAATCTTGATTCGGGTATCTTAGAAGGAGACTCGATGAATCCCAATTGTATGGTCACCAGAGATAACACCTTCCACATACACAATGTTGAACCAGTCATTGACCTACCCCTTGTTCATTTCCACCTAATTGATTGGTCTCAACGTCACCAAGAGCCTCAGCTCTTAAACTTTCAGAATGACTATGAAATTGCCTGTTATCTAAATGCTCTTGAACCTGTAATCTCTTCCACCAGTGAACCAAAAACAAGTATGACAGAGCCTGATATTAAGTACCTCAGTCTAAAAATAAAAGAAAAAGAAAAAAAGAAAGATGGTTCTGATGGTGAAAACCACTTTGTGGCTGTGTTAGAACCCAAAATAGTAAAAATAAATGACATATCTAAGGATGAAAACCTCTTTGAGGTGCCTAAGGATGGGGTACTTAATAACTTTCCAAGTTACTTCCAAGATAGATCATCAGTTCTCATTGAGCCCACACAACCAGTGAATTTGAATATAGAAGAGGCTCCCCAAATAGTGCACCTAGCTCAGTATCTATCAGTTGAAGAAAAAGAGGCATATACAAAGTTTTTGCAAAAGAAGAAAATCAACTTTGCTTCTGATATGCCAGGGCTTGACACTGATATTATTATGCATCATCTATCTATAGCTCTAGGAATAAAACTGATCAAACAAAGGTTGAGGAAAATGCACCCTCATGTAGCTCTTCTTGTTAAAGCTGAATTAGAAAAGCTCTTACGCGTAGGATTCATTTGAGCTATTGACTATGCTGAGTGGATCTCCAATATTGTTCCAGTTTTAAAACATGATGGATCCATTTGCATTTGCAGAGACTTCAGAGACCTCAATAAAGCATGCCCAAAGGATGACTTTCCACTCCCAAACATAGACATGATAGTGGATATCATGGCGGGTTATGAGATATATTCCTTAATGGATGGGTTTTCCGGATATAACCAGATAAAAATAGCTCCCGAAGATCAAGAGAAAATAGCTTTCACATGTGCATGGGGAACCTATTGTTGGAACATCATGCCATTTGGCCTAAAGAATGTAGGAGCAACATACCAACGAGCTATGACCACAATTTTTCATGATATGATGCATAAGAACATGGAAGATTATGTGGATGATACCTTGGCTAATCTAGGAAATGGGATACACACCTCGATGATTTGGAAGTGATTCTAGATCACATGGAACAGTTTCAACTTAGATTGAATCTAAAAAAGTGTGCATTTGGAGTTACCTCAGGTAAACTTCTAGGATTCATAATTTTAGCAAAAGGAATACAGGTTGATCCTGAAAAGGTCCAAGCTATATTAGATATGCCACCTCCAAAGAACATAAGTCAAATGAGAAGTCTTCAAGGATGACTCCAATCTATACGGAGGTTTATTTCACAACTTGCAGATAGAGCACAACCTTTCAATAAAACATTGCATAAGGGAGTTACATATGTGTGGAATGATGATTGCCAAAAGAACCTTGATCAAATAAAATAGTATTTGGCTAATCCTCCAATTTTGATGCCTCCTATTCCAGGGAAACCATTGATTTTTTAAATTTCAGCAATAGAGTCTTCCTTGGGGGCATTGTTGGCTCAATTAGATGACACTAGGAAAGAAAGAGCCATATACTACATCAGTCGTACTCTAGTATCTTATGATATCAATTATAATAACATTGAGAACTCTTGTCTTGCAGTAGTGTTTGCTTCCCAAAAGTTGCGACACTATATGCTTGCTCATACTATACATTTGGTTGCAAAAATTGATCCCCTTAAGTACTTGCTTAGTAAGGCTGCCCTCACGGGTAGACTTGCTAAGTGGATGATGGTTTTATTTGAGTTTGATATAGAGTACATTGAGAGAAAGGCCATAAAAGGGAAAGCTATTGCTGATCAGTTAGCTGATTTTCCAGTTAAGGATAGTGTGCCTACTCAGGTAGAGTTCCCAGATGAACACATTCTATACATGACCACTCGCACTTGGAAGATGTTCTTTGATGGTTCCAACATGCAAAATGGATTAGGTGTGGGAGTATTGTTTGTTTCTCCTCATGGGTATAATATACCAAAATCCTACAAACTTTTATTCCCATGTACAAACAATATTGCAGAATATGAAGCATTAACCAATGGATTGAAACTAGCTATAGAATGGAACATAACAGAGTTGCATGTCTTTGGGGATTCATAATTAATTATCAACCAAGTCAATAAGGAGTATCAAACCAAAGATGATAAATTGATACCTTACAAAAAGATGGTTGATTCATTGAGACATTGCTTTACCTTTGTGACATTTCAACAGATCCCTAGAGCAGAAAACAAAGTTGCAAATGCTATGGCTACATTAGCTTCACTCCTACAGTTGGAACAACATGAATCTAGATTTGAATTCTTGGTGGAAGAGCTACACCACCCCATATTTGACTTATCTGAAAGTAATGTCATTTGTACCCTTGTCACACATGAGTCTTCCCACTATGGTGCTATCTATTCATATCTATGCGATGGCATCATCCCTAACACTTTCAACCATTCTGAATGCCAAAACCTCGTCCATAACACCTCTCGCCACACCCTTATCTCTGGTGATTTATATAGGAGGAGTTTAGATGGGACACTTCTTAGGTGCTTGGAAAAGGAGGAATCTGACCAAGCATTAGTTGACATTCATGAGGGCATTTGTGGTGGACACTCTAATGGTCTTGCCATGGCCCGAAGGTTGCTTAGGGTGGGGTATTACTGGCCAACAATGCAAACTGATGTAGTAGCTTTCTCTAAATCTTGTGAGAAATGTCAAAAATATGGAAACTTGATTCACGCTCCTGGGAGGGAGCTAATTCCTTCTATTTCTCATTGGCCATTTCAGCTCTGGGCCTTTGACCTTGTTGGGAAAATTCACTCCAACTCATCAGGTGGACATAAGTTTATCATCACAGCTACTGATTATTTCATGAAATGGGTAGAGGCAGTCCCTCTTTTTGTTGCCTCAGGAAAAATAGTTTCCCTATTTATTTTGAATCATATTATTTGTCGATTTGGAGTGACTTATGAGATTATTATTGATAATGGAGGTCAATTCAAGAACAAGGACCTAAAGCATTTATGCAAGAAGTTTAAAATTAAGCAACATTGGTCCTCCATCTATTTTCCATAGGGAAATGGATAGGCAAAAGCCTCTAATAAAACATTCTTAAAATCCTTCATAGAATAGTACACAAGAATGGTAGGGATTGGCACTTACAAATCAATCTGGCACTATGGGCCTATAGAACTAGCATTCGTACACCTATAGGAGCTAGTCCTTTTGCTCTTACCTATGGCACTGAAGTAGTGTTGCCTTTAGAAGTAGAGATACCTTCACTTAGAATCTCTCTCAAAGGTTTGATTATAGACAAGGATTACCATGCCATGAGGTTACAAGAACTAGAACTTCTAGATGAGAAGCGTAAGGCTTCCTTTGATCACATGAGAGTATATCAGAAGCGTATGTCCAAAGCATTCAACAAGAAGGTTTGCCCTAGGGAATTTCAGATAGGTGATCTTGTTTTGAGAGAGAACCCTAAGAATCAATAGAATAGAGAACAAAAGGTCAAGTTCAAACCTAATTGGCTTGGACCATACATTATTACAGTAGCTTTTGGTATAGGTGCATATTTATTATCAAATGAAGATGGAGAACAGCTCCCCGAGCCCATCAACATTTGGCACCTAAACAAGTTCTATCCTTGATGCCCGTTCTATCTAGGGGCATCCTTTGTACATATCTTATATGATCCTGAAAAATACTAAAAGAATTCATATATGATGCTGAAAAAATCCTGAAAAGCATAAAAAATCCTGAAAAAATACAAAAAAATAAAAAAATAAAAAAATAGAAAAAGTGCCTTGGTAGCAAAAAAAAAAAAAATTGAAAAAAGAGAAAAATTGCAATAAAATCCAAGTGGTGAAAACCTTGAAACAGGTGCTACTTGAGGCCTTTGCACCCCTATTTGTTAGCATGCATCCTCGACACTTAGCCACTTTCCATCATGCCTTGACCTTATTTGGCTTAGTCTGGAATTGGTCTTTATCTTTGTCTAGGGGGCATAACTGTTAGCATTGGTCCTTTAGGTGTGTTTGTCTCTTGGGGCATTTCACAAAAGGTGTTTTTCAACACCACCCCAAATAGTGTTTCTCAACACTACCCTTGCGTCGAGTGTTTCTTAACACTTATCAGATGTCTTACCCAACAGTCTAGTATGATGCAACATCACTCATTAGCAAATTTGATCCTCAAAGTTTGACTCTATGACCAACACACACACACTTAAACAATCAACTTGTTGAGATATGTTGACTTTATTTTTCTTTGTGTGTTGTCTATGAGGATTTATTTGATGAGTGGTCTCTCCCTGAAAAGTTTTCGGTGATGCATAGCTAGAAGACTGAGGGTATGAGAACATGTTTTATTTCTTTATCTGCTTGTGGGTATATTTTGTTGATCCTAACTGTCATGAGCATTTATGCTGGTCTTACTTGACACTATGGATTGACAAGGTATTATCCTTGACTGTTTTGCAAGTGCATGCTTCTAGTTATCCTGACTTTCATGTGTCTTGATACAAGCATAATCTCGCCATATCAAACTCAGGTAATCTCACTACATTAGTCATCTTGACCTCCATGTCTTTGATGCCTAGGTGAGATTTCCACATTTCTATCTGATAAAGATCATATTCATATCCACATAGTTATGCTAGTGTGCATTGTATGATCTTATGATGCTACCAATAACGCTCGATGATGATAATTAGATGTCTATAGGTGTTGTGACCTTGCAAGTCAACCACTTTCATAGTAGCTTGCATTCTTAGGTTCATCATAGTTTAGTTTTTGCATCTTGCATATGGAGAGAGCTCTCCTTTTTATCATGTACGGACTAGTTGGTCAACTGTGCTCATTTTCTGATTCTTCTTGATCATATCTTTCATTTCTGGTCTTTCATATCACATCACTTTCTATCCATTTTTGGACTCGAAATTGAAATCCGAGTCACGTTTCCAAGTTTTCTCATTCTTCTACGTAATTGACTAACTTTTTGAGGCATAATTCTTTGATTTTTGATGGAATTTCTTCCTTTTCATGTCTTTCAAACTTCTAGTCTTTCATTCACCCCTTTTGCTTCCTTTCTCTAAGGTTTGACTTAATTTTTATCCTATATCTTTCCCAATCAAACCTAGTCAACCTAGGGCATATCTTCACTATTTGATGGTTATCCTATCATGCTCCATCCTTTGATTATGATTTATTGTGACTTGATCAAGTTTATCAATTTGTTGTTCTCCTCTATCTGATTTCAATTTTGATTCCGAGGGGGCAGTACCTATCAGCTTTAATCTTTGATTCAGCTTTATCATTCAGCTCAGCTTGAGATTCTTATTTTTAGACTTGATTATCACCTAGGAGCAATGGTGGTGATTTTGTCTTTCAATTTTTATCTCCTATTTTTTAGACTTGATTATTGCCTAGTAGCGACAACGATAGTTTTGTCTAAGGCTTGATTTGCACCTAGCAACGACAGTGTTGGTCTTGTCTTTCAGCTGTTGTTTATGCTTGTCCCGATATGTTCCCATCCATTGAACACACATCTGGGTTGTTTTGTGATCCCAAATCGATCTCACATTTCAACTTCATTCTTTGACTGCATGTGATCCCAAATCGATCTCACATTAGTCAAAGAGGGGAAAATGTATGCACCCTAAAATGGTCGCCTAGACTTTGGGCCCCATTTCTGCAATTTATCAAATGCCTGAATCAATATTTTCAAATATCAACAATATCAATTATATTAATTTCCTTGAACAAATCATAATCAATTCAATATTTCCTAAGGTTTGAGCCTTATTTAATTTAAAAGAGAAAAGAAATAAAAATAAAAATCTTATTTAATTAAGAGAACATGCTCCTTTTAATTAATTAAAAATCTCTTTTAATTAAATAATAAAATCACTTTATCCTAAGCCTTTATTTAATTAAAATAAATTTTCTCCCCTTTTATTTAAATAAAAGATCCCCACTTTTCTTCTTATCCTATGTTGCACAAATAAAGCATTATTCTTATTTTATAAAAAGAGAAAAAGCACTTTTTGTCTTATGTGGGACACAAAAGTCAACTCCTATTTTCTTATTGGAAGATATTTGTGCACAAGGATCAAGCTTCCATTTTTCTCCACCGTTGATTAAGTCTTTTGCCTCTTAATCTCGACCATCCATTGATTCTCATTCTCTATAAAAGAAGAGCTCTCTTCCTCATTTTCATATCTTAGGTTTTTATGCTAATGTTATGTTGCAGGTTTTCTAGGTCATTTGGAGCTCTTTGAAGACATTCTTGCATTCAAGCTTTGAAGACATTGTTGTTGCATTTCATTTAGCTTATTATCTTACATCATAGTTGCATGATAATGGCATTTTTAGTATAGATTTCCTTTATGCAATAGATTAATCTCACATAGCTTAATAGGAGGATTTGTAACACTTGTATTTTTCTTTCATAGCATAGCTTGCATCTTTCATTCTCATAGATTAGTTTGCATTGCATTGCATCCATATTGATTTCATTGGAGATATTGGCATTGTTGCCCTTGTTTTTGATTTGGAATCTCTCATTGTGTGGTTGACTAGCAAGGTCATGAGTTTATATCTCTAGCTGAGAGAAATTTTACAAATCTTGCAACTCCATGCATAAAGAGCTATGGATCGATTTGTGAGGGCTCATTGTTGAGTTTTTTTGCATGTAAAGATTCATAGAAGTGTGGTCACATTTTCACCATACAGTATCTAGTCTTCATTTTCCAATGTCTCTCTAGTTGACTTGGGTTCAAATTCACATAGTAGGCATGTCGGATCCTTAGTCTTACTTTTGGTCTGAATTCTAGTATTTTTATCTCCAATTATCTATTCAAGCTTGTGATGTCTTCTTACATATTTTTCCAAAATAGGTTCATCTCTTCTCTCCTCTATTTCATCAGGTTCCCCAACAAGACTATCAGATTCAGCTTCTAAATGCTCAACAATCTCTTCCTGATACTCGACAGCATTTTCTTGTAGCTCGGTAGGTTCTTGTTCTCTTTCGACACTATTTTCCTAATGCTCAATAGTATCTATCTATTTCTCGATATTGCTTACCTGAGACTCAGCATCAGGTGCAAGTCTGTTACTTGCCTCTTCTTCTTCCTCAATGTACAAAAAAGATCTATAATCTTGTGGTTCTCTTCTACTGTCAGTTTCATTTCTTTCTTTCTTGATCTGTACTCGGTTAAGAGTGTAGACAACAATGCTTATAGCTTCTTTCCATTATTTCTATGCCACATTCTTTTCAATCAACAATGTCCTTGCACAGTCCAAGATAGATCTATTTCTTCTTTCTACTATACCATTCTGTGGAGGTGTTCTAGGTGTAGACATTTGTCTTTTAATTCCCTTTTCATTGCAAAACAAATTGAATTCATTTGATGTAAATTCTCCACCTCGGTTAGATCTAAGACATTTTAGGTTCCTACCTGTCTCCTTTTCAACCTTAGCCAAATACCACTTAAAGAATTAAAAAGCTTTATATTTTTCTTTTAGAAATATTACATGCATCATCCTACTATGATCATCAACAAATAAGATAAAATATCTAGCACCACAGTAACTTTGTACACCCATAGGTCCACAAAGGTCACTATGAACCAAATCTAAAATGTTTTCAAAAGTAAAGGATTTGCTCTTAAAACTTGACTTTGTCATTTTTCCTAACTGGCATTCCTTGCACATCACATTCTTAGATTTCTTCAATCTAGGTAGACCTCTTACCTTTTTCTTCTTACTCAGCTCTACCAGATTGTCAAAGTTAACATGACATAACCTTTTGTGCCATAACCAAATATCATCAAATTGTACAATCATACATATTTCTTCAGATAGGTCAAGATAGAACAAATTACCTCTAGTATGATCTCCACTTCCAATTAGTTCTCTAGTAGCATCAAATATTTTAGCTTTCTTGTGATGAAATTCCACTTGGTAACCAGTTTTGTTGAGCTAAGAAACACTTAAAAAATTATAATTAAGACCTTCAACCCAATATTCATTTTCAAAAGATATCTTATCAGTCAATTTAATCAAACCTTTTCCTTTAACAAGACATGATGCATCATTACCAAATGTTACTATTATACACTAAGTTTGCACCCTTGTTTCAAGCTCTCATAGTCTTGATAACCTAGTATAACATGGGAATCATCTCTAGGTTGTGGGACCTATGCTAACTGAGATGAGACCTCCAAGTTCTAGGCTGGGTCCTCTTGGATAATCACCTTAATTTGCTTCTAGACATGAAAAGTAAATCTTTTGAGGGAAAGGGATAGAAGGAATACTTGGAAAGGGAAAATACTGAAGGCAAACTACCTACTAGGTGATACACCAAAATTAGGGTTTGGATCTCAGTATAAAGGATGAAAATAATGAAAAACTCAAGTCTAGGAGATCACAACTCACTAAATAGGCTTGCATAAGTATTTCATAAGAGGGCCTGAACACAAGACACAACCTATGACCTCCACACAGACATTCACTTCTGCAACTTAGTGTAGGAATGAGACAAGACTGTTAGGGGGCTGAAGTATGCCCACAAAAACATCTAAATTAGATCAAACACAGTAACACACACAATTATAGAAATTAAGAGGGATCAAGAACCCTAAGATATCACTAAAAAGCATCATATACTTTAATCCAATAAGAGATGATCCAAACAAGGAAGCATAGGGACATGAAGAACTGTCACAAAATACCTCTACAATGTTTGTATTATCAATGGGAGATTTAAAATTATATAAGCCAGAGGGTAGAAATGATACCATAGATGACCCTTAAGAAAAGTAAAATTCTTTTACAATTGTCCAACTTTGAGCTCAAAAGCTCCAAAAATATAATATATACATACTCAACTGCACACATGCAGGAGTCAAAAACCTAATTAGGGTTACAAAATTAAATAATGATATGAAACCCTAGGGTGCTGATCAACTATTATGAAAATCTCTAAGAACACCGGTGATCAAATCATATCTTTCTTTGTGTGTTGATCCTTCTGAACTAAAATCACCTATAGACACAATGACCTCAACTTACCAACCCACCTACAACTCCACTAAGCCATGAAGGCCCCAAATCTGATTATATTTCCCTGGGAGAGGTATTGTTCAAAAGGTGGCGCCAACTCTTTCTAGCACCTCCTGTCATGAAAACATTGCAAAGGACCCTAGAACGCCAGCCAACAATCACTTCTATCATCTTCACAACCACAACCATCCTGAGACTTTATTTCCTTAGCTAGCTGATGTCGTGCATGGCCGAAAGAACGTAAAACTCTTGTAGAGACATTTGAATTTTGAAATATAATGGCTAGCGGCAAATTTTAAAATGTAACCATCAATGATAAACCCTTCGCAACAGATGAACGATTATAATGCACTTGAAAATAGCCTAAAAACCCATCTCTGAGAAGCTAATGTCCACCTCAGCACGCTTGGACCAATGAGAATCAAGCACATCAGCACACCTACCATTTTGGCCCCACCTCGAGCTTTTTCCCTCTTAAGTCATTCAGCAACTACATGACTGAAGACTTTTCTCTAAGTCACAAAGAACTTCTCATAACCCTAGTCCGGTTAAGCGACTACGTGAACAAAGTAGTCGTGGAATTTCTAAGTCTTTCAGCTAACCCTGGTTAGGTCTAGTGAACAAGAGAGAACCCCTAGTTGTTGATTCATGGAAGCTTGCTAACCCTGGGCCCATTTTCTAGTTGGCAATCTTTCATTCGCCCTGACTACTTTGTAGTCATACACCTTGGCAAGAACTAACAACAAACCCATAGAGAACTAGATTCCAATCTAACAGCAGGTGCATGATCTCATGTGCATCAAATATTCCTTTTGATCATGCACCAGCCATAGATCCTTTTAGAACTGGGACCCCACGACACATCAGACTGATAGATGAGTCCCCATCATCATATAGCAGCCAATCATACGTGAGCACACTAACGCCAAGTAGCACATCAGACCCATGACCCAGAGATTCTTATCAAATGGTTCTTGCATGGTCTCATAGGGTTAGAAGATTCTATGAGATCATATGACCACTGTAGATCTTTTCCTTTTTGACACATCCATAGACCCTCTGACACAGTCCCACTGACAGATCCAAGCTATTGATTGGCCAACCAATAACGAACGAGCACGTCAGAAACTAAGGACCCACCTGACAGAGCCCGCAGATAAATTAAGATCAACAGCAGGTGCATGATCTCATGTGTCAGAAAAGCTCCTTCAGATCATGCGCCAGCCATTAGATCAATGTCAACTGACAACCCACCAGGCCCACATTGACATGGTGCTAAATCACAAGCCTTAACCAATCATAAGTGCACAGCTCTGACTACATGGCTGGACCCACTAATAAAAGATGACTCACTGTAGGTAGGAAGATTGATGATCATCGCACAATCTCATACCTCTTGAAAATCTTATGAGAACTTACGCCCATCGTTAGATTAAAATGGTGTCAAAGAGCATGGGCCCAAAAATAAAAGGTGTCAGGACTTAGGAAAAATTAAAGTGCCAGGGGCTTAGACTTAGGGAAATATTAAAGCACATGGAAATATGATCACTTAAGTGGCCGAAAAGGTAATGCAGAAATATAACAGGCCAAAAGGATTTTTTAGGGTTTTAAGGGTCCAACAGCTATTTTTATAATTTTTTGACCTACAGACCAAGGAGTAAAATAATTTCCAGAGGTCAAAGGACAAGGCACAACTTCATGAAACTTTAAGGGATGCTTGGCAGGATAAAAACAAAGACCCTGAGATGGATTTTTAGCCAAATTTGTATAGGATAGGAAAATTATGGTAACATTTTGGTGATTTATGCTAGATGTCAGCCTGCTAGACATGGAAAACCAGTGGCCTTGACATAATCCATTGGGCATGGGGTCATTTCAGGAACACAAAACTTTGATAGAGACAAAACTAGGACCAGAGAGACAAACTTGTGCACAGGCACTTCTTGAAAAGAAGGAAACTAAGCTAGAAAGCAGAGAAAGAAAGCAGGGGAAAAACATATTTACAAAAATTTACAGAGAGGGATTAACCTCAAAGAAGGGATTCAAGTGGAATCCATTGACTGAGATTGGCAAGGCAACTCCTTCAAGATTTTATAGTTGGAAAGCATTGGATCCCTTGCACTCTATTATAACAAATGGTCCACTCCAGAATGAATCAAATTTAGTATGTCTACCAGGCCTTGATTTGAATTCATCCCATTTGAGAACTACATTTCCAACTTTGAAATTTCTGATCCTGGCTCTTTTATCAAAACTCCTCTTTGTCTGGATCTGATGGAACTCCATATATTTCATGGATTTTTTTTTGAATTCTTCTAACTCCATGAGCTGGGAATACTTGACCTGCAAGGGGTCCTCCTCTTCAAATAGGACATACTGAGTAGCCAAGTCCAGAGCTGGCAATTCAACTGAGATAGACAACTTGGCCTCTTTTCCATATACCAACACATAAGGAGAATTACCAATGATCTTCTTTGGATTAATTCTATCTAACCACAAGGTAGACTTGAGTTTAGCATGCTAGTCCCTCTGGTTGTCTTACAGAGTCTTCTTGATTATCCTAATCAAATTCTTGTTTGTTGATTCTACCAAGCCATTGCCCTGAGGGTAATAATTTGAGCTGGTATTGAGATAGATGTCATTCTTGACTGCCCACTTTAGGACTTTGAGGCCTATGAATGCTAATGCATTATCTAAAATTATAGAATCTAGAATGCCAAACCTATGGATTATATCATCATAAAAACTTAAGACAACACTCTCATTGGCTTCTTTTAATGCAATTGCTTCTGTCCACCTAGTGAAATAATCTATTATAGTGATTATCCATTTATGGCCTACACTAGATGGAGGATTGATCATTCCTATGAAATCCATACCCCACTTCATGAAAGGTTGCTCTATTCTAACTGGCTATAGGGGCAAGGCTGCAAGCCTCTCTTTTCTTGCAAACATGGCACACTTGATGCATTTTCTCACATGCTCATGACTATCCTTAAAGATAAATGGTCAATAGTACACGGCCCTCATGATCTTAAAAGTAGTAGTCCTAGGAGAAAAGTGACCTCCAAAAGGTTCATCATGAAACTCAAATAGAACATCAACTATCTTTTCTGAATCTATGCATCTTAAAAGGACACCACTGTGATCTTTTCTAAAAAGAACTTCATCTATCAGCACAAAAGGAACATATTGTAATCTATAATATCTTCTTTTTGCTAAATCCAAACTTGTAGGACATTGTCCCATCTTCAAATAATTGATCATATTAGGCAACTATCTTGTTGCCTTGGCTTGTTCTCCTGTAGAATGCACCACTAGAGATGCATCTATTTGCTCTGATTTCTTTGAACTTTCATCCTCTACCAAATGCTCACAAAGACCTCTTCCTCTAACCATCTTGGTGGTCTGAATATCAATGTCATATTCCATCACCTTGGTGATCCAACTAGCTCTTTTCTCATTTAGGTCCTTAGAAAGAAAAAAAATTTTGACACTTGGATGAGTAACCTTCAAGTGTACCTTGCTATGGGTCAATAGATATCTAAAAATTTTAAGGCTCTTTACCACAACAAGTACATGTTTTTCTACAAAAGAGTATCTCTGTTCCTACTCTTCTAAACCTTTGCTAAAGAAAGTAATGGGTTGCTCCAATCCATCTCAATTTTTTTGGGTCAGCATTGCAGATATAGCATCATGAACCCCATAAGCATAAAGGATAAAATCCTTACTAAAATTTGGATTTAGGAGAGCAGGGGCTTTTGTTAAGGCCTCTTTGATAGCTTGGAAATTGACTTTCCCTTCTTTGGTCCAACTAAAAGTTGAACTCTTCTTTAACATGGCTATCAAAGGCTTTAGTAAATCTATAATGTTAGGCAAGAACCTCCTAACAAAATTAATATTTCCTATGAAATATTGGAGACTTTTCTTGTGATGTGGTAGGGGTAGCTCTAGGATAGCTACAATTCTCTCAGGATCTACTGTGATCCCTTCTTTGGATACTACATATCCCAACAATTTTCCTTCATGAACTGCAAACACACATTTCTTGGGATTAAGAGATATCCCAAATTATCTAGATCTTTCAAAGATCTTCCTCAAATGTTTGATGTGATCTAATGCATGCTTAGAATAGATAGATATGTCATCTAAGTAGACCAGTAAAAACTTGTACATTAGGTGTTTAAAGGCCATATCCATTTCCTTTTGAAATGTAGTACCTGCATTTGACAAACCAAAGGGCATCTTTTGAGAAGCCATGATTCCCCACTTGGTTGTAAATGCAGTCTTGTATTGATCCTCTTCATTCACTAAGATCTGATTGTATCCTGAATAGCCATCCAATAATAAAAATCTCTTAGATCCAGAGACACATTGTAAGATTTGTTCCATAGAGGGTAATGGATGGCGGTCTTTTAAAGAGGCCCTATTAAGATCCCTGAAGTCAACACATAACCTCAACTCCCCATTCTTCTTCCTAATAGGAACAAGGTTGGAAACCCAACTAGTATGCTTAATGGGGTAGATGATACCACTTTCTATTAGTTTGAGTACTTCCTTATGCATAAGTGGCTTAAGATTCAGATTAATAGGCCTTTGCTTTTGTCTTACTGGTTTGGCTTTTGGTTCTAATTCAATAGTGTGTTGAGCAAGCGCAGGATCAAAACCTTTAAGGTCTTCATATTTCCATGAAAAAACATCACTGAATTCTTTGAATAATTGGATGTAATCTTGCTTTTCCAAATCAGTGTTTACCTTCCCAAATTGTAAGTTCTTACCTGGTTCCAACTCTAATTCAACATAATGTTCTTGTTGAACTACCAGACCAACTTTGCTTCTCTTAACTTCATCATCCTTTTTGAAGACAGTCTCTAAGGTAACAAGACCTCTAGGAAGCTTATTAGACTTAAGTTGTATCACTTGATCACCATAGTTTTGTGATAGCCTATCTTGATTGTACTCTGAAAAAGCATCTTCTTCAAACAAGAATTGCAAAATTTGTTCATCATTGTCAAACACTTGCAAATTGACATCATTATCAGGAATAGAAGGCCTGACAATCACTTTGATATGATGTTGATCCATTTCTTTTGAAATGTTATTTGGAATGTCATACTGAGATCCAATAGCAGCTAACCTATCTGCATTCTGATTTAGCTTCCTAGGGATAGCAACAATATTGAAAGCACAAAAATCTTCAATTGCATCCCAAACTCTATGCTTGTATGCTCTCAAGGTGTCATTTTTGGTTGCACTTATCCCTCTTACTTGGCTGACAACTAACTCACTGTCACCATAAAATTTTAAGGCCTTAAGCCCTCTTTTTCTAGCCCATTCCAGTCCATTGACTAGACTTTCATACTCTACAGTGTTGCTAGTGCAGGAGAAATTGAATCTAAAGGTAGTATAATACCTTTCTCCTTTTGGGGACACTAGCATAGCACCACCACCATAACCATGCCTACTTCTAGCTCCATCAAAAAATAGTTCCCAAACCTGATTTCTCTGATCCTCTGAATCAATGTCTTCTTTGAGAAGGCTTGGCTCTATGGATCCACTTTCTTGTATCAAATAACTTCCCAAACCAAAATCCCAAATAAGGTTTTCTTGGGCCTCTGAAGCTCTTTCATCTAGAAGAATATCAGGGATACTCTCTATCTTTGTGTCTGCTTCACTAGTGGTTTGGAAGTCACTGTTATCAAATATAGGGCAATTTACATTGATGGTATTGGACACATATGGTTCTATATGGTGTGCTACCAATGGTTCTAACTTAATGGTGACCTTGGTCCCATACCTCGTATGAAACAAATGTGAGACTAGTCAGAAGATAGATAACCTCCTATCTTGGTTGTAAACTCCCTTGAAAGACATATAGCAAACAATGCAGGGAGATCTATGATATATATATCAAGGAGGATGGAAAAATTAGGACTAGCATGTAGGATTAGACTGGTATCCTTAGCTACACCTATAGTATTGATTGAGGATCCATCAAGTTGTGTAACCTTCTTTTGAAAGGGCTCATATTTCAGTCCTAATTGGTCAGCTACTTTCTTGGGCATTACAGTGCTAGTAGCTCCACTATCTACCATACAATTATGCACTAAAGATTTTTCAATAATTAGAGATACATAAAAAGGAGGTGGTTTTGAATTCCTACCTTATGTGGCATTGCCTTTGGAGTTGCTACTTGGAGCCTCCTTTTCTTGATCAGTGTTAACCAACACTGGCTTTGTAGCTTCTTTTGTAGGTTGAGAGGTTGCGACTTCAGTCATGGCCTTCTTCAAAATCTCAGGCTATCCTGGAAGAGCCAAAGAGTCCCACATGGACATGGTAATGTTTACCTTCTTCATGTTGTCTAGAATATTAAAAGGTGTCATAGTGTGTACTCTTTGTTGCACTTTCACTATGATGGGCTCCAATTCTTTGAAATGTTGGCTCTCTTTTCTTGTGATGACAGGAACCTCCTTAGGTGTGATGGGACTAACTTGCTGTAGTGGATCTGTAGATGTAGTAGCTTTAGCATTAGAATTTTCTCATTCCATGTCTTGAGCTCTCCTTTTTGCTATTGTATAGGCAACAAAAGCAACTTCATCATTGACTCCATTGAAGTCTAGTTGCTCCCAATTAAAGAGAGCAGTCTCATGCTCTTGTGATTCTTATTGAGGCATTGACCGACTGGATGAAGCCTCTGATTGAGCTTGTGAGGCATTTTGAACCATTAGAGCTTGGTTCATCCATCCATTTGAACATGTAGCCTGATTATGAGGTTGATTACAAGGAAAGCACCATTCATTATCGATAGCCATATTATTTTGACTAGGAACCATATCCGTCACTGGATTTGCAGAATTGAGGGGTGCAGGGTTATATGGTTGGAATGGTCTCTGATTAAAACTTTTTCTTTGTCCTTGATAACCTCCTTGGTATGATGGAATGTTTTGTTGATAAGGCTATCCTTGATTTTGGTATTGTTGATTAGGACCTTGGCCTTGTGGCTAAAATGGTGGTCTGATTCCTTGACCTTGCTTCTTCAAATTTGTGACCTCTTTAGTCAAGGTTTGCAACAAGTTTGTCATTTCTTATTGATTTCTTTGTTGGCTATTCTTTATCTCTTGTAGCTCTTGAGAGAAACTTGGTCTCAGCTCTTGACCACTGGTACTAGCTTGAGGTGCTAATATGGTGGGGATAGGGGTAAATGGGGGTACTTGTGCAGGTGCAATGGGATGAAGGCTAGGGAAGATGGGCATTGAAGGCCTTCTAGCAATCATACCTGCTTGGATTAAACAATTTTCAGCCTTGACAACTATGTCAAAAGCTTGGGGTAAAGAAGTACCACCCAGAGACTGGATCATGATAGAAATTTGACCATTCAAGCTTTGTAAGTAATATAGAAAAGCATGGTTGGCTGATGGTCTTATGAAGACTAGAATTCTATTCCATGTTTTGAGGAATCTACTATTGTAATCTATCATTTGTTCTTGAGGGTCTCTCTTAATGTTTTTTTAATTGCTCAACTAGAGACAAGTTATCTAATTTATCCTCAAAATGCTTACTTAATGCATCCCCTAACTCATCCCATGAAGTAATAGAACCAACAGTTAGAGTTCTAAACCATTCAAGAGCCTTACCTTTTAGAGAGGTTGCTTGTAATTTTGTGGCCACATCCTCTTGGGTTATGTTGTGTATGCCACAGATGGTGGTCACATCTCTTATGTGTTCAAAAGTAGTTGTCTACCCTTCACCTGTGAAATCAGGTATACTCTTTAGTGCCACCAAGGGCACATCATGATGTTGAGCAAAGGCTAATGGGCTATCTTGGTTGAATGGTGCAAAGGCAAACTGTCTAGCCATTGTAGGAGTTGGAATCTGAAGATTAACAACTATGTGAGCTGTATTTGCTACTGGATTTGAATCCTCTTCTGTATCTTTGGTTAGAGATCTACCTCTTCTTCTGGAATGAAAGGGAAAAGGTCTCCCTTTTGAGGTATCAGGAGGTGTTGATTGAACTCTCCTTGCAGGGGATGTTCTTTGAGTTGACCTTCCTTTATAGCTTCTTTTTGAAGGTAACTCTAAAAATTTGGTAGGCTTTGAGCTTGTATTCTCAATCTTTCTCATAAACCTTAAACAAGGTTGGCCTGGATCTTTGAAATCAGTAGATTTTCCAGATATACTTAATGAAACAACCTCTTCAAGTCTGTATTATGCAATCCATATATCAGAGATAGCATAACCTTCAAACAATGAACCTCTTTTCTAGTCCCACCGGGCGTGCTAGAAATGTTATACTCTAAGTTTGCACCCTTGTTTCAAGCTCTTATAGTCTTGATAACCTAGTATAACATGGGAATCATCTCCAGGTTGTGGGACCTATGCTAACTGAGATGAGACCTCTAGGTTCTAGGCTGGTTGCTCTTGGATAATCACCTTAATTTGCTTCTAGACATGAAAACTAAATCTTTTGAGGGAAAGGGATAGAAGAAATGCTTGGACTGGGAAAAGACTAAAGGAAAAATACCTACTAGGTGATACACCAAAATTAGGGTTTGGATCTCAGTATAGAGGATGAAAATAATGAACAACTCAGGTCTAGGAGATCACAACTCACTAAATAGGCTTGCATAAGTATTTCATAGGAGGGCCTGAACACAAAACACAACCTATGACCTGCAAATAGACATTCACTTCTACAACTCATTGTAGGAATGAGACAAGACTGTTAGGGGGCTGAAGTATGCCCACAAAAACATCTAAATTAGATCAAACATAGTAACACACACAATTATAGAAAGTAAGAGGGATGAGGAACCCTAATATATCACTGAAAAACATCATATACTTTAATCCAATAAGAGATGATTTAAACAAGGAAGCATAGGGACATGAAGAACTGTCACAAAATACCTTTGCAATGTTTGTATTATCAATGAGAGATTTACAACTGTATAAGCCAGAGGGTAGAAATGATACCACAGACGACCCTTAAGAAAAGTGAAATTCTTTTACAATTGTCCAACTCTAAGCTCAAAAGTTCCAAAAATACAATATATACATACTCAACTACATGCAAGCAAGAGTCAGAAACCTAACTAGGGTTACAAAATTAAACAATGATATCCAACCCTAGGGTACTGATCACCTATTATGAAAATCACTGAGAACACTGGTGATCAAATCATATCTTTCTTTGTGTGTTGATCCTTCTAAACTGAAATCACCTATAGACACAACAATCTCAACTTACCAACCCACCTGCAACTCCACTAAGCCATGAAGGCTCCAAATCTAATTATATTTCCTTGGGAGAGGTACTGTTCAAAAGGTGGCGCCAACTCTTTCTAGCACCTCCTGTCATGAAAATGTGGCAAAGGACCCTTTAACGCCAGCCAATAGTCACTTCTATCATCTTCACAACCACAACCATCCTGAGAATTTATTTCTTTAGCTACCCAATGTCATGCATGGCCGAAAGAATGCAAAACCCTCACAGAGACATTTGAATTTTGAAATATAATGGCTAGCGGAAAATTTTAAAACATAACCATCAATGAGAGACCCTTCTTGGTAGATGAATGACTGCAATGCACTCAAAAATAGCCTGAAAACCCATCTCTGACAAGCCAATGTCCACCTTGGCACACTTGGACCAATGAGAATCAAACACATCAGCACACCTACCATTTTGGCCCCACCTCGAGCTTTTTCCTTCTTAAGTCATTCGGTGACTACGCAACCAAAGACTTTTCTCTAAGTCACAAAGAACTTCTCATAACCCTGGTCCGGTTAAGTGACTATGCGAACAAAGCGGTCACTGAATTTATAAGTCTTTTAGCTAACCCTGGTCAAGTCTAGCAAATAAGAGAGAACCCCTAGTCCGTGATTCATAGAAGCTTGCTAACCCTAGGCCCATTTTCCACTTGGCAATCTTTCATTTGCCTCGACTACTTTGTAGGCATACACCTTGGCAAGCTCTGACAACAGACCCACAGAGAACTAGTTTCTAATCTAATGGCAGGCGCATGATCTCATGTGCCTCGAATATTCATTCTGATCATGCGCAAGCCATAGATCCTTTTAGAACTAGGACCCCATGACACATCAGACTGATATATGAGTTCCCATCATCATATAGCAACCAATCATATGCGAGCACATCAGCACCAGGTAGCACATCGGACCCATGACCCAGAGATTCTTATCGGACGGTCATCACATGATCTCATAGGATCAAAAGATTCTATGAGATCATATGACCACCATAGATCTTTTCATTTTTGACACATCCGTAGACCCTCTGACACGGTCCCACTGATAGATCCAAGCTATCATTTGGAAAACCAATAACAAACGAGCACGTCAGAAACTAAGGACCCACCTGACAGAGCCTGGAGATAAAGTAAGATCAATGGCGGGTGCATGATCTCATGTGTTAGAAAAGCTCCTTTAGATCATGTGCTAGCCATTAGATTAGCATCGACTGACAACCCACTAGGCCCGTGCTGACATGGTGCCGAATCACAAGCCTTAACCAATCATCAGTGCACTGCTCAGACTACGTGGCTAGACCCACTGATAAAAGATGACTCACTGCAGGTAGGAAGATCGATGATCATTGCATAATCTCATGCCTCTAACAAATGTTATGAGAACTTATGCCCATCATTAGATTAAAATGGTGTTAGAGAGCCTAGGACTGGAAATAAAAGGCGTCAAGACTTAGGAAAAATTAAAGCGCTAGGTGCTGAGACTTAGGGAAATATTAAAGCACATGGAAATATGATCACTTAAGTGGCCAAAAAGGTAATGCAAAAATATAATAGGTCAAAAGGATTTTTTAGGGTTTTATGGGTCCAATGGCTATTTTTATGAATTTTTTGACCTGCAGACCAAGGAGTAAAACAATTTGCAGAGGCCAGAGGACAAGGTACAACTTCATGAAACTTTTAGGGATGCTTGGCAGGATAAAAATAGAGACCCTGGGATGGATTTTTAGCCAAATTTGTATAGGATAGGAAAATTATGGTAACAGTTACACTTTTACCTCTGTAATGAAGTAAGGGCTCAAACTTATTTTTGTCACAAGTCATTTGATGTGAACAGCCACTGTCAATAATCCATTTATCATTCTTGTTCACATAGGATATCAATGCAATTTTCTCATCCTCATTAGATTCATCTTTTATTGCAACATAGACTACCTCAATTTCAAAATCATCACTATCAATGTTAGTTTCTTCTTCAGCAATGTAACAATATTTCTTACCTTTTCCTTTGTAGTCCTTGTTCCTTCGGTAGTTTCTATCATCTCTTCTATCTTTGTGTTTTCTTTTTCTTTCATCATCTTTATCCTTCCTATCAGGACATATAATAGGAAGTTTACCTTTGTACTTTCCTTTTCCTCTTCTCATTCTTCTATCCATAAGAGCTTCTAGATCTTCCAGTTCTTCATCAAAAGTGTCACTATCACTTTCACCTTCACTTTCACCGATGCATCTTTCTTTTTCTTTCTTTCGCTTGTTCAAAAATAGTTGTGACTTGAAAGTAGATTCACCATTACCAATGCTTCCAATAGTGAAATTATCATAGTTAGAGAGTTCAAAAGCAGTCAGCTTACCAACCAAACTTTCCAAAGTAAGCACATTAGCAGAGTTGCATCTAGATTCCTGAATAGCTGAGATCTTAATAGCATATATAGGATGCAGGGTTCTTATTACTTTCCCAATTATAGTTTCATCATCAATAGTTCCATTTGATCCTCTAATAGCATTCACAACTTCTTTTATTCTAGCACAATATTGTGCAATGTTTTCACCTTCTTGCATTCTTATTTCATCAAACTTACCTCTAAGACTCTTGGCCTTTGCTTTTAGTATATTTAAGTCACCACCATAGATCCTTGCAAGAGTGTCCCACATATCCTTAGCAGTTGTGCAATCCTTAATGTCCTCAAATTTTGGATAGCTTAGGACAGATGCAATTTCCAGCATTGCCTAATTATGTTCTTGTTTAGCTCTCATTTCTTCAACAGTCAAAGGTGCGACAAGTGAAACATAGCTATTTTCAATGTACTACTTTCCAGAATCACCAATATTAGCTAGATGTAGCTTCATCAAGCTTTTTTGTGCAGGGAAGTTTTCCTTATTCAGCTTCAGTACCTCCTTATACATCCTGATCATTTGCTTCAAGTCCCTTTAAACTTGATTTCTGTAAACACTAATAATAAGCAACAAAGCTCTGATACCAATTGTTAATATGATTTAGAACAATAGAGAGGGGGGGTGAATCAGTTGTTCTTAGGTCCTGATGTATAAAACAATCTTAAAACTTTTTCCTTAAATCAGATCCAATAACCAAAACAAACTTGGTCATCACTGATTCCATAATAGAAACATATAACAATGTAGCCCACTACCCAGCTGTAACTTAACTTGCAAAACACAGAAATGTTCAAACCAAAAAATTCACACAAGTATTAACACTAGGATTTATAGTGGAAACCCAATGTGGGAAAAACCACTTTGTAACATGCTACTATTATTTTCACTCTTCCAAAGTGAGCTCGGTTAAAAGCCAACCCTATCAAAGGTTACAATACACATTGTTAGGTGTGACCCGGTTAAAGGATTTCAATCACCCTATTAAAAGTGAGCCTTGTTATAGGACTTACATACACTCCATTAGAATGCAACCTTGTTCAAAGGATTTAACATATGATTGTTAGGTCAACCTCTATTAAAAGGATTTTGACTATTACAATAGTTAGAAAGTAGCAGCAATATTTATCTAAAAAATATATAACTCACTTTGCAAATATCAGATCTAATTCTATACACTAATGCTATTTTACTGACTTTGAAACTTTTCCATCTCCATCTCTGATCTCCTCAAAACTTTTCTTCAAGCAACCACCATAATTTTCCTTCAGCCTTCTCACTTATACAGTCAATAAAACTTTACTGTTCTTCCATCATTCACTTTCCACCCATGCACCTTGCATATTCAAAATGCTCAGGTTCCCTTAATACTTTCCTCAATTAGGTTAACTCATCTTATGCCGCTCAATCTCATTTTTAGATCTTAGGGTTAGGTTAGATTCATTGAATCTACTCGCTTCATTTCTAGAACCATCTCAAATCTCTTAAAGATTTACAATAAAATGTTTTACAGTGCATTTAATGCTTTCAAACAATCAATAAATAAAGTCAACATGTTTTACATAATCCAAGAATTCAACAATGTTGGCTGCAAAACTAAATTCTCTTCAAATATAAAAATGTTGATGCTCGGTCAATACTGGGATCAACTACTCGGTCTTCATGTGAAAGCTTGGTCATTACTAAAATTATTTCCTCGGCTTATACTGTCTTCCTCGACAATTTTCTGATGTTCAGTAGACACTAGAATTTTGCTCGGCATACACTTACTCGTTCGACACTAACATGACTCTGTTTAAACATGATTTCTCTATTTTTGCTCGGTCAAGCCTACCAGTTTAGTCTTCAATCTTACTAAGATAAATAATACATTGTCTCATCATTGTACAACATAGTCAAGTACACTTTGTAGTATTAAGATAACTTAACCTTTCCTTAGGTGCTATTGTTACAAACCTTGCCTGTCCCCTTAGCAACACTCAAATAGATATAATACTTTCCTAAGTAGCAACAATCTTACTAATTAAGGTTTGACATCAATGACAAAACAATAATCATTTCAATTGCAGTTTCCAACAATTTTTTATTCAAATTATATTTATATAGAATGTATTATATATGCATTTGTTCAGGTGTGGATAGAAAAATTATGCATGGTTGCAATAGGATAGAAAAGATGCTATCTTTACATTTAGTTATGAGTACAAATTATCGTAGTTGGATGTTGAACACTAGGGACTACTCATGCTTTTGTTGTCACTGCATTGCTGACAATTATGAGGAATGTATCAATCAAGACCGTGGATATGTAGGTGCATGGAATCTAGTGCCACTAGTTGTTACTGATACATTTGATAGAGATGAAGATGAAAAATTCGATGATGTTCCTTTGATTTCTACTAATTGCGATCATATCTTGGGATTGGTCAAAATTGGTAAGTATATATATTTCACATTATATGGTACATTAGGTTGAATGTATAGATAGATAGATAGATCTATAGATTGAACTAAGTATTTATTTTAAGATCTCACACATGTATATATAAATTTACTGTGTAGGAGATGTCTTTGCAGTGATTGCTAATCATGGAAATGTAGGAGTTGGTTATTATTTACTGCGTTGTACTGTAGAGAGGATGAAGTTACTTGAACCTGAAGAAAGTGATGGAATGTTGTTCCCCATAGGTCTATATATGGTTTACATAAATATATTGAGCTCAATTTGTAAATTTTAAATTTCAACCTTTTAACAATTTCCAAATTGAGTTTGTTTAAATTTATATATTGTTAAAATTTGTGTCTTGCAGGTTCAGTTGTTTTAGAGGGAACATATTTCAAGCAAATCAAAGTAATTCAACATGGTATTCACTTTTTTTATTACGAACCAAACAATAAGGTGTTTCAATATAGTCACCTAGTAGTTGCCACATCCATTTGTCTTCATACAGTTAAATCTCAACGTGGACATCATAAGTGGAGACTAGATAGTGAGGATCATGAGAGAATATTACATGTTCTCCATGAAAGGTCTAAACTAGTTGAGTTGGTCTAAAAAGTATAATATGTATACTTATTTCTTGTGTTAGGACCTACTTGATATCTCTAGATTAAATTTCATTATACTTTGTTTATATATTTAAACATATGATGGACTATAATTTGTTGATATATGATGAACCTATTTGATGGTTCAATGGTTTTAATATATATAATTTTATATTTATACTTTGATTATTCAATGATTTTTATAAACTGCATATTAGTTAAATATTCTATGTATGCTTTGATGAAATTAGTTATATTACTTATGACATGTGTTAGTTCTAGAATAAGTTATAATAGTTATTATCCATTAGTTACATGTATTAACTAGTTATCTTTTATGATATTAATTCTAGATCCCCTTAAGACCTCCCATTAAGACACTAAAAACTGATGAAATTAGTTATATTACTTATGACATGTGTTAGTTCTAGAATTAGTTAGAATAGTTATTATTCACTAGTTACATGTATTAACTAGTTTTCTTTTATGATATTAATTCTAGATCCCCTTAAGACCTCCCCTTAAGACACTAAAAAATGATGAAATTAGTTATATTACTTATGACATGTGTTAGTTCTAGAATTAGTTAGAATAGTTATTATTCACTAGTTACATGTATTAACTAGTTTTCTTTTATGATATTAATTCTAGATCACCTTAAGACCTCCCCTTAAGACACTAAAAAATGATGAAATTAGTTATATTACTTATGGCATGTGTTAGTTCTAGACTTAGTTAGAATAGTTATTATTCATTAGTTACATGTATTAACTAGTTTTCTTTTATGATATTAATTCTAGATCCCCTTAAGACCTCCCCTTAAGACACTAAAGAATGATGAAATTAGTTATATGACTTATCATATCTAAACAAATCATATCATCTAATCATATCATCTGATCAAATAAACCCATGTAATCAAATTATATATCATCAAATAAAATCATCTATTCAAATTATTTATCATCAAATAAAATTATCTATTCAAATCAAATAAAATCATATCATCTAATAAAATAAAACCATCTAATCAAATCAAATATATGTCTCAAATCATATGTCTCTAATCAAATATATGTCTTGAATCAAATATAAGTACATCTAATCAAATATATATGTTTCTAATCAAATATATGTCTCAAATCATAAACTGAGTCTCAAATGAAAGATATGTTCAACATGTCCTAAACTAGGGAGTCATCTAGGCGGATATGAATAGAGTGACCCACTGAGCGACTACCACGAGCATCCTCTGTTTGTGAGATAGCAACTGATCCCTATGAATATAAATGCATGTATATATGATAATAATCTAAAATAATTAAAATATTATAAATGCATGTTTAAACTTACATATTTTAAAAACTTACCTGACTACTACTAGGTGTCACATCTACTAAATCACTCCTATGAAAAGAATCATCTGGCTATAAATCAGTGACTGACCCCTGCAAATTTAGTGTACAATAGTTGGTTATATACATGTGCATAGTATATATATTATGTAAAGTACTTGAAATATATAAATACATGTGTACATATGCATGCTTAAACATACATATATCTAAAACTTACCTAACCACTAGTAGGTGTCACATCATGTGGAAGATGCTCTGAGCCCACACTAGAGGTAACATGCTCTGCTAATTGTGCCTACAAAATATTATGCATTGAATAAACATCAATACACATGTCTATAATTAATTGTTCACTAAAACTCCTAATAAAAAATAAAATAAAATTTTATATGTACCTAGGTCTCAAGAGCAGGAGGATCATCATCACGCTACACCATCGTATCATCAACTAAAACTGCATCACCCACACTACCTAAGGTCCCGAACCTATTTAGTAATGAGGAGTGTAGGGGTGACACTAGCTGGGAGGGGAGTAATGTAGAACTTGAACCATATGGATGCAATAACATATCCATAAATGACCTACCATCAATGCCAATGTCCACCTGACCCAACCCACACAACTGCTCATGAAAAGTGTCTAGGCCCTCAGTGGTGATGTGTACATCTCCAATCTATATACCTGGCTCTGCAGCTGTAGAGTGATCTGTGGGTGCATGACGCTTTGCACTATGATGTGCCTAACTAGTAGATGGTGCATCCTATGTCAGTGGACCTAAAAGACCCCATGCAAGTGCAATGAAATCCCTGACTGAATGTAATTGGATCCTATGCATGTCAGCAATATGAGAATAGGCTTGCAAGAGATCCTCCAAAAAGTAAAGGGCCATATCTAAAGTATTATGATGACCTAACAGTGCTCGTATCTCTCTAGGTATAGGAAGATCTATAGCTCTATATGTATCCTCACTTACACCTGTAGTAGTACTAGACGAAGCCTCAGAAGATGATCTGGCTCTACTCGGTCTAGTCAAAATGTATCTATCCATTGAATCTGAAGTGATGGATGTGGCTGTAGAAGAAATCTATCCTATACTATCTAGAAGTCCGCTCTCAAAAGTAATGATGACTCTATCTATAGTAGCAGCCATCATTGGTGCCACTGTGAGAGTCCTCTCCCCAACAAGTTGTCTATGAGGCTACAGAACTCGATCAGCCCTACGATATTGATCGCGGTGTAACCCTACCTCGCCCCTCACCATAATATGATGGGATATCTAAATAGTTGACCCTGAGTCCCAAATGGAACTCGGCGTACAACTGCTATGCAAAATATAATGGAATCTGGTCGTTATTTGGATAACGACCATGTGTTGCAAGATGTCGAGGGTAAATCATACATGCAATCTGAGGTATCAGACACTATGTGACCTGATATGCCCTCACCACTATCTTCCCCTCATAATGTGGGAAAACCTCTCATTTGATGGTTTCCTTGGGGACAAGGCTCTGAACCATCACCAAGGAAACATTTCCCGAGACCTTCTCCCTCAACTCTCAAAAGATGGTCTCAACTACCTGAGGCATGAAGGAGGAGTGAGACCTCAATCAACCAATCATAGTCTCCAAACTACTCAATATAGTTGCACACCTATCTCTATATATACCATCCCCTGCAGATGTATGGATAGACTCTCTAAGTCGAGCTATCTCTGTATCAACAATATGAAAAATAGTATGCATATCAGTAGTCTGAGGTGCACCCTGAGAAGCCATCTAGATACATAACATGTGAAAGCTAAGGGTTAATAATCAAGTACTTGATTACATGTTATAACTGCATGTAAAATGGAAAAAAATATCTAAATATATAAAATTATAGGTCTTATTAGGCCACGTAAGTGGTCTTATTAGGTCTTAAGGGTCCTAAGATGTACTAATTAGGTATTAAGGGGTCATGGGTAACATAAGAGGTCCTAAGGTATAGATAAGACATCAATGGGTCATAGGACATCCTAGTATAAGGGTAACATAAGATGTCATACACTATAGATAAAGGTCCTAGAGTGTCTTAAGGGGTCATGGGTAACATAAGTGGTCCTAGAGTGTCTTAAATGGTTCTAATTAGGTCATAATTGGTTCTAATTGAGTCTAATTAGGTCCTAACATATAGATAAGAGTCATAGAGTGTCTTAAGGGGTCATGGGTTATATAAGTGGTCCTAGACTATCTTAAGGGGTCGTGGGTAACATAAGTGGTCCTAGAGTGTCTTAAGGGGTCATGGGTAACATAAGTGGTCTTATTAGGTCTTAAGGGTCCTAAGATGTATTAATTAGGTCTTAAAGGGTTGTAAAGAACATAAGAGGTCTTATTAGGTCTTAAGGGGTCATGGGTAACATAAGTGGTCCTAGAGTGTCTTAAGGAGTCGTGGGTAACATAAGATGTCATAAGCTATAGATAAAGGTCCTAGAGTGTCTTAAGGGGTTGTGGGTAACATAATATTAATGAGTCATAGATGTGATAAGTGGTCTAAGTGGTCCTAGGACATCCTAAGATTCTTTAATGGGTCTTGGAGGTCCTAAGGTTTCATATTTGTTTTAAGATTTCATAAGGGATCCAGATAAGATGTCATAAGCTAGAGTTTATTAAGAGGTCATGGGTAACATAAGATGTCATAAGCTATAGATAAGGGTCCTAGAGTGTCTTAAGGGGTCGTGGGTAACATAAGAGGTCCTAAGGTATAGATAAGAGTCATGGAGTGTCTTAAGGGGTCATGGGTAACATAAAAGGTCCTAAGGGGTCCTAGGTTACATTAGTGGATCCTTGTATGTATTAATTGAATCTAAGATACATAATGTTCCATAGGAAAACCTATGATATGTTAATGGGTCTTTAGGATCCGAATAGGTCATATATGTCTTAAAATATCATAAGGGATGTATAATGGTCCAATAATATTAATGGGTTGTAGATGTGATAAGTGGTCCTAGGACATCCTAAGATTCTTTAATGGGTCTTGGGGGTCCTAAGGTTTCATATTTGTTTTAAAATTTCATAAGGGATCTAGATAAGAGTCCTAGAATGTTAATGAATCATAGGTGAAATAAGTGGTCCTAGAGTGTCTTAAGGGGTCGTGGGTAAGATAAGAGATCCTAAGGTATAGATAAGGGTCCTAGAGTGTCTTAAGGGGTCGTATGTAACATAAGAGGTCTTAAGGGATCCAAATAAGAATCCTAGAATGTTAATGGGTCGTAGGTACAATATAAGTGGTCCTAGACTGTCTTAAGGGGTCGTGGGTAACAATGAGTCCTAGATGTGTCTTAAGATAATGTAAGGGATGGATAAGGGTTAGGTAGAGTGTCTTAAGGGGTCAGGGGTAGCATAAGAGGTCCTAAGGGGTCCTACATTTCATTAGTGGATCCTTGTATGATATTAATTGAATCTAAGATACATAAATGTGTGCTAAGAAAACCTAAGATATGTTAATGGGTCTGGATTATCTGAATGGGTCATATGTCTTAAAATATCATAAGGGGTGTATAATGGTCCAACAATGTTAATGGGTCATAGATGTGATAAGGGGTCTAAGGGATCTTAGGTTACATTAATTGATACTAGTATGTCTTAAGGGTTCTTGCGGGCAACGATGGGTTCACATATGTATTAATAGAAGCTAAGATAGATGAATGTGTCCTAGAACATTTTAAGATATAATAATGGGTTGTATGGGTCCTAAGGGGTCCTATGTGTCAAGTAAGATGTCATAAGTGATACACAATGGTCCTAGAATGTTTTAAGGGGTTGTAGGCCTCATAATTGGTCCTAAGAGATCATAGGTTACATTAATTCATCCTAGAATGTCTTAAGGAGACTTGAGGGAAACAATGAGTCCTTGTATGTATTAATGGAACCTAACATGTACATCAATGGGTCATAGGATGTCCTAATATGTATTATAAGATCTTGAGATTCGTAAGGGATACTAAGTGTCTTAATATGTTGTAAGAGAGGAATAAGGGTCCTAGAAACTTATTGTACTACAATTTTTTAATGTTTTCTAACATACTACTAGATCATTTTAAAAAATTTAACTACAATTTTCTAAGATTTTTACAAACTAAAAATTATTTAAAACAAATAACTAAATTTAATATTTACTAAAAATGTGTGTACATGTGAGAGAGAGAGAGAGAGAGAGAGAGAGAGAGAGAGATTCCTAATATTTACAACTCTAAACTTAAAATTTAACATTTTCTAACATTTCTAACTTTAAACTTAAAATTTAACATTTTTTAACTTTAATCTTAATGTTATCTAACATTTTCTAACATTTCTACTACGGTTTCTAATGTTTTGTAAATATTTTCTAACAGGTGCTAACAAACTACTACAATTTTCTAACATTTTCTAACATTTATACTATGATTTTTAATATTTCTATCATTTTATAATATTTAATTATGATTTTCTAACATTCTACTATTAATTTCTAACATATTAGATAATATTTAACTACAAATTTCTAACATTTCTACAAATATAAAATTATCTAAAATAAATAACTAGCTAAAATAAATACAAAACATATTATTTACAATAAAAAATGAGAAAAATACGTGTACTTGATACTGCTAGGAAACTAAAGACATCGTCAAAGCTCGGGAGGCACTGGCATGCTGGTGTGCTAAGGTACTTCGGTCCAAGGCCTGGGGTCCACAAATAGTGTTAGTGAAAATGATATTGAAAAACATAAAACACCAAAAATTTATAAAAAATCTGGTCCAAAGGGCCTTCGTGCAAAGCCCCTCTTCGCACGAAGACCCCTATGAGGGGATCTTCATGAAAAGAGGGGTCTTCACACAAAGCCCCTTATTTGGAGTACTTTGTGCAAAGTGGGTCCACCACTTTACACAAAGTATTTACTTCGCACGAAGGCACTAATTTTTTTTTTTCCCCAACTTCATGATTTTGTTTGTCCCTAAAAGTGGGACACAACTTTGTGGGATCACCCCCATCTTAGTGTTGGGATATTCCCTTCATTTTAATTTGGCATCCCCATCTAGTTTTATGTCAAAAGTTACAATGTTGCTCAATTGAAATGAGCAACATTGGGTATCTTTCAATCCATTCACCATGGGATCAAATCATCTAGTCCATTAGCTCTGGTTGGTCAGGTAAATGGTAGTGATAACCAAATTTCACCCACGGAGTCCCTCGAATGTTCACAATCACACCTGACCAAAGTGTCCCTAATGGTCACTAAGTAACATTGGGTAATGATCTTTCTTGGGGTATATCTCAAAGCTCGTGCAAGGTATTGGCAAATCACTAGGTGCTACAAGACCATGTTATAGAGGCCTACAATTAGCCATCTCAATTTTGTGATATTCACCTTCATTTTAATTTGGCATCCGTATCTTAGTTTATGTCAAAAGTTGTAATGTTGGTCAATTAAAATGAGCAACATTGGGTATCTTTCAATCAGTTCATCATGGGATCAAATCATCTTCTCCATTAGCTCTGTTTGATTGAGTAAACACTAGTGACAACCCTGTTTCTCCCACAAAGTCCCTAGAACATTCACAAGAACACCAAACTGAAGTGTCCCTAAGTGTCACTAAGCAACATTGGTAAAATTGGGTATTTCACCAACTTCTTCAAAAATACTTGCTAAAAACGTACACTTCCAAATACCCTTTTGGAAGTTATTGAAATATCCAAAAACTAGATACTATTCTTTTGGACTAACACACAAGACCAATACCTTGCCATTCTCAAATTAGGCCAAATGAACCCAAAATAGCCCAAATTTATAAAGGAACTATATCAAATATATATGATGAGAACCCAAAACCATTGGATAGCATTGAGTTATAATGCCAAACCAAGGAATTTATGGGTTTTAATGGCTACCATACTCTCATGTTCTCCCAACTCACATATCTTCACTTTTAGGCCTTAAAACCTAGGGCTTTCTCAAAATACACCTTCCAATAACTTCCAGACTCTAAAAATATTTGGTTCGCCATCCACTCAACATATGTAAACTGATTTCATCATAGAAACATACCCTCCTCTATGGATATCTCTCAGACCTTAACCATAGCACCATCCATGCACCCTTTTCACAAGCAAACATCTACCCTAGGGTATCAACCATTGGTGCAGGACTACCTCTCCTTCATGTGATATTATTCACTATATGGAGGGATATTTGAATTTAATAGAGCTTTTCATGGCCACCTAATTTTTTAATAAGGTCTTTTGTGCCATTAGTCTTTTTAGGTGAAAGGGAAAGTTCAAAATTGGGTATTTATCCATGCTTGGTCAAAGGTAATTTGAGCAATTCTTTATGCATAAGTGGCTCAAGCTTGGGATTAACAGGCCTTTGTTTTTGCCTTACTAGTTTGGCATTAAGCTCTAATTCAATAGTGTGCTGAGAAAGGGCTGGATTAAAACCTTTGAGGTCCTCATATTTCCATACAAAAACATCACTAAATTATCTAAATAATTGGGTGTTAGCTTGCTTTTCTGAATGAGTGTTTATGTTTCCACATTGTAAACTTTTACCTGGTTCCAACTCTAATTCAACACAATGTTCTTGTTGAACTACCAAGCCAGCTTTATTTTTCTTAACTTGATCATCCTTTTTGAAGAAAATCTCTAAGGTGACAAGACCTCTAGGCATCTTATTAGACTTAAGTTGTATCACTTGGTCACCATAGTTTTGTGATATCCTATCATGATTATGTTTTGAGAAGACATCTTCTTCAAACAAGAATTGCAGAATTTGCTCATCATTATCAAACACTTGCTAATTAGTATCATTGTTAGGGATAGAGGGTCTGACAATCACTTTAATGTGTTGTTGGTCTATTTCTTTTGAAATACTATTAGGAATGTCATATTGAGACCCAATAGAAGCTAATATATCTGCATTCTAATTTAGCCTCCTAGGGATAGCAACAATATTGAAAGCACAAAAATCTTCAATTGCATCCCAAACTCTATGTTTGTATGCTCTCAAGGTGTCATTTTTGGTTGCACTTATCCCTCTCACTTGGTTGACCACTAATTCACTGTCACCATAAACTTTTAAGGCCTTGAGCCCTCTTTTTCTAGCCCACTCCAGTCCATTCACTAGGCTTTCATACTCTGTAGTGTTGCTAGTGCAGGAGAAATTAAATCTGAAAGCTATATAATATCTTTCCCCCTTTGGGGACACTAGCATAGCACCACCACCAGAACCATGTCTACTTCTAGCTCCATCAAAAATAATTCCCAAACCTGGTTTCCCTGATCCTCTAAATCAATGTCCTCTTTAAGGAGGCTTGGCTCTATGGATCCACTTTCTTGTATCAAATAACTTCCCAAACCAGCATCCCAAATGGTGAAAAAGCATGTGAGACTAGTCAGAAGAAAGGTAGCCTCTTATTTTGGCTGTGAATTCCCTTGATAGACATATAGCAAATAAAGTAGGGAGATCTATGATATATATATCAAGTAGGATAGAAAAATTAGGACGAGCATGAAGGATTAGACTGGTACCCTTAGCCATACCTATAGTATTAACTGAGGATCCATCAAGTTGTGTAACCTTCTTTTGGAGGGATTCATATTTAAGTCCTAATTGGTCAGCCACCCTTTTGGGCATTATAGTACTAGTAGCTCCACTATCTACCATACAATTATGTACTAAAGATTTTCCAATAATTAAAGCCACATAAAATGGAGGTGGCTTTGAGTTCCTACCTTGCATGGTATTGGCTTTGGAGTTGCAACTTGGAGCCTCCTTTTCTTTATTAGTGTTGACCAATACTGGCTTTGCAGCCTCTTTTGTAGGCTGAGGGGTAGTCATTTCAGTCATAGCCCTCTTCAAAATTTTAGGTTTCTCTGGAATAGCCAAAGAGTCCCACATAGACATGGTAATGTTCACCTTCTTCATGTTGTCTACAATGTTGAAATGTGCCATAGTGTGTACTCTTTGTTGTGCTTTTGTTATGATGGGCTCCACCTCTTTGAGAGTCTCGCCCTCCTTGCTTGTAATGGTAGGAGCCTTCTTGAATGTGATGGAAGTAGCTTGATGCATTGGCTCTGTAGATGTAGTAGCTTTAGTACCAGAGTCTGCTCGCTCCATATCTTGAGCTCTTCTCTTTGACCTTGTGTTGGTAGCAATGGAAGGTTCACCAATGACTCCATTGAAATCTTGCTGCTCCCAATTAAAGAGAGAAGTCTCATTATCTTATGGTTCTTGTTGAGGAACTGATCCACTGGAAGAAGCCTAATTGAGCTTGTGAGGCATTTTGAACCATTAGAGCTTGGTTCATCCATCCATTTGAACATGTATCCTGATTATTAGGCTGATTACAAGGGAAACACCATTCATTGTCCATAGCCATATTATTTTGACTAGGAACCATGTCCCTAATTGGATTTGCAGAATTCAGAGTAGCAGGGTTGTATAGTTGGAATGGTCTTTGATTAAAAATTTTCCTTTGTCCTTGATAGCCTCCTTGGTATGGTGGCCTATTTTGTTGATAAGGCTGTCCCTGATTCTGATATTGTTGATTAGGACTTTGGCCTTGTGGCTGAAAGGGTGGTTTGATTCCTTGCCCTTGCCTCTTTAGGTTTGTAACCTCTTTAGTCAAAGTTTGCAGCAAATTTGTCATTTTTTGCTGACTAGTTTGTTGACTGTTCTTTGTCTCTTGTAGCTCTTGAGAGAAAATTATTTTTAGCTCTTCACCACTTGTACTAGCCTAAGGTGCTAATATGGTGGGAATAGGGGTAAATGGGGGTACTTGTGGAGGTGCAATGTGTTAGGCGTTTTTTTTGTCATTGCAAAGTCTCATGAAAATGGCCTCCTCCCTGCAAATGTTTCATGGTTTGTGTCTTTCCTTGTGTTCCTTGTTTTGTCACCAAGCTCTGGTCCAATTCGCACGTGCTGAAGTGCAAAATCCCAAAAGATATTCAAATTCTTAAGTCTGCTGGAAATATTGTCAAATTCTGCCACAGTGTCGAAAACCCACAATATTTTTGCAAATCCACATTATTTTCGCTCTTTTTGGCCTGCATAAAAACCCTCGATGTTTTCGGCTTCCCTGCTATCCTTTGTGTCATGTTGAAAATTCCTATGTGTTTTCGATCTCGTGTCAGAAAACTTTGTGTGTTTTTTATCCTCTTTCATCGAAAACATTGTGTGTTTTTGACCTCGCACTAGTTCCCTGTTTGCTGGTGTTTTCTCTAACTACATAGGTGCGATGGGTGGTGGGGCCCAGTCTTTGCATGGTGTTAGTCGTGCTTTCTCCAAGTCTCTAGGCAGTTACATTTTTTATTCAGCGATCTGGCGACTGTGCTATTGTGAGATCTCTTCATGCTTGGCGGTTGGCGCCTAACCTTCAGCGACCTGGCGGGCGGTCTAATTCTCTTTAGTCGCATGATCTCCAAATATCTGGCGGTTATCTGCTAGCATCTCACAATCATGCGGGCAGTTTGTCACGTAGTCGCTGAATGCCTGGCGGTCTTCTTTGCTTTAGTGCGCAAGCGCGACGATGGAGGGACAGATGGCATATTCTTATTGGCTATTGCATGGTCGCATGTCAGACTTTTTTGACATGCAATCATGCGACCACTTGCCATCTGTCCGTGTGGGTCCCGAATCCTAGCAGTTGGTGTTGCTATTTGGTGGTTCAAGGTGATAATGTGGTGGCTTATGATTGGCTGGCACATGATCACATAGCCCAATTTTTGGCTATGCGATCATGCAACCACTTGCCACGTGTCCCTGGGGCCTGGTAGCAAGTGATGGGGCATCATCCGGATGTGGTGACGGTGTTCTATTGGCCGACGGGTGGTGGTGTTAACTCCACATGGTTGGTGGTAGCGACGGCTGTTTGCTGGCGGTCAGTCACATGTTCGCATAGCCTTTTGCAAGGCTATGCGATCATGCGACTGACATTTGTGGTGGCGATTGTGGTTGCAGCACGGTTGTGGTCTATGGGTGGTCGCATGTTCGCATAACCCATTTTTGGGCTATGCAATCATGCGACAGGGCACCCCATGTCCTAGGGCCCATTTGTGGCTATTTGGTGGGCTCGGTAGCAGGTGAGGTCGTGGCGACCTCCGATTGGTCCGTGTTGGCGGGTTGTTATGGTTTGAGCGCGGGCGTAGGTTAGGATTTCTCGGTGGTGTTTTGATGGCTGGTGGGGTGCAAGGTAGCGGCTTGTCACATGTTCGCATGAGCCAGTTTCCTAGCTTGTGAACACACGACATGACCTTTTGTCGCAATGGTCTGGCGTCGGCGGTTATGCAGAAGGCAGGTGGTTAGCGGGTTGGCGCATGATCACATAACCCATTTTCGGGTTATGCGATCATGTGACCAAGCATATTTTGTTACCTGTTCCCTGTGGCGGTGGGAGATGTGACTGTGCAGTTGCGCGACTGAAGGCGAATGATTAAAAGATTTAGTGCTCGTGCAGTGTTGGTGACCGTTTGAACTTGCTGAGAGTCTTTTGCAACAAGGGGTAACAAAATTAAATGCTTTGGTGGCCAGATTTGACTGGTTTGGTGGTGCTTGTTGTTGTGGCTTGACCCCTGTCATGTCTATGTTTATTTCTTAGTGGGGTTAGGTGATTTTGAATTTCAAATGATCGTATGCTTGCATTGTTACCCTGGTATAAAGGGATTTTTATGATCATTTGGTAGCATGGGAGTTAGATTTTCAAACTTCTGGTTGTGAGTCTTCTGCCCAGTCTGAGTTGTAATGACCTATTTTGGTATTTTTTGATAACAAAGAGAAAGTTGCAGGTCTAAGCTGTAATTTGCAAGCTTGACTCCTCTGGTTTGATTGTTTACACTTAAAGATTCTTCATACTTAATGCAAATATATGATCTTTATCTCTCCTTTGTGTCATTGTAGATAGATTTTGAACTTTCTAGTTCACTGCATACTTGTTTGTGTATGTGTCTCCATTCTTAACTTCTAATCTAGGATTAGATGAAATGATGCTTTAGATGGGACATAGATCTATCTAATTGTCTATGTAAGGATATCTTATAAGTAGTAAAGGGGATTGTAGGTGTGTTTATGGATTTGAATCTCAGCTATTATCTGGTGTGTGTAGCATTCTTATTCTAGGAGATTTTTCCCAATGGATGAGGCACTGGCCTAAATGATTATCTCATTATCAACAAATACTGATTGTTGTTGTTGTGATCTCAAAAACATAAATTAAGAACCATTCCTTAGATTTTCAGTATTTGGTTGTATAAGGTCCTACCCCATAGCAATGGAGAGTCAATGAGTGTGTGGTTAATATTCAGCACTTTCTTGCTATCCACTTATCTGTTATTCAAACCTAGTTCTTGGTGTATGAAGTCTATTTTATACTAGGTTAGGTGCACCCGCCTTGGTTTTGCAAAGCTAGAAGCAGAAGAGGGCAGTCTTGTCCCTATAGTTGGTCCAGTCACCCTAAGACCTCATAACATTTTAGAGTTAACCATTCCTAAAATCCATCTGAGGGTGTATTGGCAGCCTGTTAGAGCATAAGCGTCATTTTGGACACCAACACAATGGGCTGAAGGCTAGGAAAGATGGGCATGGGTGACCTTCTAGCTATCATTTGAATTCAGATTTTAGGTTATAGGACATAATAACCTGGCCAAAATAACCCTGGACAAAATAACCCAGCCATAATAACTTGAGGACAAAATAACCCAGGGTCATAATAACCCAATCCAAAATAACCCGAAGTCAAAATAACCCATGGACAAAATAGCCCCATAAGATTATAGAGAAAGGAAAACAAAATTTATAAATTACAAGTATATTTCTTGTAGAGTCTTGAGTCCAACACGCCATGTCTTTCATTTCATTCAACTTTTCTTTGACAGTGATCATCTCAATTTTTGGAGCATAATTATGTCCTGTACTCCTAATCACATCACCAGATTTTGTTTGTGTTGTAGTGTATAGCACCGACTTGAACATTTATTTGTAAAATATTTTGCACAACACCAGATCATTTTATTGACACCTTCTCGATGAAGCAAAAATGTTTAACCATTTAAAATGAGTAATTTCTTATTTTTTGACTTGTTAAAAATTGAAGAGGCATTGTATATATTAAAAATTATGAAGAATTTCTTGATTCCCTAAAAGTATATTTATTTTTGTATACTTTATAGAAACCCCTAGAGAAATTTAATATAATGTTTAAAAAAATATATTAAAAAATATTTCTTTTATGAATTTTGATTTCTCTTTTTCTTATCACTCTACACACTCTTCATTCTTCTCCCCTTCTTCCTTCCTTTACTTCTCTAAGCTCTTAATTCTACCACTTTATATATCCTCTTAATGCCTCTTCATAATGCCTTTTGACTTACGTCTTTTCATAATAACTCTTATTTAGCTTATTCCCACGAATTCATCTTTATTTCTATAATTATTTACCATTTTATAGGTTATTTAAGCATATTAAAGACGTTTTAAAGCCATTTTAGGGGTATATAACAGATATATGGTTTAAAAATGACCTAAATATCCTCTATGGTGCCTCACAATCCTTTTTTAAGCATACTAACTTGATCTAGAATGACTATGGGTTATTTTGACCATGGGTTATTGTGACACTGGGTTATAGTGTCCTTGGGTTATTATGGCAGGGTTATTGTGTCCAGGGTTATTTTGGCTGGGCTATTATGTCTGGTTACCCAGATTTCAAGGTCTGAGACACCAATTTAGAGGGCTGTAATCAGCATTTGAGGGCTATGAACTCATTAGAAGGGTGCATTTTCAGAAGGGTAAGGCAGAAAATACCATGGGGGACTGTCATTGCCATAGTGGGAAAGGTTTGTAAACATCATTGGAGGGCTACGGCCTCAGATTTGTCACAATGATTTGCATGTTTGAAGGAGGGCATTTCAGACTTAGAGGACTTCAATTTGTCTCATGGTGGAGACAATTTATATGCATGATCAGACCAGAATGATTTGACGAAAGAAGACGGCCAGGTCTGAAGAAAACAACAGCTGATACATGGTTCAGAAGCCCAATTTGGAAGGTGATTGACATCTTGAAGAGGAGAATACCATCGATTTATATCAAAGCACATTGAGGACAAAAGGAATGCTCAGCATGAAGACAAGATACATGGTCTGAAGTTGTTGATTGGCAGTGAACAACATTATTTCCAGAACTTGTCTTCAGACTTTGCCAAGAGAACTGATTAGATTTTAAATGCTATTTCATTTTCAGATTTTGAAATCTATTCCTAAGTCATGTCTTTGCAAGGTTTTGGGCCTGATTTCCTGAGTTTCTAGGACTTGCTTTCAGTCTTGTCTTCAGACATGTTTTCAGACTTAATTTTCGGACCTGTCCTCATATTTTCAGACTTGACTCTTCATTTTAAAACTTCATTTGCAACCTTTAGGCCTTGATTCTCTAAGTCATAAAGCTTTAAATCAGTAACAAAATTAAGGACAAGGTAAGGGTATTTTATATGGGGACTTCAGGTTGTCACTATCCAAATTGATTTTCCGCTAGCTGGGAAAGGTATGCGAAAAAGGACATTTTATAGGGACTTCATTTTATCCATGTCCCCATCAGTAACTATTGATATAAGGTGTTCTTTCTTTTTTGCAGAGGTGACAACATGGAGGATGGCATAGTGATCGTGAAAGAGAAAAGGGAGATTCCCTAATAGGGTGAAGGAAGGCTTTGAGACATCAAGAAGGCTACCTAGAAAATTCAAAAAGAGGGACATAAGAGCAAGTTAAAATTCATGCAAGCAAGTTATACTGACTGGAAGTATAAAGGTTACAAGCTGTTATTGCCGAACTAATAGATTTAATTCATGCAAGCCTTCTTTGTTCTCCACGGACCACTACCAAGCGAAGGAGTTCAATTTGAACAGATATCTCCTGGCATGGGATTCTTCGTATGGTATGATATGAAGCCTTGACAATGGTGGGAATCCTGAGATTGAATGTTTCAGGTCAGCCGCATCAAAGAGTGAGTCACTTCCTCTATCAGGGTTGGTTGAAGAGACCTTGACTCTCTGGAACTTCATAGCAGATTGCTTATCACTCCTATTGATGCTTAAGTAGGAAGGTGGTAATTTTGGAGTGGTGGTTATGAATAGTATGGCAATAAATGCCTAGTGGCTTCCAACGCAGGCATTTCTTCTTATATCATTTCCCCTTTTACCAGGGATTATTAGGAAATATCAAGGTGCACATAGATCTTTTGTTCTTAGTTGCTCTTTTTGATCTGTGAAAGCAGACTACCGGCTGTATTCAAGGCAACATTTTCTGCTTAGAATTTTACATAAATAAAGTTATTTACCTTGAATTTACTATATCTGGTGTTATAAGTTTGTGCTAAGTTGCTGAATCGTGGGGTTTTTTTTGAGGGATTTCGAGTATGAAACATACCGAAATCGGATTCTGAAATGAATCTCCAGTGGATGCATCCAGAGTTCATATTTTCAGATGCTGGAATGTTTAGTAATTTTAGTTTGATCTTTTTGACACTGCTGATTAGCAAACTATGAACTTATCTATCATGAGACTCTAGTTTGATCTTTTGGATATTGAAACCTGAAGTTAAGTTAGAATATAATGTTTCAAAATTTAATTCTAAACTTAATTCTATTTTTTTGGCTGCATATATATGTATTTTATTTTATCTTTGTATGAATGTACCAAAAATGTACCCACCCCCCGCCCCCCAAAAATCTATCGTACCTGCATTTCGTACCCACGTACTTGTTTCTGTTCGCATACCCGATTCGGCAACATAGAGTTCGTGTTCTTTCATACCTGTCTGTGAGAAATGGTAGGAATTTGTTACTGCTGGACTAATTGTCAAAATCACTGTATTGTGAAGTTCAAGAGAATGGGAAGAATTAGTAAGGTTCATTTCAACATTCTGCAATGGTTGTCTTCGTTCTAAAATGTTTTATAGTTTGTTATCATTCTTTGAACGCAAATCTACAGTTTCAAACTATGATGGCTTGAATGGTTCTACAGTCCTACTTGACCTCAAAATTTTGTCAGCTTTAATGTTGTTCTGAAATAGTTCAAGAATGTGATTATGGTTTCTTTGAATCATATTCAGGTTTAATGCATCTCTCACATTTTTTTTTTGGTTCACTTAGGTCTACATCTCTGGATCAAAATAGTTCACAAATAATAATTTGTATGGCGATTTTTCAGGACTCAATTATATATTTTTAAATCAATTGATGCATATTCTATGAATATTGTTTCAGAAAAATTCACTTATTGTGAGTATATTGAATGGTCCATCTAGTTAATGATCACAGGGTGAAACTTTGGAACTTCTCAATAGATCACCCTCCCTAATACTGCAACAATTCAAATAAACTTAACCATGAAGTTTCGCCAGGATCAAGCCACTTAGCCTGCTACCCCATTTGCTCAATATACTATGCAGTTGAATATCCAAAGAACTTCATATAATTCGATACATGGGAAAAACTCACCGAGACTACAAAGAATATCTCCTATATTCTGGAATTTTTATATGCTGATAACATGTACATGAAATCAAGATCTATTTTGAAATGAGTTCTCCAATTTTTCTTGGTACTTCATTAATTAGATCTGGAAATATTCTTCTTGTTTTCTCTCAATATTTTAACAGCATCTCTGCTGCTGTAAGGTTGCATTCCTGCTTTCCTTTCTATGTGACAGAGACTAAACAACGAAAGAACCGTTCTAGTATATCGAAGAAATCAAGAAATATTCCTACCCAGTTGAACTTTTTCATTAAAATTTATTAAATCAATCCCTAATAGTCTCCTTATCATTCAAGAGAAATGCGGTGTATAAATTCTTAGTTAGATAGCGAGGTCCATATTGTTTCTCCACTACTCAAATATATCAAAATAACCCATATAATTAATTGTCAATTAAAAAAATGGAATCGCAAGGTTAAATCCAGATAGATAATAATTGATCCTTCTTACATTTACAAAGATCTTCAACTATGCATAAAAAATTTAGGAGGCAAATAACAAAATTTACATATCGCTCATCTAAATTTTCGCCTGGTTATACTGTTCTTACTAGATCTGCACAATTTGGAAAAATATAAGAAAGTACTTGATAAAACTCCATCGCTAACTTGTCTAAAAATCTAGGAATCTTCTTCACTCATTTAAAACATTAATAGACAAATGTGGAAGCATTTTAGCAAATTTGTATCTCCCTCCTTACAATTTTAGCAAAAATAGAAAAATCTGAAAAATTTTAGCCATTATTATTACCTTCATAGGCGCATCATCAGCAAAAATTGATGGAGGAAGAAACAAAACAATCAAAGCTGCAGATATATAAACCGATAAATAGAACAAAATAGAATAGAAAGACTTTTTGAGCTTTAAAACAAAACTTTATATTAATACCCAGTTTTCAAATTTTTTTACAGAGCTGCCAAATGAACTGCCAATGCTCACAAAAACAGTATATATATTCTGCCCAAGAAAATAGAGTATCATTTTCTTCTCTGAGCAGAGATCACTTTTTGCCCTTTACAAAACATTCAAAACTAACTGGAAACATCTAGAATAGCCTGGAATATATCTGACTAAAAGAAACGTTAGAAGGAAAGGAATAAAATAAAACTAAAGTCAATGCATTAGATGGGGTAGTTGATGCAGTAGGAAGGCGAAGATATCTGGTCGCATGATCGCAAGAGTTTGTGAGAAGCCTTGCGATTATGTGACAATGCATAAAGACAAGCTCGGGTAGGTGGGAAGGTATACGAAGGACAGGGAAGATTAACGTGTGCCCTGCTGGCATCCATGTACTTCAACACTCCCCCTTAATCTTCACTGTTATGTATGTCTGCAATACCGATTTCTTTCTGAAGATGTTCAAAAACGTTCTTTGCTAGTGTTTTTGTGAAAATGTCAGCTAGTTGTTCACTGGACCTACAAAACTCAAGATGAATGTCACCATTGTTTACCAATTCTCTTATAAAATGATATCTAGTATCAATATGTTTTCTCTGTTTATGAAATACATGATTTTTGGATAAGGCAATTGCTGAATTGTTATCACAGTAGATTTTTGTAGGTTCTTCTTGATGATGTCCCAAATCTGAAAGTACTCTCCTCAACCAAACTGCTTGACAAGATGCTGATGTGGCTGTTACATATTCTACTTCAGCTGATGAGAGGGTGACAATTGGTTGTTTCTTTGATGCCCAAGAGATAGCACTAGAACCTAGATGAAAAATATATCAGGAAGTGTTTTTTCTATCATCCATGCTACCTCCCCAATCACTATCTGTATATCCAATCAGCTTGTAATCATTTGAAAAAATATACAAAATTCCAAAATTCTTTGTTCTAGCTATGTATCTCAAGATTCTTTTTCCAGCTTTCCAATGTGACTCATTTGGTTTCTCCATGAATCTAGATATAAGACTAACACCAAACATAATAACCAGTCTTGTGGAGGTTAGATACATGAGACTACCCACTAATCTTTTAAATAAAGTTTCATCTACACTTGGATCTTGATCATCCTTACTAAGCTTCAAACCCAGTGCAACTGGTGTAGGGCTGAATTCACATTTGTCATTTTAAATCTTTTCAACAAATCATTAGCATACTTGCTTTGACATATAAAAATTCTTTGATCATTTTGACTTACCTCCATGCCAAGAAAGTATCTCATGAGGCCCAAATCAGTCATATCAAATTCTTTTTTCATGGCTACCTTGAATGTGTTAGATTGCATATTACCTGTGAATATCAAATCATCTATATACAAACAAACTATCAAAATTTCTCCTTCATCATTCATTTTGACATAAAAAGTAGGTTCATTACCACACTTGTTAAAGCCATTGTTCACAAAATAAGAATCTATCCTGTTGTACCAAGCTCTAGGAGCTTGTTTCAAACCATATAATACTTTTTTCATTCTGTATACTTTATGTTCTTCTCCCAAAACTTCATAATTAGGTGGCTGATTTACATACACTTCTTCTTCCAAAATACCATTTAAGAATGCTGATTTGACGTTCATTTGATAAACTTTCCATTTTTTTTGAGCTGCTATAGATAAGACCATTCTTATTGTATCCAATCTTGTCACGGGTGCAAATGTTTCATTGAAGTCTATACCTAGCTTTTGTGTAAAACCTTTTGCCACTAGTCTTGCCTTGTGCTTTGCTACTTTTCCATCAACATTATACTTTGTCCTATAAACCCATTTAACTCCAATCATATCCTTGCCTTTAGGAAGTTCTACTAGATCTCAAGTTTCATTCTTTTCTATTGACTGAATCTCTTCATCCATGGCTGCAATCCATTTGTCTTCTTTTATGGCTTCTTCAAAATAAATTGGATCAGCTTGTGTTAAAAATGCAAAATTACAACAAAAATCAGCATTTTCAGCTTCTTGAGTTTCATCATAAATCTCCCTAAGACTTCTTGTCTTCTTTGATATGTTTATGGACCTAGACCTTAAAGATGCAAGTGTTGGATTAGAAGATTCGCTGCTGTTATTACTTGTTGGAGTAGTGGGATTTGGAGTGCTAGGAGCTCTGGATGGTGTTGTAGGAGCATTTGCTTGTGTAGGAGGATTTGCAACCTGAATTTCATCTTCTTCATTCTCTTGTAGAACACTAGGTGTACTTGAATTTATTTTATCTATGCTTCCATCCCATGCCTCTTCTTCAACAAATTCAACATCATGACTTATTATCAGCTTCTTTGTAATGGGATTGTATAGCTTATATGCCTTTGAGTGTTCACTATATCCCACAAATATGCATTTTTCTCCTTTGTCATCTAATTTTTTTCTCAACTCTTGTGGTATCAATGAGTATGCCACACATCCAAAAACTCTCAAATGTGATATGTTATGCTTCCTTTTGCTCCAAGCTTCTTTTGGTGTTTTATTTATCACTGCTTTTGTTGGACACCTATTCAAAATATATATCAAACATGCAACTGCTTCAACCCAATATTCATTTGGTAAGTGTTTATCTTTTATCATACTATGTGCCATTTCCATGATTGTTCTATTCTTTCTCTCTGCTACTCCATTTTGTTGAGGAGTATACCTTGCTGTAAATTGTTTTTTTATGCCATTTTCTTTTCAAAAATTCTAAAAATCGGTCGAGACATACTCTCCACCTTGATCAGTTCTCAATATTTTGATAGAATATCCGCTTT